>CAJVGC010000508.1:29318540-29357511 GCA_910822075.1 Senecio squalidus
GACAGTTTCTTGGTCAAGCTCGTTTTTGAAGAAATATGATGTTTTTGAGTTAGATTTTGACATGCAACCTGATCTAAGCTTGGGTAATAAATGTCTAATAGTTTATTTAGTGTTTTTAACTATAAATTCAAGGATCTAACCATGCAATTTGTAAAAACCCGTTTTTGTTCATAAATGACCCAAAATCTTGCATATAAATCCATTTTTTGGTTGTGGATGATACATGCAATGAATATGTAATGTAAAGACAGTAGATTAGAATGATTTATACCGAGTGGATTGTGGTTTGAAGATGATCCCTTAGTGATTTTGACCCAAAAGCTTGAAAATGGACTTTTTAACCCAAATGAATGCAACCCTTTCTTCCTCTTTGCTTAATGGACGATTTGTGTGTGTAAAAGTGGTTGATTTTTACTGAGTTTTGTTGGTGAAGTCTCTGTAAATGAAGAGAGATGGAGTGGTGTTCTTGAGTGTAGCAAAGAGAGAGAGAGTGGTAAGAGTGTTTGTTTGTGTGTGTGTGTGTGTGAAATGTGTTTGTGTGATGTTATAAGTCATCAATCACTGGACTTTAGGAGGCCTTGGTGTGTCTTGGGTCGGGACATAAGCATTGGGCTTGAGTTTTGATCCATTTGATTAAGTTTGAGTTTACAAAAAGAGGCTGTCTGCGTGCTCCACCGCGGCGCGGTGGCCTGACCGCGCCGCGGTGGAGTGGCAGCCTTGCCTTTTTCGTTTTTCGTTCGTTCCGTTGTTAAGCGTTTCGTTTGTTAAAAGTTTTCCGTTCATTAAAATAGGAACTTAGACAAGTTCACTAGGTGTTTACTTGGTATTAGGATTCGATTATGTGATTCCGAGTTCGATTCTACACACTCGAGTTAACGAGACAAGTAATAATACGATGAATTTAAGGTTAAGTCAAAGATAGAGAATGCGGTTTTCACCTGAAATAAGACGGTTGTCACATTCTCCCCGGGTTGAAAAGAATTTCGTCCCGAAATTTAGTTCGCCTCATCGGAGGAAAGATCTTTGAACAGGTGTGGATACTTCTGACGAATCTGGTCTTCACGTTCCCATGTGAATTCGTGACCTCGTCGGGAATTCCACCGAACCTTGACAATAGGGATTCGACTTTGCTTGAGTTGTTTGACCTCTCGGTCTACAACCTCAAGCGGTTCCTCGATGAAATTAAGTTTGTTGTCGATCTGGACCTCGTCCAGTGGAATGACAATGGTTTCGTCCGATAAGCACTTTTTCAAGTGCGAGACGTGGAAGACATTGTGAACGTTGGAAAGAGCTTGTGGAAGTTGAAGTCGGTACGCCACTGGGCCGATACGCTCAATTACCTCAAAGGGGCCTGTGTACCTCGGGCTTAACTTACCGCGTTTCCCGAAACGGACTACCCCTTTCCATGGCGATATTTTCAGGAGTACTCTATCGCCCACTGGAACTCGAGGGGTTTCCTTCGGTTATCGGCATAGCTCTTCTGCCGAGTACGAGAGGTTTTCAATCTTTCTCGGATGGTAGTGATTTTGTCAATGGTTTCCTGGACGATGTCGAGCCTTGTTAGTTGTCGATCGCCAGCTTCTAGCCAACAAAGCGGCGACCGGCACTTGCGTCCGTATAAGGCCTCGAATGGAGCACACTTGATGCTGGCGTGGTAGCTGTTGTTATAGGAAAACTCGACTAAGGGTAAGTGAGCGTCCCAACTTCCTCCGAAGTCAACTACACAGGCTCTCAGCATGTCCTCAAGTGTCTGTATCGTCCTTTCACTCTGACCATCGGTCTGAGGGTGGTATGCTGTACTGAGGTCTAGTCGCGTCCCGAGCGATTTCTGAAGAGCGTTCCAAAACCGGGACGTGAATCGACTATCTCTATCGGAGATAATGGAGAGAGGCGTTCCATGACGAGAGACAATCTCGTTAATGTAGATCTGTGCAAACTTCTCCATTGAATGGTTCTCTCTTACCGGCAGAAAGTGTGCGGATTTGGTCAATCGATCCACAATCACCCAGATTGTGTCATTCCCCCTTGCCGTACGAGGCAATTTAAGTAATGAAGTCCATGGAGATCTGCTCCCACTTCCACATGGGGATCTCCGGCTGTTGCAATAGCCCAGATGGTTTCTGATATTCAGCCTTGACCTTCGAGCAAGTAAGGCACTTAGCCACATACAATGCTATGTCCTTCTTCATGCCCGGCCACCAATAGTATTCCCGTAGATCCTTATACAGCTTGTCGGATCCCGGATGAATAGAGTATCGGGATCGGTGGCCCTCGTCCAAGATGAGCTTGCGAAGGTCTTCAGCTCTAGGAACGATTCTTGAAGTAATGGATTCCGTCCGGTTTAAGCTCAAATTCCTTTTCGTGATTGTGCAGGGTTTCGCCCTTAAGGTTCTCAGGTTTCAATGCTTCCTGCTGAGCTTTAGAAATTTGTGATTGGAGGTTAGTTTGAATTTGAATTCCCAATGCTCTAACTCGAGATGGTTTAGCCCTTTCCTTACGACTCAGGGCGTCAGCTACTACGTTTGCTTACCCGGGTGGTATTTGATCTCGCAATCGTAGTCGCTTAAAAGTTCGATCCATCTCCGTTGTCTCATGTTGAGCATTTTCTGTTCGAGAATATGTTGAAGGCTTTTGTGATCCGTGAATACCGTGCACTTAGTGCCGTACAAGTAGTGCCTCCAGATTTTTAGTGCAAACACGACAGCTCCCAGCTCTAAGTCGTGTGTTGTATAGTTCTGTTCGTGAACCTTCAACTGCCTCGATGCGTATGCGATGACCTTTTCCTTCTGCATAAGAACACACCCAAGTCCTTGGTGAGACGCATCGCAAAATACTACAAAATTATCCGTACCCTCCGGTAGGGACAGAATCGGTGCATGGCATAGTTCATACTTCAGTTTCTGGAAGGATTCATCCTGTTGTTCTCCCCAGGTGAAGTCCTTATCCTTTTGAGTGAGTTCGGTCAGAGGCTTAGCGATTTTTGAGAAATTTTTGATGAATCTCCGGTAGTAGCCCGCCAATCCTAAGAACTGTCGGATTTCGGTGGGAGTCGTGGGGGCTTGCCATTTCTCAATCGCCTCGATCTTTGCTGGATCGACATGAATTCCCTCTTGGTTGATTACATGGCCAAGGAAGTGTACTTCTCGGAGCCAGAATTCGCACTTCGAGAACTTGGCGTAAAGTTTCTGATCCTTAAGGAGTTCGAGGATGAGTTTCAGATGTTTCGCATGGTCCTCCTTGTTCCTTGAGTAGATGAGGATGTCATCAATGAATACGATTACGAATTTATCCAGATATGGTCGACACACTCTGTTCATCCATGAACACCGCTGGTGCGTTGGTCAGACCAAATGGCATGACGAGAAATTCGTAATGTCCGTATCGGGTTCGGAAAGCGGTTTTTGGAATATCGTTTTCACTGACTCGAACCTGGTGATAACCCGAGCGGAGGTCGATCTTAGAGAAGTAAGTTGCACCCTGCAACTGGTCGAACAGATCATCGATCCTCGGAAGTGGGTATCGGTTCTTGACGGTCAGTTTGTTCAGTTCTCGGTAATCGATGCACATTCGGAAGGATCCGTCTTTCTTTTTGACAAAGAGGATTGGGGCTCCCCAGGGGGACGAGCTCGGGCGAATAAGACCATGATCCAAGAGTTCCTGTAGCTGTTTCGACAGCTCTTGCATTTCCGGCGGGGCTAGACGATATGGTGTCTTAGCGACCGGTGCTGCGCCAGGAATTAGGTCTATTCGGAATTCCACCTGTCGATGTGGGGGTAACCCGGGTAGATCCTCAGGAAAGACTTCTGGATGATCCTTTGTACTTGGTTTTCCTTAGGCTTACGCTCGATGACATGCGCTAGGAATGCCTCAAAATCCTTTTTGAGGTACTTGTGCATTTTGATGCTGGAGACGATGCGAAGTCGTTGACCCGGCTTGTCGCCTTGCACGACAAGGGTTTCGCCGTCTGATAAAGGGATACGAATAAGTTTGTCGAAACAGACGATCTCGGCCCGGAACCGAGATAACCAGTCCATTCCGACTATGATGTCAAAGCTCTTCAGCTCAATTGGAATTAAATCAATGGGGAACGTTTTATCAGCTAGGCATATTGAACATCCTACGATTACATCCTTAGCCTCAAATTCCTGACCGTTGGCATACTCTATGGTGAAGCTATCCTTAAGAATCTTAGATCCTAAATTAATGAAGGGTCTAAATTCTAAGGATACGAAGCTTCTTTCTGCTCCAGAATCGAACAATACAGATGCATAGTGGTTGTTTACAGAAAACGTACCGTTCACCGCATTTGGGTCCTGGGCTGTAAGTGCGAAAGCACGTTCGCGACCCCGTCCACCTTGATTTGGTTGGGCATTCTGAAGCTTGGGACAGGCATTACGGAAGTGTTGATCGCTTCCACACTCGAAGCACACCGGCTTCTGACCCTGAACCACAGTTTTCTCTGAACAGTACTTGGAGAAGTGCCCCACCTTCTGGCACTTTGAACATACCGGGCAGTTCCCGTGGTGATGAAAGTTGCACTTATTGCACTTGGGGTTCGTCCCCGTGTAGCTTCGGTTTCCAGCTGGTGGTGGTGGTGGTGCAGCAGTCACCGCGTAATTGCGGGTGGTTCTCTGTTTCTTGTTGTTTCTCCGAGGGTTCTGATCTGACTTTCTTTTCTCTCCCTCCTCCTTCTTGGAGGGTGTTGCGCCGGAGAGGAGATCGCTGGTGAGTCTGTATGCCAGGATGATTGCGCTCTGTAGGGTTTGAGGTTCAGCAGAGAGGACATTTCCCCGGATCTCGGGAACTAAACCAGAAACGTAACGGTCAATGCGGTTTTCCTCGGGGGTTACTAGTCTCGGAACTAGTCGGGACAGTTCATGAAACCGGGTGGTGTACCCCTCGATGTCATTCCCAACCATCATGAGGTTCCACAGTTCCGCCTCAAGCTTCTTGATTTCTCCTTTAGGACAGTATTCAGCAATCAAAAGATTTTTGAATTGCTCCCAGGAGAGAGCATAGGCGGTGTCACGCCCTCTGGTACGAACCACGTTGTTCCACCATGAAAGAGCCTTCCCATGTAGTACGCATGAGGCGTACTCTACCTTGTCGGCCTCGGCACACTTGCTAATGTGCAAGACTGATTCGATGCTCTCGAACCAGGACACAAGTCCTACGGCTCCGGAAGTGCCGTGGAACTCCTTGGGCTTGCATGCCATGAAGCTTTTGTAGGTACAAGCGGGAGGGTTTTGGTGGTTGTTGTGATTCTGGTTTTGGTTGTTGTTGTTGTTCTGGTTCTGATTGTTGTTCTGATTCTGGTTGTTGTTTTGATTGTTTTGATTCTGATTGTTGTTCTGTTGCTGTCGCTGGTGGTTGTTGACGTTGGCATTGATGCCTGCCGTGATCTGGGCGATCATGTTGGGCATCGCTGCATTCAACTGCTCAGCGACTTGCTCAGCGATGATACTGGCGTTGGTTCGGGGTGCCATGATTCTACAACAGACAACAGACAACAGATTCAGTTTAGATCGCACGATTAGAGTATGATAAGAGTATAATTTAATGTATAAAACAACAGTTCCGCAAGAGTAAAGTAATAGAACAGATAGAACACGCACGATAGGGATTCAAGAAATTCACACAACAGATATCCACGCAAGAGATACAATCCAATGATAACTAAAGATTCACACGACAATAGCACAAATAGATAATAAGGTAGAATTTCCATTCAATAATAATATAGAGTTGAGTACAAGGTTCAAAATAAGAATGGAATACAAGTACAATACATATGGAAATAAATAGATATGGCTTTGAGTTGCGTACATAGGAAAATTACAACTCGAGCCTACAATACAATAAGTAAAGGAAAAAAAATAACTAACGGCGCTTCTCGAAAAGCATCTTGGTGATAACTACCGCCAGGAGGGTCCCCATAACCAAGCAAACTCCCACCAGACGTTGCACCGTCCGGGCAGTGGCCTGAGCCGTGGAGAGGTGTCGCAATGCCTGCTCCGACAATCGGTGCGCGGCATCAGAGACCTCACAGAGGAGTAGCCCTTGTTGCTGGGCCTCCTCGGATAGTCCCCTTACCTCGCGGTGGAGGTGCAGGAATGCGGCCGGAGGGGGTAGCTGTTGGGTAGGCGGTAGCCTTTGCCGGGCTGCTTCAGCGTCGCGGGCACGCTGCATTTCCTCACGCTCGAGCTGACGCTCCCACGCCTAGTGGTCCATCATGGAAGTGCGCGGTGCCTCGGGAGGTGGATGACCGAACGGGAGATGTGAAGGCGTGGGTCGGGATGATCCGGCCTGCTGTGCGGCCATCCTGTCAGGCAGTCGACCTAGGAGGACGACCTGCTTGCGTGCCGTAGTGACAACGCGAGGTCCTCGCCTCTGGGGCGGTGCCTCAACAGGTGCCGGGGGTGCAGCTGGTAGCACGGTCCTCGGGCTGGAGGTACCCATGCTGCTCGAGTACGCCATCGAGCTCTCCTCAGTCGGGTCAGTCGTCGGGTGACGCTGACTCTCGGATGTTGCGGGTTCCTCAGATGGTCCGGGGGAGGACGCCAGTCGTGAAAGTGAGCGGGACTGAGATCGTGAGTGCGATGACTGAGACATGTCGGATCTGCGAATAATACGTTACGTGAGTACAGGAAAGTAAGGAAAATGTAAACGAAAATGCATGTATGGGTCAGTCACGTGAGAATCGGGAAGGAGTAAGACCGGGAATTTTCGACTCGAAAACCGTTTGACAATAGCAATTACTTTCCGTTCTCGCAGAATTTATTTTGAACTAGGCATAGGTGATCAAGCTACGCCTAGTTAAAAGCAAACCATGCGATTGCGGAATTAATCTACTAAAGTTTGAATGCTCGTGAAATGATTTTTCTGAAAAGCCTTGGTTATAGTTTGGTTTCAAAAATTTTTGAAAAAAATTCTCAAAACCGTTTTCGCTATAACCAGTGCTCTGATACCAAGTCTGTCACACCCCGTTAAAGCGGAAACACGGAAGTGTGAAGAGCAAAGATATCATCACACGAGTTATAATAAAACATACGGTTTCAAGTCATTTCAATCAAAAGCATAAGTTTACAGTTTGAAAACAACCAAGCATTTTACGAGTACATAACAAAAATACAAAGTAAATTGTTCAACAAAATTCCCCAAATATTATTAAAATAGGTCTTCTCCCAATTCATGACTTCACGTGACATTCCATGACCCATCCAAGTATTGCATTCCGTGACTTACACTTGATTTCCTGAAACAAGAGATAAAGTGTCAACTACAATAAGTAGTGAGTGAGTTACAGTTTTCTAGTCCTCGACTAAAAAGGTTTTGAGCTAAGTATATCTATACTTAGTAGTTTCTAAAAGTAGATTAAGACTTAAAGAATAATTCGAACCAAAACAGTTGATTTAGAGATAGATGCGGAAGTCGTATAGCTCTATACGCGCATAATGAGTAAACTATGATTGAATTCATGTATAACGACTACTTGGCATAATATAACTTAAGTGTTCACACTAAACCGAATTTCTAACCGTGAGGCCTCTTACCCCGACTACAACGGGGAGTTATTTCTGATCGAGTAATATGTACTTAAGCTGCCGCCTAAGCAAGGAACGGTTATTTCCTAAGTATCGATACCCATAATTACTAAACGGCTTAACAAAGCTAATAGTGTGTTGCGAAAAATTAGGCACTGATGTTATTTTTAAACTAGTAGTAGTCACTTAGGGTAGTTATATTCCTCAAGAGTCATGGTAGTTATACGATCAATCAAAGTACTTATGAGTGCCGAGAATGGCATTAAATGAGTTTAATATAGTTTTAAATCAAGAGCCGAATAAAGGTGGCGAACCATTAGTTTATCAAAGGCCAAACGGCCATAAAACTAATTAAACATAAGTTTGTCAAAAATGTTCAATAGAGTTCATAAAAGTTCATTTAGATCTCTTGTTTCCCCCAAAAGATAATTGAAAACAGTAAATAAGTGGGGATGTAACTCACGGTTTGCGAGGAAGAGCTAAGCGTGCAAGGAGTAATCGAAATGGACCGGAATCACGAGAATCCTAATGGAAATACCAAGGTTTAATGAGTATAAATGTTTATGTGTTTATATGTTAAGTGTCGGGTTTAGGTTTATAGAAAATTGGGCAGCGCTTCCGCGCCAAAATCATTGATTCCAAAATTTGTACACTTTCCCGCTTAACAATTTCAATAGACAAAATTCATATTATTTCAAGGACAAAGGTCATATAAACTTGTTCATTTAGTCCATTTATAGGTGAGTTATCCTTATTACAGGTTAGGGGCATAAATCTCAGTTCCGAACATAAGTTTAGGTACACGTTTAGGGTTACGATTGAAAACGGTTTAAACTTAGTAAATGTGCAGTCTGTCAGCAGCATGACCGCGCCGCGGTGGGAGGACTGCGCCGCGGTCAGATGTTTTACCCTGACCGCGCCGCGGTTAAGCGACTGCGCCGCGGTCACTGTGACAGTTTCTTGGTCAAGCTCGTTTTTGGAGAAATCTGATGTTTTTGAGTTAGATTTTGACATGCAACCTGATCTAAGCTTAGGTAATGGATGTCTAATAGTTTATTTAGTGTTTTTAACTATAAATTCAAGGATCTAACCATGCAATTTGTAAAAACCCGTTTTTGTTCATAAATGACCCAAAATCTACATATAAATTCATTTTTAGGTGGTGGATGATACATGCAATGAATATGTAATGTAAAGACAGTAGATTAGAATGATTTATACCGAGTGGATTGTGGTTTGAAGATGATTGAAGCAACCCTTAGTGATTTTTAACCCAAAAGCTTGAAAATGGACTCTTTAACCCAAATGAATGCAACCCTTTCTTCCTCTTTGTTTAATGGACGATTTGTGTGTGTAAAAGTGGTTGATTTTTACTGAGTTTTGATGGTGAAGTCTCTGTAAATGAAGAGAGATGGAGTGGTGTTCTTGAGTGTAGCAAAGAGAGAGAGAGTGGTAAGAGTGTTTGTTTGTGTGTGTGTGTGTGTGAAATGTGTTTGTGTGATGTTATAAGTCATCAATCACTGGACTTTAGGAGGCCTTGGTGTGTCTTGGGTCGGGACATAAGAATTGGGCTCGAGTTTTGGTCCATTTGATTAAGTTTGAGTTTACAAAAAGAGGCTGTCTGCGTGCTCCACCGCGGCGCGGTGGCCTGACCGCGGCGCGGCCGGAGTGGCAGGCTTGCCTTTTTCGTTTTTTCGTTCATTCCGTTGTTAAGCGTTTCGTTGGTTAAAAGTTCCCGTTTATTTAAAATAGGAACTTAGACAAGTTCACTAAGTATTTACTTGGTATTAGGATTCGATTATGTGATTCCGAGTTCGATTCTACACACTCGAGTTAACGAGACAAGTAATAATACGATGAATTTAAAGTTGAGTCAAAGATAGGGAATGCGGTTTTCACCTGAAATAAGACGGTTGTCACACAATTCTTCTCCACAATCTTGTTGAGGTGTTCCAGCAGATGATGTGATCAAGGCAGTATTAAAGTTGTTAGTACTGATGTTGCTGCTGCTAGGCTTCTATGCTTCCACCTCTGCTTCAAACACTCTAAGATCGTTGTAGAGATCGTCCAAATCCATCTCTTCCAAGACATCTCCTTGTATGTATGAGACAGTGTATATTACCCATTCTTCACCTAGAGATCTGATGAATTTGCGATTGATGTCATCCTTATCAATCCTTACTCCAACATTTCCATGTTCTCCTATAAGCTTTTTGTATCGATCGAATGTCTGTGTCATTCGTTCTTCTTTCAACGCCTTGAAATTCTCATACTCTTGCTTAAGAATAGCCTTCTTGTTCTTCTTAGTAATCTTTGTTCCACTAAACCTTTTCTCCAATGCTTCCCATAAAGCTTTGGCATTAGTGTATCCTTCAAATTGCAATTGATATTCGTTTGGAATAGAAATAAGAAGAATACTTAGAGCTTTAATCTCTGTTTGTTTTTCTCTTCTTTCATTGTCAGTTACAGAACGAATAACTGCACCAGGCTGACCATCAGCTGCAAGATTTTGAATTTCTTTGTTGCCATTGACGATGACATCTCATACTGTATAATCAGAGAACAATATATTTTGCTTGATGTGTAGCTTCCATAGATCAAAGTCATTACTGTTGAGAACTGGAACCTTGTTGACTAGAACGTCTGTCATGTTGTAGATTGATTTCTTCTGGATGAGACTTCTTAAAAACTTGTAGATCAATGGATCTTGAGCACCTCCTGTGCTTTGATACCACTTGTCAGGATCAAATAAGTTTGTATAAACCTAAAGCTTAAAGAAGTTCAGCAGCGGATTGAACACTTTGATATTAACAAGTTAATCGAATCAAACAATATTGTAAAATAGTAAACAATGATGAACAATAAGTTTGCCGAATTATAAGCCTATTGAATTGAATTAATGTATCAATACAACGTGTTTTTCTATCAATCTACAAGGATCTATTTATAGACCTTGAGGCTAACCTATCAAAATAGGAAACATCTAATAAAAGGAAATACAATCTAACTACAATTGTAATTCTAATCTAAACTTGCATGGCAAGTGTGTTGCAGTAGAAACAGACTTCCGTATTAATGAGTTGAAGCAGTAGTAATGTATGTCTTCCGTAGTAACTGCAACTGCAGTAGTAACTTGTCTTCCTTACGTAGTAATTGCTTTGGTCAGTATTAATGGAGCAGTACCTTGACAACAGTAGTTAGGAACAACATTAATGAAATTTAAACTAAACTAACTAAGTTTCAATCCCAACATAATAATTATTCAGATCTAAACCGTAAGTAACATATTCATTCTTGGTGAAAAGTTTTTATAATGCATGATAAATGCAGGTAAAAGATCAATTAATACCAAAAAAAATTCAAGGACTAAAAGACTCAATCTCAACATTTCATTTCTTTTCAATCTAATGGCATAGATTAAAATCAAAACCCACTTTCAACTATTTTTGTTTAATTAATTTATCTCATAAATCGTTAAGGGTTAGACGAAACAAATCGCACTATTGCGACGTCATGTTCTCCTATTTAATTAGAGCAGCGGTCATATATATACTTTTGACAACTTTTATTTTTCGAGTGGATATTGAAATCATATGTGATATTATAATATACGTAGAATTTTAAAACAAATAAGTCAATAACACACATGATTTTAACTTTAAATGTGAAAATTTAAACACAACAATATTATATGAGGTATAATCTATATAGACCCGGGAAAAAAAATTGAATTTTGACGACTTTTTTTTCCTTCGTTTTTGGTCAAATGGTGATATTTGTAAGGTAAAATTAAATGTGATATGAACACTAAATGTGAATTTCAAAACCTATATATATATATATATATATATATATATATATAAATATATATACATATATATATATATATATATATATATATATATATATATATATATATATATATATATATATATATATATATATATGTTTTCAAATTCACATTTAGTGTTCATTTCACATTTAATTTACCTCACGAATATCACCATTTGACCAAAAACGAAGAAAAAAAAAGGTCGTCAAAATTCGATTTTTTTTCCGGGTCTATATTTAAATTGACATATCTAGAGTATAACTAGGTTTTAGGAAAAACTAATTACACCATTAAAACAAGCATTAAATTCTCTTTCAACGAGCACCCACTTGATATACTTTAGACGACTTTTTTTTCCGGTATATACACTAGTGTATATACTAAATATACACTGGTGTATATACTAATTCGTCAAAAAACACACTTGAACCATGTATTCACTAGTGAATACATATGTATACACAAGTGAATACACCTCTATTCACCGGTGTATGAACAAGTTCGTGAGGTACATTCTAACCATATATTCATCACTGGATACATACGTATACACAAATTTATAAGATGGTATTCATTAGTGTATATACACAGTTTTTGAAAAATTCAAAATTTGTAGTATATACACTAGTGAATATAAAAAAAAAAGTCGTCAAAATTTAAAAAGTTTATATTTTTTTAAAAGAATTAAATACTCGTTGCAACGGTATATTTTTTATTTCGTAAAACTTTATAATTTAAAAGATATTTACTTTTGAAAATGAAATGGGTTTTGTTAAATAAGTGGTTAAAAAGTGGTTCTTATGGTTTCTAAATTTAGGAGTTTCTCATTTGAAACCATCTCTCTCTCTCTCTCTCTCTCTCTCTCTCTCTCTCTCTCTCTCTCTCTATATATATATATATATATATATATATATATATATATATATATATATATATATATATATATGGGTGGGTTATTGTAAAAAGTTTTTAAAATAAAAAGAATAGGAAGGATTGTGGTGATGACATGTGGCAATTTGAAAATTCTTTTTTTTAATAAAAAATAATATTTTTATTAAAAAAAAAAATTTTTAATTAAAAAAAAAAAAAAAATCGGAGGAAAAAAAAAAATTCGGGTGAAAAAAAAAATTTGGTTCGGAAAAATTGATGTACGAAAAAATTAACAAAACTGATGCACAAGAATTCATTTTTTCAAAAAGTGATGTACGAAAAATATTTTTTAAACGAACACATACACCAAAAATCATTTTATTTGTAAAATGATGCACTAAAATTGTCATTTTTTTATAAAATAATGCACCAAAAACCACTTTTTTAGTTGGTGCATCACTTTTTCGTGTACATAAATTCAAAACTTGTGCACGAAAATGATTACGTTATCGGAAAAATTTTCAAACTTTTTTTTTTTCCCCCGAAAAAAAAAATTTCCCGAATTTGTTTTTTTATTATTAATTTTTTTTTTTTTTTTTATTAAAAAAATATTTTTTTATTATTAAAAAAAAAAAATTAAAAAAAAAAAAAAAAATGCCACATGTCACCCTCACACTCCTTCCTATCCTTCCTATTTTAAAACCCTTTTTATTTGATCCTACTCCTATATATATATATATATATATATATATATATATATATATATATATATATATATATATATATATATATATATATTGTGACAACCGTCAAATTCAGGTGATTCTCAGTTACTATATCGGTTCGAATCTCTAGCTGCTCTCGTTATTTATGTTCATATTGTTCTAGTTCGTACTTGTTGAGTCTTTATTTTGTCGGAACCAAAGTCGGAATCAATCTATAAATTCTAAACACCAAATAAACTATACAAGAACTTGACTAAGTTCATAACGGAAACTAATAAAAGATTCTGGTCCTTAATTGTTGATAACGGAAAACTTAAAACGTCATCGTGCTGGAAAAACCTTCCAGCCGACGGCTGAAAGCACACACACTTTTGTTTTCTCTAGGGCAGTAATAACCACTCTCTTACTCACTTTTGCATGCATTTTGATTGGACCAACACAATAATTACGGGATTGGACCAAGAAATCTGTCAATTGGGTTCCCTAGGGCAGTAATAACCACTCTCTTACTCCCTCTATTCATTTTCATTTCACTTTTCAAATCAAAACACACACACTTTTGTTTTCTCTCTAAGTCCTCAAGAACACACTAAGCTAAACCAGTGATTCCTTCCACTAAAACACCATTAAAACAGCAAATAAACACCATCAATCATACACAAAATCGTCTTAAGGTTAAGGGGTATCAAGGAGAAGCTTTAAATCGGGTTTTTGGAAGATTTCCTCTATCATTTTGGAGCTAGAATCACATCCAACGGTCACCTTGCTTTTTCCTCCGGTAAAACTCTTCTATTTTACTGTTATTACCTAAATCTTTACTTACATGGATGATCTAAAGGTTGGAAAATGGTTTTATAAAAGTTTAAAAACGTTTTCTTACCTAAAAACGAGTTTTTACAATAGATCTACATTTTTATCATATAAATCCGAAAGAAACAGTGACTTTTACATTAAAATGATTATAATCGACCTAAAACAGTTTTCATGTTCGAATCTAACACTAAAAATGTCACACCCCGCTAAAGCGGAAACACGGAATGTGAAGAGCAAAGAATCATTTCACGGGTTACACTAAAAATAACGGTTCGAGTCATTAAGATTTAAATTGAAAAGTACGAGTCAAAGATACAACCAAGATTCAACATAAGACCATAGTACATAACAAAAGTGTTTTTAAATAAAATTCCCAAAAATAAGGTCTTCTTCCCAAGGTACACTTCACATAAAAGACTTGACCCGCCTGAGCAATGCACTTCATAACTTACGCTTAATTCCTGAAACATGAGATAAAGTGTCAACTACGAAAACGTAGTGAGTGAGTTACAGTTTATGAAATTGAAGAAAAGTTCAATTTAAAAGTTCATAAAAGTCCGAGACGGATTCAAGATTTTTAAAAGTTCAAAAGTCGTTCAAGGTCAAAGAATTCTTAAGATAAGATCAGATACTTAAAAAAAAATTCAAGAGTAACTTAATTAAATTTTTAAGTGCTTAAAATTCAAGAATAATCTAATTTCAAGACAATTTCAAGTACTTTTAGAATAAATTTAAGTAAGTTTTAGAATAAGTTCAAGTACGTCCAAAACAATTTCAAGTACGACCAAAGTAAGTCTAAGTCAAATATAAAGTCAAATAGTGTAGCGAGCAAAAGGGGTCATAGTCATTACCTCAGCGGTGGATTAATCCACATGTGCAAGACAGTACGTAAGTTATATGCGTAATATAGACCTATGATCCTCGAGTTGTACCAACCACTAAGCTCAATATACGTAAGATTTAGTCTACACACTAATCCGATTCTAGTCAAGTACCTGCCCACTAGTCAAGTCTACAGTCAGAGTCCGCGAGGACTTAGCAATATGTACCTTGGTCGCTACCGACCGCTCCTAAGTATCGATACCCATAATATATGCTAACGGCTTGTGTTAATAGTGTGTATAGTCGTCCAAGTAAATTGTGGGACTTTTGCCGAACCATTTTTAAAAGTCTTTTAGTCTGCACTTACGGCGTTATATTCTCACCTAGGGTTTAGCACCTAATACAACCAAGCTATCAATGTCTATTCAAGTATCCAAAGAGGCAAACCTAGGGAGTCTAAAGTAAGCCAATCCGAACAATTGATGTTGTTTACGCATATTAGGCCAAATAGTCGTCCAAATAGTCGTCCAAATAGTTCGTACAAAAATAGTCTAAAAGTAGTCTAATTAGTTCGTACAAAAAAAAATGGTTCCTTTAGTTCAAAAGTTTCCATAAATAGAAAGTCGTCCAAATAGTTTAATAGTCAAAAGTCAAAGTTTAATAGTCAAAAGTCAAAGTTTAATAAGTCAAACGTCAAAGTTTAATAGTCAAAAGTCAAGGTTTAATAAGTCAAAAGTCAAAGTTTAATAGTCAAAAGTCAAAGTTTAATAGTCAAAATAGTTTATAAGTCCAAAAGTCAAATTAGTCCGATAAGTACCAAAAGTCAAAATAGTCGTACAATTTCAATGAGTCAAAATAGTTTGATAAGCAATTTCACATAATGCCATAGTCCAAAAACAATTTTGATCTCATGTTTCCCACAAAAAGCATATTTAAATGTAAAAGTAATGAGGGGTGTAACTCACGGTTTGCGAAGAGAGTGAACTCGGAATCGGTCGGAGAACGGAGCCGGGAATCACGGAATGCCTAAGAATACCAAGATTGTCTAAAAGTTAATGTCTTATTAAGTTCTTTATATAAGATTAGGTAACTTTTGTTTATGATTACGTAATGAAGTCAAATTGTCTCAAAATTGGTCCGAAGCGGTTAACGTTTATTTTTAGTTTGAAAGTTCAAAGTTAAAGTTATTGATATGATAACCATGTTTAGGTTACTGAAATGGTTTAGATTTTCTAGTGAAATTTGGGCAGCGCTTCCGCGCCCAAATTTCATGTCCAAAACCTACAACCATTTCCGCTCACAAAACATGCATATACACACAACAACTTCAAAATAAGTCAAATAAGTCCAACACAAGTCATTATTATTATTAGTTTTACTCATCTCAGTCTTATAATAATATTTGTAAAAGTCCAGAATGTGTGTACAAGTTTAAAACGGACAAACGACGATTTTTTGGGAGAACAGCAGCTCGGTGCTGCGCACCTGGGCACAGGTGCTGCGCACCTAGCTGCTGTCTCTTTCCCATTTTATGTTTTTCTCGCTAAAAACGTTTTGTGACACAAGGGTTTCGACATGCAACCAGTAGAGAACTTATAAAACATCATTTTTATGGTTTCTAAACAACTTTTATCCACAAAAACATAGATCTAAGTATCATCTAGATAAAAATCGTTTTTGTAGAGAAAGTGATATAAATCTTTATAAAAACTCATTTTTATTGTTTAGATCTAACATGAAATTAGTAAAAACAGTAAATAGAGATAGGAGAAAGGTTTCTACCGAAGGAAATTGAATGGATGATGTTTTTGGTCGGATTTGTGCTTCAAAATCTTTACAAACTTGGTCCTTTTTCGAAATAAATGGCACCTCCTTGCTCCTCTAGATGATTCAAACGTTTTCTATGGGTTGAAATGATGTTTTGATGGTGTAAATTTTCTGGAAATGAAGAACACTTGAGAGGTTTGAGAGAGGATGATGAACTATGTGTAAATGAGTGTGTGTTTTGATTTTAGAAAAATGAAAATGAATGGAAAAGAAAAGGGTAATAATTCTGCATCTTTGGGACTGTTAACTTGCAGTAATTAGTGGTCTAGGTCGATTTTAATTGGTTAAACTTTGTGTAAAAACGAGGCAAGGACTAAACATGAAAAAATTTTGAATTCTGCAGCTAGGTGCGCAGCACCTAGCAAAGGGGTGCGGCGCACCGGGCAGTTTTTCTGCTTTTTCTGATTTTTCGTTTTTACGTTATTGCTTCGTTGGACCTTTTTGTTAACTGAAAGTTCTTAATTATGATTAGTTATGAACTTAGGAAAGTTCAATATGTGTTTTCTTGGTATTAGGACTTATAAAATTGATTCCGGAAGTTATTTCGACATTAGTTCTGACAAGGTACGGACTCAACAATTACGATTTAGAACAAGGCGAACGTGATAAAAGAGTGACTAATGATTTCGAACCGACATAGTAGCTAAACAAGTATCTAGATTTTTGACGGTTGTCACATTCTCCCCGGGTTGAAAGGAATTTCGTCCCGAAATTTAGTTCGTCTCATGGGGAAATTTTTTTTGCCGTCGGATCATAGTGGGTTCTCCTGGCGAGTTTTGGTCCATGCGCCTTCACGCGGTAGTGGAACTACGTCGGAGGTCCTACTGAACTCAGAGATGGGTACGAGGTTCGGTCCATGCTATGTGTCCTTGGAGTCAACACCTAAATGTTTTAACAAAGAACTTGGTTCGGTAGCGGTTTTGACCTTGTTTAGAGGGAGATGACTAAGGTCTCATCCGATGAACGCTTTACAAGTGTGAGGAGGGGCACGTAATAACATTGGGAGACGGTCGGGAAAGTTATAAACGATGAGAGGTCGGGTCGGTATAACCCGAGACTTAGATTGAACCGGTGTACTCGGCTTAGTTTGCCGCGTTTCCTGACGCAGACTGTCCTCCTTCCGTGGCGGTATCATAAGGGATACCCTTACTTCCAGACGGTCACGCTGCTCCTTGGCCGAGTACGGGAACGTTTCCGGTCCTTCGCGAGTAAAGGTAGGCGTGGGACCTTGCAAGTCGTCAACCGTCAGCTCCAAGCCGACAGGGCGGTGTTTGACACTTGCGTCCATGCATAGACTGATGGGTTCACACTTAGTGCTGGCACGGGGTCCGTGACGCAAGTGTACCCGATTAAAGACAGGCGAACTGTGAGAGGCGATGAGATATAGTCACGTTCCTGGCGATTCTCAGGAGGGCACTTCAAGGAGAGAGGGACGTAGATCGACTAGTAGTGGGGTGAGTTTCGGTGTCCTGCCTTGACCTCGAGGTAAGTGAAGCACTTGGCGGAATACAGGGTGGTGTCCTTACACATGTTCGGCCAGAATGGTATTCTCGGGAACTCCGGTTACAGCAAGTCGGATCCCGGGTAAATGGAATAACAATTCGATGGCTCTTGACGGAAATGGGTTCACGAATATCTTCGGATTTCGGGACTCATGCTAGGGGCTTGGCGCTACAAGCTACGTTTGGCCTGGGTCCGAGTCCCTTCAAGGTTGACTATAGAGTCGGGAAGTGTTCTGCTCGGGGTCAGCGTTCGAACTTAGGGAAATTGGCGTACGGCTCCTGACCATGGAAGGGTTCTAGGGTGAGCTCAGGATGCTCAAAGGATCTTCCTTGAGTAGGTGTGAGTGTTGGCGAGGAGTAAGGTTTATCAATCATTCAAGTATGGTCTAAGCACTCTGCTCATTAAGTCCCTGAATATCGGCGATGTGTTGTTTAGGCGTACTAACAGGGGAAAGGCTTGGGTGGTTTGCATCGGGTTCGGAACATGCGGTCCTCGCAAGTGTTGGTCAAAGTGTCGCGAACCTGGTGATAACTCGGGCGGGGTCGACCTTCGAGAGGTATGTTGCATCCTGCAACCACTCGGACTGGTTGTCGATTCTCGGGGATGGTTATCGGTTCACGACGGTCTGCTCGATGAGTTCATGACGCTTCGCGTACAACGGATGGGTCTGTCTGTCTCTCGTTAGGGAAGCTGGGTCGGTGGAGGAATTTTAGGCGATCGACGTACGGGGAATCCTAAATTCGCATTTGTAGGTGCGGCTATTGGATCGTTGGCATATTCGAAGGAAAACTGTCCGTAAAGCCTGAGGTCCTATACTGATGAGATGTCTAATCTCTAAGGGCAAGGTTTCCTTCAGTTCTTGAATCAATTAGTGTGGAAGAAAGAGGGTTATTTGACAGGGAACGTACCAGTAGTTGCCTTAAGGTTCTGAGAGGTTTCCTCGGCTGCGATTGCGAGAGCACTGAGGGTCTCTGTGGTATGCTCTAAGAGACAATCCTCACGAAAGTGTTGGTTGCTCCCACATTCGAGACATAGCAGCCTTCTGTTCGCATTTTCTGGACAGCACCAGGGGTAGTGTCCTACTGTGTTGCAAAGTTTGCATACCGGGCACTTCCGGACATGGGGGAAGGGGCACCTGCTGCATTGGGTGTGCGGTCCAGTGTGGGTTCGGGGTACGGTGGGGTATCCCTGGGGGATACTAGTCCGTGATATTTGGTGGCGGAGTTTCCTTCTCTTGTTCTCCCTTCGTTGGAAGAGAGCAGGAGAGGGAGGTAAGGGGTTAGTTCCAAGGTCCTCGTCCTCGTTCTGCTTAGCAGCGTTTTCATGACACTGTCGGGAGAGGTGTCCAATTTTGTTGCACGAGTAGCATGCTGGGCAGTCCCCAACGTGATGCCGGTAGCACTTACCGCACATAGGGTGCGGTCCAGCATACTCTCGGCGTCTGATGGCGGGCTTCTTGTCGTGGTCGTCCCTTATGGGTTGGTGACTAGCCCTACGCTTCTCACTTTTCCTTCGAGTGACGGGGGATGGAGGAGAAGGGAGGTTGTTGTCATGATTGATCTCCGAACAAAAGGGGTCGGGGTTATCGCCTCTGAAGATCCTGTCGCTCACTCCGGCGATTACCTGGGCGATCAAGTCAGGTATCGCTGCGTTCATCTGGGCAATGACTTGCTCGGCGAGGTCACTAGCACTCAAGTGCGGGGGTGCCATGATTCTGCAATAGAAAGGAGTTAGGTTGAGTTTAGAACGTGTGGATGAGATATGATAAGAATTACGATTAAGGTGACCATAGATAGTCATAGCACGAGATTAACACGAATGATCAAGTAGTATACGCAAGATTATGTTTTAAGAGATAGAATCATAGTGTTCGCAACAAGTACAAAGTTCGCAAGACACGATAAACCAAATGATAAAAGATAGAGTTTTCATTAATGATTAGAAGTTTCGGTACACATGACAAATTCACTGAGAGAAACATACAAGTACAATACATAGAGGAATAATAAGTAGTGGCTTAAGTCGTGTACAATGGGAAAATTACGACTAAGCCGGTACAGTACAAATTAAAGAAAAGGGAAAATATGCCTAATAACGCTCTTCCAAGAACATCATGGCGGCGAGAGCTGCGACAAGTGCTCCCATGACTATGCAAGCTTTGACGAGGCACTGGACGGTCCGGGCGGTGGCCTGAGCCGTCAGGATGATCCGCTGGGACTGCTGTGCTAGTTCGTTTGCAGCATCGGAGACTTCAAATAGAAGGAGGCCCTGCTCCTGGGCTTCCTCGGCAAGTCCACGGACTTGACGGTGTAAGTTGAGGAAGGCGTCCGGTGGAAGAGGCTGATGAGTAGGTGGCATCATGGGTCGGGAGGGTCCGGACTTCTGCGCACGCCGTCTTTCCTCGATGAACTGACGATCCCATGCGTAACGCTCCGATATCGGGGTGCGAAAGGCGGGATCGTAGGGGTCCAAGAAAGACTGGGGAGGCGTGGGTCGGAATGGGCCCGACGGCGGATGCATAGGTGCTCCAGCATTTGGTCCTCGGGGCTGTGGTGCTGCAACGGGCACCAACCTAGGAGGTGGAAGTACCGTCCTTGGGCTGGACCCATTACTGCTACTGATGGTCTGGGACGTGTCTTCCGTTGGGTCAGTCGTCTGGTGACGCTGACTTTCGGATGCGGTGTGGCCCTCAGAGGGTTCGTGAGAGGGGGAGGCGGCTCGGGGAAGTGATCGTGTCTGGGATCGAGAGTTCGAGGACTGAGACATGGCGTATCTGCGAATAGAGAGTTACATAAGTACGGGGAAACTAAGAATAGGAAAAACGTAAGTAAAATGCATGCACGTGTCAATCATGTGAGTGTCGGGAATTGACAAGACCGAGAATTTATGGACTCAAAAACCGTTTAACGATAGCCTTTCATTTTCCGTTCTTGCATAATTCATTTTGAACTACGGGTGGTTGATCAAGTCACGCATAGTTGAAAAAGGTTAATCATGCAATTGCGGAAAATAACATACTAAAGTTTGAACCCGAAAATGACGTTTTCTGAAAAGCCTTGGTTATAGTTTTGGTTTCGAAAACTTTTTGAAAGATTTTAAAACCGTTTTCACTATAACCCGTGCTCTGATACCAAGTCTGTCACACCCCGCTAAAGCGGAAACACGGAATGTGAAGATCAAAGAATCATTTCACGGGTTACACTAAAAATAACGGTTCGAGTCATTAAGATTTAAATTGAAAAGTACGAGTCAAAGATACAACCAAGATTCAACATAAGACCATATACATAACAAAAGTGTTTTTAAATAAAATTCCCAAAAATAAGGTCTTCTTCCCAAGGTACACTTCACATAAAAGACTTGACCCGCCTGAGCAATGCACTTCATAACTTACGCTTAATTCCTGAAACATGAGATAAAGTGTCAACTACGAAAACGTAGTGAGTGAGTTACAGTTTATGAAATTGAAGAAAAGTTCAATTTAAAAGTTCATAAAAGTCCGAGACGGATTCAAGATTTTTAAAAGTTCAAAAGTCGTTCAAGGTCAAAGAATTCTTAAGATAAGATCAGATACTAAAAAAAAATTCAAGAGTAACTTAATTAAATTTTTAAGTGCTTAAAATTCAAGAATAATCTAATTTCAAGACAATTTCAAGTACTTTTAGAATAAATTTAAGTAAGTTTTAGAATAAGTTCAAGTACGTCCAAAACAATTTCAAGTACGACCAAAGTAAGTCTAAGTCAAATATAAAGTCAAATAGTGTAGCGAGCAAAAGGGGTCATAGTCATTACCTCAGCGGTGGATTAATCCACATGTGCAAGACAGTACGTAAGTTATATGCGTAATATAGACCTATGATCCTCGAGTTGTACCAACCACTAAGCTCAATATACGTAAGATTTAGTCTACACACTAATCCGATTCTAGTCAAGTACCTGTCCACTAGTCAAGTCTACAGTCAGAGTTCTCGAGGACTTAGCAATATGTACCTTGGTCGCTACCCATTGGTAAGGAGTGACCGCTCCTAAGTATCGATACCCATAATATATGCTAACGGCTTGTGTTAATAGTGTGTATAGTCGTCCAAGTAAATTGTGGGACTTTTGCCGAACCATTTTTAAAAGTCTTTTAGTCTGCACTTACGGCGTTATATTCTCACCTAGGGTTTAGCACCTAATACAACCAAGCTATCAATGTCTATTCAAGTATCCAAAGAGGCAAACCTAGGGAGTCTAAAGTAAGCCAATCCGAACAATTGATGTTGTTTACGCATATTAGGCCAAATAGTCGTCCAAATAGTCGTCCAAATAGTCGTCCAAATAGTTCGTACAAAAATAGTCTAAAGTCAAAGTTTAATAGTCAAAAGTCAAAGTTTAATAAGTCAAACGTCAAAGTTTAATAAGTCAAAAGTCAAAGTTTAATAGTCAAAAGTCAAAGTTTAATAAGTCAAACGTCAAAGTTTAATAAGTCAAAAGTCAAAGTTTAATAGTCAAAAGTCAAAGTTTAATAGTCAAAATAGTTTATAAGTCCAAAGGTCAAATTAGTCCGATAAGTACCAAAAGTCAAAATAGTCGTACAATTTCAATGAGTCAAAATAGTTTGATAAGCAATTTCACATAATGCCATAGTCCAAAAACAATTTTGATCTCATGTTTTGTCACACCCCGCTAAAGCGGAAACACGGAAGTGTGAAGAGCAAAGATATCATTACACGAGTTATAATAAAAACATACGGTTTCAAGTCATTAAGAAGTAAATAAGAGTTTACAGTTTAAGATAACCAAGTATTGAAAAGTACATCACGACATAACATAATAAATTGTTTGATAAAATTCCCAAAAACATGTAAAATAGGTCTTCTCCCAATTCATAACTTCACGTGACATTTCATGACCCATCCAAGTATTGCATTCCGTGACTTACACTTGATTTCCTGAAACAAGAGATAAAGTGTCAACTACAATAAAGTAGTGAGTGAGTTACAGTTTTCTAGTCCTCGACTAAAAAGGTTTTGAGCTAAGTATGTCTATACTTAGTAGTTTCTAAAAGTAGAATAAGACTTAAAGAATAGTTCGAATCAAAACAGTTGATTTAGAGATAGATGCGGAAGTCGTATAACTTTATACGCGCATGATAAGTAAACTATGATTGATTACATGTATAACGACTACTTGGCATAATATAACTTAAGTGTTCACACTAAACCGATTAACCAACCGTGATGCCTCTTACCCCGACTACAACGGGGAGTCATTTCTGATCGAGTAATATGTACATAAGTTGCCACTTAAGTAAGGAACGGTTATTTCCTAAGTATCGATACCCATAATTACTAAACGGCTTAACAAAGCTAATAGTGTGAGGTGAAAATTAGGCACTGATGTTATTTTTAAACTAGTAGTAGTCACTTAGAGTAGCTATATTCCTCAAGAGTCATGGTAGTTATACGATCAATCAAAGTACATATGAGTGCCGAAAATGGCATTAAATGAGTTTAACATAGTTTGAATCAAGAGCCGAATAAAGGTGGCGAACCATTAGTTTATCAAAGGCCAAACGGCCATAAAACTAAATAAGCATAAGTTTGTCAAAAATGTTCAATAGAGTTCATAAAAGTTCATTTAGATCTCTTGTTTCCCCCAAAAGATAATTGAAAACAGTAAATAAGTGGGGATGTAACTCACGGTTTGCAAGGATGAGCTACGTGCGCGAGGAGTAATCGAGTCGGGCCGGAATCACGGGAATCCTAATGAAATACCAAGGTTTAATGAGTATTAATGTTCATGTGTTATTATTTTGAGTGTCGGGTTTAGATCTACTGAAAATCGGGCAGCGCTTCCGCGCCAAAATCATAAATTCCCATTTTTTGTACACTTTCCCGCTTAACAATTTCAATAACCATATTTCATATTATTTCCAAGACAATGACATATAAAACTTGTTCATTTAGTTCATTTATAGGTGAGTTATCTTTATTACAGGTTAGGGGCATAAATCTCAGTTCCGAACATAAGTTTAGATACACGTTTAGGGTTACGATTGAAAACGGTTTAAACTTAGTAAATGTGCAGTCTGTCAGCAGCATGACCGCGCCGCGGTGGGAGGACTGCGCCGCGGTCAGATGTTTTACCCTGACCGCGCCGCGGTTAAGCGACTGCGCCGCGGTCACCGTGACAGTTTCTTGGTCAAGCTCGTTTTTGGAGAAATCTGATGTTGTAATATTTTATAAAAATAACATAAAAATCACATTCTGGAATACGAAGTCATAGGAACTGGATTCGTCTCAATCCGACAGTTTTTGAAGAAGTTAGAGTCGGTTACGTATTTAACGCGTTTTAACCGTAAAAACAGTAAATAATAGTAGATTAATTCCAAAAATTCCAGTAAAATCTGTAAAATCATATTTTGATGGATTCTAGACTATGTCAAATTTTTGTAAGCTGATAAATTCGTTTGGTATGTTTTCTCGAAATTCAAGATTAAATCTGATTAAATACTGTAAAATTCATAATAAATCGAAAAATAGGAGTTAGGTTCCCAATTTTTGACAGTAAGCTACATTTTACCTTTTACATCTTTGGTCAAAATTTCGTAATTTTTACATGCATTTACCAGAATCCCGTTTTTGTTCATAAATGGTGAAATATTTGCATATAAACTCATTTTTAGGTGATGGATGATGCATGCAACGAGTTTAGCTTGTAGAAACAGAAGATTAAAATGATTTATACCGAGAGTAAAGTGATTTGGAGATGGTTGGAGTGATTCCTTGATGATTTTTAACCCAAAAAGCTTGTAGTAATGGACTTTTGACCCAAAGAATGCAACCCTTTCTTCTTCTTCACTTGATGGACGATTTTGTTGTGTTTATGTGTGGTTAAAGTATGTGTTTTTGAGGTATAAGTTGCTGCAATTGAAAGGGAAAAGAGTGGTGTTTGTTTGAAACTTCAAGTTAGAGAGAGAGGGAGCAAAAGAGTGTGTTTGTTTTTGTGTGTGTGTGTAAAAATGAGTTGTGTTGGTGTTAAATGGTCAAGTAATAAGCTTCAATGGACCCTTAGAAGGCTTATATTGTGTTTAACCCGGAGCCAAATTGTTGGGCTCGGGTTTGGGGTCCGTTTGGTTAAGTTTTAAGTTTAACAAAATGTGCTGTCTGCGCACTCCACCGCGGCGCGGTGGCCTGACCGCGGCGCGGCTGGAGTGGCAGACTTTTTGCCTTTTTCGTTTTTCGTTCGTTCCAATGTTAAGTGTTTCGTTTGTTTAAAAGTTTTCGTTCATTAAAATAGGAACTTAGACAAGTTCACTAAGTATTTTCTTGGTATTAGGATTCATTTTGGGATTCCGATTTCGATTCTACACACTCGAGTTTATGAGACAAGTAAAGATGAGATCAATTCGAATTTAACTCAAAGATAGAGAATGCGATTTTCACTCGAAATAAGACGGTTGTCACATGTTTCCCCCAAAAAGCATATTTAAATGTAAAAGTAAGGAGGGGTGTAACTCACGGTTTGCGAAGAGAGTGAACTCGGAATCGGTCGGAGAACGGAGCCGGGAATCACGGAATGCCTAAGAATACCAAGATTGTCTAAACGTTAATGTCTTATTAAGTTCTTTATATAAGATTAGGTAACTTTTGTTTATGATTACGTAATGAAGTCAAATTGTCTCAAAATTGGTCCGAAGCGGTTAACGTTTATTTTTAGTTTGAAAGTTCAAAGTTAAAGTTATTGATATGATAACCATGTTTAGGTTACTGAAATGGTTTATATTTTCTAGTGAAATTTGGGCAGCGCTTCCGCGCCCAAATTTCATGTCCAAAACCTACAACCATTTCCGCTCACAAAACATGCATATACACACAACAACTTCAAAATAAGTCAAATAAGTCCAACACAAGTCATTATTATTATTATTTTTACTCATCTCAGTCTTATAATAATATTTGTAAAAGTCCAGAATGTGTGTACAAGTTTAAAACGGACAAAGGACGATTTTTCGGGAGAACAGCAGCTCGGTGATGCGCACCTAGCTGCTGTCTCTTTCCCATCTTATGTTTTTCTCGCTAAAAACGTTTTGTGACACAAGGGTTTCGACATGCAACCAGTAGAGAACTTATAAATCATCATTTTTATGGTTTCTAAACAACTTTTATCCACAAAAACATAGATCTAAGTATCATCTAGATAAAAATCGTTTTTGTAGAGAAAGTGATATAAATCTTTATAAAAACTCATTTTTATTGTTTAGATCTAACATGCAATTAGTAAAAACAGTAAATAGAGATAGGAGAAAGGTTTCTACCGAAGGAAATTGAATGGATGATGTTTTTGGTCGGATTTGTGCTTCAAAATCTTTACAAACTTGGTCCTTTTTCGAAATAAATGGCACCTCCTTGCTCCTCTAGATGATTCAAACGTTTTCTATGGGTTGAAATGATGTTTTGATGGTGTAAATTTTCTGGAAATGAAGAACACTTGAGAGGTTTGAGAGAGGATGATGAACTATGTGTAAATGAGTGTGTGTTTTGATTTTAGAAAAATGAAAATGAATGGAAAAGAAAAGGGTAATAATTCTGCATCTTTGGGACTGTTAACTTGCAGTAATTAGTGGTCTAGGTCGATTTTAATTGGTTAAACTTTGTGTAAAAACGAGGCAAGGACTAAACATGAAACAATTTTGAATTCTGCAGCTAGGTGCTGCGCACCTAGCAAAGGGGTGCGGCGCACCGGGCAGTTTTTCTGCTTTTTCTGATTTTTCGTTTTTACGTTATTGCTTCGTTGGACCTTTTTGTTAACTGAAAGTTCTTAATTATGATTAGTTATGAACTTAGGAAAGTTCAATATGTGTTTTCTTGGTATTAGGACTTATAAAATTGATTCCGGAAGTTATTCCGACATTAGTTCCGACAAGGTACGGACTCAACAATTACGATTTAGAACAAGGCGAACGTGATAAAAGAGTGACTAATGATTTCGAACCGACATAGTAGCTAAACAAGTATCTAGATTTTTAACGGTTGTCACATTAAAACGGGCTAAAAATCGAAAAAATAACGAAATCTAGAAACTGGCCGAAGGCCTCTGGCCGGCGGCTAAGGTCCAGCCGGCGGCTGAGTGTCTCCGGTCGCTGTCTGGATCCTGTTGTTCGTAAAAAGTGTCGTTTCAAGAGCTTTAAACGTGAAAATGAGTCCAAATAAGTTACCACAGATTGTGCATTTTAAAAAGCTTACTGTTTTTGTAAATAAAGCTGTTTGGGAAAGATTGAGAATGTGAAACATTTGTATTATCGTTCTTATTGGTTAAATTGCATGTTTTAAAGCGGGAAAGTGTTTTGAAAATGGACTTAATTTTTATAGCGCGGAAGCGCTGCCCAAATTTCACCGTGAACTTGTAATAAAATTCAGTAACTTAATATTTTTGGGATTTATACACTTTGACCTTGGACATTGACTCTTTTTGGACATAAACGGACTAATCGGACCCTAAATCGTACACGAAAACGTATAATCACATAAACTCTTCCGTAATAATCTTTTGGGACAGAATCTAAAATATTAAAGTTTAAGGTTTAAAATGTTAAAATGGAACTTTAACATAACTTAAATCATACTATTAATAATTATACGTTATTCCGGTGTTTTAGGTCACTTTTGATTCCCGACGCGTTCCGCCTCGTTCGTGCTTGTTCGTGTCATTTCTTCGCAAACTGTGGGTTACAACCCCACCTGTTATACTATTATGCTTTTAAACATTTATTTGGGGGAAACATAAGATTGTACGCTATGTAACTTTCGAAACTAGTTGTTATTCGTTGAAGCTTCTGAAACTATGAAACTTTATTGAAACTTTGAAAACTTGTGTGAAACTTGAAACTTATTGAAACTTTGAAACTTTGAAGCATTTTTGAAACTTATGAAACTCGTAAACTTTGGAAACTTGTACGAAACTTTGAAACTCTTGGAAACTTGGAAACTTGGAAACTTGGAAACTTTGGAAACTTGGAAACTTGTGAAACTATTATGCGTATATGTGTTGATGCTCCTTAATTGGTTAACTAAATTTAGGATAATTGTAAGAGAAACTAATCCTTGATGAAAATATAAACCCGTAAGTGCTTACTGCTATTTTTAGAAACTGAGTTCAATTTCCCCGTTTTTGGTTCGAAACTTTGTACACTATTAGCATTAGCCGTTAGTATTATGGGTATCGATACTTAGGAGAGGTCACTCCTTGCTCAGGGTTAGCGACCCAAGTACATATTACTAAGATTCAGGTGGAAACTCAATGAAACATTTTGGGGCTAGATCCTGACCAGACAATCGGTTTAGTGTAAACTTACTATTTATATTATGCCAAGTGATTGATACGAGTTACTAATTTAGTTAAGCACATATTACCTACGCATATACCTTATCTTTTTAGCGATGGTTTCCGCTTTAAATTTTTATTATACGAGTTCTATTTCTACTTATGTGTGTACGAAACTCTTTTATAAATGTTTATATATGATCTAACGTCGCTCCGTTCCTTTCTATTTACGACGTTTATATATATTCTATTTTTGGAAACTTTTATCGAGAAACTCAAAACTGTAACTCACTCACTACGTTATGCAGAGGATGCCGCCTACCCCACAGCTTCCCCCTCCTGTCGCTTTCCTGCACCTCCACCGCAAGGTAAGGGGACTTTCAGAGGAAGCCCAGCAACAAGGGCTGCTCCTCTGTGAAGTCTCCGATGTCGCGCATCGGTTGTCGGAGCAGGCACTGCGACACCTCGCTACAGTCCAGGCCACAACCCAGATGGTTCAGCGTTTGGTCGGAGTTTGTCTGATCATGGGGACCCTGTTGGCGGTCATCGTCGCCAAGATGTTCCTGGAGAGGCGCCGTTAGTTTATTTCTTTTATTATGTACTGTAGGCCGAGTTGTAATTTTCAATGTGCACAGCTTCGAGCCATTTCCATTTATTTCCGTATTGTATTGTATTGTACTCCATTTTCTATTTGAACCTTGTACTCAACTCTATGATTATTAATGAATGAAGTTTCTATCTATTATTGTTATTATCTTGTGAATCTGGTTCTATGGTTGAATTATTCTCTTGCGTATGAATCTTTGTCGTGTGAACCTCTTGAATCTTTGTCGTGCGTGTACTATCTGTTCTATTACATTACTCTTGCGTGATTGTTAACTTGTTCATTGGATTATATTCTTATCATACTCTAACCGTGCGTTTCTAAACTGAATATGTTGTCTGTTGTAGAATCATGGCACCTCGTACCAATGCCAGTATCATCGTTGAACAAGTCGGAGAGCAGTTGAATGCAGCGATGCCCAATATGATCGCCCACATCACTGCTGGGATCAATGCTAATGTCAACAACCATCACCAGCAACAACAGCAGCAACAGCAACAGCAGCAACAGAACAACCACCAGAACCAACAGCAACACCCGAACCCTCCAGCTTGCACCTACAAGAGTTTCATGGCCTGCAAGCCCAAGGAGTTCCATGGCACAACTGGTGTCCTGGTTTGAGAGCATCGAGTCGGTGCTGCACATCAGCAGATGTGCCGAAGCTGACAAAGTGCAGTACGCCTCCTACTTACTACACGGCAAGGCATTGACTTGGTGGAACAGCGTGGTCCGCAACAGAGGACGCGAGACCGCCTATGCTCTCACCTGGGAACAATTCAAGAACCTCTTGATAGAGGAGTACTGCCCCAAAGGGGAAATCAAAAAGCTCGAGGCCGAGCTCTGGGATCACACGATGGTCGGAAACAACATCGAAGGGTACACTACTCGATTCCACGAGTTGGCCCGACTGGTCCCAAGGCTAGTTACTCCTGAAGAGAACAAGTGATGTGTCTGAAATAATACATATTTTGTAGCCACATTTATCGTATTTAAGCATCATTATCTGCAACTTTTGTTATGATTTGGTATATTTTTAGTTAGAATTGCAGGTTAATGTTATATTTGGGCCACGGAGCGAAAAGGAGCTGAAACTGGCTTGAAACGGAGACAAACGAGCAGAAAATACGAAGTTTGAGAAACAGCCGGCGGCTGAAATCCCTTAGCCGGCGGCTGAATTAAAGTTTTCATTAAATTGTTTTAAACGTGCCACGGAAGCAACTTTTGGGCCCGTGTGTGTCAGCCGGCGGCTGAAATGAGCCAGCCGACGGCTGAATTGGAAATTTCAGTAATCAGAGTTTTAGTCGAATACGTTTTCCGCTTGGCTTTTGCTTATAAATACAAGATCAAAACGTCCAGAAAATATACTTTTCCATTATTTTCACCTGCATTCATCTTGGAGAGCTGAACGAAGAGTCCTAGAAGCCATCAAACACTTGGAAGCTTTTGGTTAATCTCTTTTAACCAACTTTGATTTTAGTAATTGTTTTGATTCAAGTTATTTACATTATTATTCTTGATACAATGATTTGTTTAAAGACCTATTTTGTTATTTGCTTACAATCCAACATGAGCTAAACTCTTTAAGCGATTGCTTGGATTGTTGAACCTGGATTTATGTTTTAATCAAGTTTATGTTTGAACTTATTGATTTTTCCATTATTATTTACGTTTAATCGCGATCCATGTTTATTCAAAGTTATTAAATTTACTACTTAGCGTAATTGATAGATCTATAGCATAACTAGCGTTCTTATATGATTTATTGGTTATTTACAATTATATGATTTATTAGATAATTGTAGCTTGAGACTTAATTGAGATAGGCTAAGAGATTAGTAATTTAATAAATTGAATGAACATGACAATTATATCAGGATTGAATAATTGAGACTTTTGTTAATTCGTAGTCGACAGATTAAATTGTAAATAATAGTGAACTTAAAGCACAATTTAGAGTGGATAAATCTAAGATAACTCTTGATGTACGAATAATCGTATGATCTTTCTCTAAAATTGTAGGATTAGATAACTCTAGCGGGAAATCTAGTTATCATAGGAATCACAGTTAAATCAATCAAACATATTCTTGTTAATTCATAATCCAGGTGAAACGTAATTCCAAGTAATCGTTGCTTTTAATTCTGATTAATTTTTAATTACTTTTCGAACAGTTTTCCATCTACAAATCCATTTAGTTAATTAATTTGCTATTTTATGTTAGTTAATTGTTTTCTGAAATATGTTCTCACAGAACTAAAACGTCCCCCATATTTAATTGCTTTTATTAGTTTAATTACATAATTTGAGACACGGATATTAATACACGTTCCCTGAGTTCGATCCGGACTTACTAATTCTATATTTACGTACGATCAGGTACACTGCCTGTTTTGTGTGTTAATATACGTTGGTAAAAATCCTTTTCTAAACTTTAATAAATTTTATGTTATAAAATACACATCAAGTTTTTGGCGCCGCTGCCGGGGAACGGTTGCTATTTTTATTCGTGATTTTGAATTTGTAATTACTCGATCCTTTCGGAAAGATTTATCTTTCTGGAAGTTGCATTCTTTTTGTATTACGTGATAATTGTTAATTGGACTAATCGGATTTTTGAAGTTACAATTTTTCAGGAAATTTTCACACAGCAGCTTTTTGACCGCCGGCTGAACAAAAACAGCCGCCGGCTGATTTCCAGCCGCCGGCTGAATTTAGCCAGCCGCCGGTCAAAAAGCTGCTGTGTGAAATAAAAATTCTCAATTGGACACATCAAATTCCCCACACTTGAATCTTACTTGTCCTCAAGTAAACTGTTAAATTTAGAACAAAACAAACATCTTCAATAAAAATAAAATACCCAACTAGTCGAGTAAATCACAAAAAATTAATTTACGAAGATGAATTTAATAATTACCAAGCCAAAATTTAACTGCATAACTAAACATCTCACGATTTGGGAAGTATAACACTCAATCACTCAATAACTAATCTAAGTGTAATATATATGTGAAATCGCTCAAAGCTCAGTCATGACAAGTATTCTATCATAGGCTTGATAACGATACGCTTCTCCACCAATAGAGTCTAAGTAACTAGTTCAGAGGGCTTATGGTCATATCAATGGGTGATGGGTAAAATAATGGAAAATATGATGAAGGTGAAATAAATGAATGATATGAAACAATCAACTTCCAATTAGTCTACAAATCCAAACATTTTAGTCAAAAATTATATTACTTTCAAAACTTGATCAATTATCCCTAATGGCTCACTCTGATGAAACTTCTAAGACCAAATTTCGTCTTAATTCTTCAACGCTCCAATTGAGAATTTTTATTTCTCGCAAACTTCGTCAAATAACTTTAACACTTTAATTGAGAATATTTTTATTTCTCGCAACTAACGTCAAACAACTTTAACAAATATTGGCTACCTCGTACGGGCTTTAATAACTATTCTTTTTTTTTTTTTATTATATCTTTTTTTTTTTTTATACTAAAGACACCGCTCAAAAGGTCCATCAAATATCCTGAATAATTCTTAACTTATATCCACCAATAACTTTTCTTCGTGAACTTAAGTAAATTAATCAACTCCATGCCATCACATATAACGTTCCGTCTAATAATCAATCAAGTTAAGAAAGAGGGAATTTTCAACTAAAATATTTGGATTAAACGACTTATACATTAGGCTCAATTTATGGAATATATCTGGAAAGGTGATAAAAGAAAAAGGTTTGGCGCAAATATGGTATCTAAACGTCAAAAACACTAAAAATGAGTGCTCGATAGGTAGTGTGAGTCAAATAACCAGTGTAGTTATCGACTATAAGAAACGAATAGGCCAATCAACTGTTTAACAATCCTAATTCTTTTGCCTCTTTCCTAGTTACTGATAAGTAAAAACTTATGCTCATTCATAGCCTCGAAGCGTATACAGTGTCAAGTTCTAAAGTTTACAAGTCACCGGCACACATAACAAATGAAGATAAAAGCATATAAAATGTATGCTATAATGGCTCAAATCCTCACAAAAATTGAAATGGGTAGGTGTGCCTAGTTATGCAACTAGTTAAAACTAATTACGAAAAATGTGTCAAAAAGTTTAAAATTTTCACACAAATTGTTCCTAAGGACAAATAGATTCAATCCTAACCCCTTCCCCACACTTAAACAATACAATGTCCTCATTGTAAATAAAATTCAGCAAGTAAGTGCAAAAAGAAAAAGAGAAAGGAATAGAAAATGCTCCCCCATTTAAATGTCGAATGCTGTGAAAGGAATTAGCAATGGAAAGGATGTATGGCTGGAAAAGCGTAACCTCCTCAAAAAATCTGCATAGCTTCCTTTGAAAATTTGGATTTTCGGCATTACTTCCACTAAAATGGTAGAAATTCTAAAATGGGAAAAAAAAATGCACACATATTAAGTATCACAATAAAATAAGCATAAGAGATACATAATCCAAAAATAACAATCTCACACAAATAATCCATACGAAATAAAAATACAAATAAAAATAAAAATAGTCTTAAACAAAAATATAACATAACCCAAGATCATCACATATCAGGCCAACGGCCCTGTCTGCTCCAGGCGGCTCTCTGATCCTCCTCGGCCTGCTGTCTCTCGGCCTCGGTAGGAGGCTGGTACTCGTAAGGATGAGCGGACCACAGGTGGTGGCGATCCGCATAAGTGGAAGACGATGGCTGGTCCTGATCCATAGGCGTGACACTATCAAATGAATGATAAGAACCGTCATAGGCCTGGTAACTCAAACCGGTACGCTGATGGTACTGGTAAAGAACCTCGTCCTGGTAGCGGTTCCGACTGTCGAACTCTGAATACATCTGCCCCACCTGGTTGCGGATGTAGGTGACATCGTGGCTGAGGTCGCAGTAACGACCCTCCATACGGTCCGCAAATGAATCAAACCGGGACGCCATCTGTCCCATACTGGCTGTCAAAGCCGCCATCTGACCCGAAAAATCGAACCCCTGACCCGGTGGAACCTCATCCTGTGGTGGGGCCTCCTCGAATCCTGGTGGACCCTCCTCATCATCTGACTCATCAGCACCAATATTTGTTAAAGTTGTTTGACGTTAGTTGCGAGAAATAAAAATATTCTCAATTAAAGTGTTAAAGTTATTTGACGAAGTTTGCGAGAAATAAAAATTCTCAATTGGAGCGTTGAAGAATTAAGACGAAATTTGGTCTTAGAAGTTTCATCAGAGTGAGCCATTAGGGATAATTGATCAAGTTTTGAAAGTAATATAATTTTTGACTAAAATGTTTGGATTTGTAGACTAATTGGAAGTTGATTGTTTCATATCATTCATTTATTTCACCTTCATCATATTTTCCATTATTTTACCCATCACCCATTGATATGACCATAAGCCCTCTGAACTAGTTACTTAGACTCTATTGGTGGAGAAGCGTATCGTTATCAAGCCTATGATAGAATACTTGTCATGACTGAGCTTTGAGCGATTTCACATATATATTACACTTAGATTAGTTATTGAGTGATTGAGTGTTATACTTCCCAAATCGTGAGATGTTTAGTTATGCAGTTAAATTTTGGCTTGGTAATTATTAAATTCATCTTCGTAAATTAATTTTTTGTGATTTACTCGACTAGTTGGGTATTTTATTTTTATTGAAGATGTTTGTTTTGTTCTAAATTTAACAGTTTACTTGAGGACAAGTAAGATTCAAGTGTGGGGAATTTGATGTGTCTGAAATAATACATATTTTGTAGCCACATTTATCGTATTTAAGCATCATTATCTGCAACTTTTGTTATGATTTGGTATATTTTTAGTTAGAATTGCAGGTTAATGTTATATTTGGGCCACGGAGCGAAAAGGAGCTGAAACTGGCTTGAAACGGAGACAAACGAGCAGAAAATACGAAGTTTGAGAAACAGCCGGCGGCTGAAATCCCTTAGCCGGCGGCTGAATTAAAGTTTTCATTAAATTGTTTTAAACGTGCCACGGAAGCAACTTTTGGGCCCGTGTGTGTCAGCCGGCGGCTGAAATGAGCCAGCCGACGGCTGAATTGGAAATTTCAGTAATCAGAGTTTTAGTCGAATACGTTTTCCGCTTGGCTTTTGCTTATAAATACAAGATCAAAACGTCCAGAAAATATACTTTTCCATTATTTTCACCTGCATTCATCTTGGAGAGCTGAACGAAGAGTCCTAGAAGCCATCAAACACTTGGAAGCTTTTGGTTAATCTCTTTTAACCAACTTTGATTTTAGTAATTGTTTTGATTCAAGTTATTTACATTATTATTCTTGATACAATGATTTGTTTAAAGACCTATTTTGTTATTTGCTTACAATCCAACATGAGCTAAACTCTTTAAGCGATTGCTTGGATTGTTGAACCTGGATTTATGTTTTAATCAAGTTTATGTTTGAACTTATTGATTTTTCCATTATTATTTACGTTTAATCGCGATCCATGTTTATTCAAAGTTATTAAATTTACTACTTAGCGTAATTGATAGATCTATAGCATAACTAGCGTTCTTATATGATTTATTGGTTATTTACAATTATATGATTTATTAGATAATTGTAGCTTGAGACTTAATTGAGATAGGCTAAGAGATTAGTAATTTAATAAATTGAATGAACATGACAATTATATCAGGATTGAATAATTGAGACTTTTGTTAATTCGTAGTCGACAGATTAAATTGTAAATAATAGTGAACTTAAAGCACAATTTAGAGTGGATAAATCTAAGATAACTCTTGATGTACGAATAATCGTATGATCTTTCTCTAAAATTGTAGGATTAGATAACTCTAGCGGGAAATCTAGTTATCATAGGAATCACAGTTAAATCAATCAAACATATTCTTGTTAATTCATAATCCAGGTGAAACGTAATTCCAAGTAATCGTTGCTTTTAATTCTGATTAATTTTTAATTACTTTTCGAACAGTTTTCCATCTACAAATCCATTTAGTTAATTAATTTGCTATTTTATGTTAGTTAATTGTTTTCTGAAATATGTTCTCACAGAACTAAAACGTCCCCCATATTTAATTGCTTTTATTAGTTTAATTACATAATTTGAGACACGGATATTAATACACGTTCCCTGAGTTCGATCCGGACTTACTAATTCTATATTTACGTACGATCAGGTACACTGCCTGTTTTGTGTGTTAATATACGTTGGTAAAAATCCTTTTCTAAACTTTAATAAATTTTATGTTATAAAATACACATCAAGTTTTAGCAGCTGTTGGTTATTTTTCGTTTTATTGTAATTTTAATTTTTCGGTTTGTTTAATTTTCAGTTATCACGGGCTACTGACATATTATCTTCTGTTCTATTAGGTTTTGCATGACCCGGAGTTCAAATCCAAATCTTGTAGAGCCTTTCGAAGATCCGGAGAAAGCCTTTCGCATTCGACGCAGACTGTTTTCCCCAAAAGCTCAACCACTCACCAGTTTTAAAGTTCACCAAAACGAAAGTTTCAAGTCTGATTTTATGCAATATTCTGACGAGGAATATAACCAGCTATCTGATCAAGAGGACGAGAAACCAATCCCTAATTCACCAGTTACCATATCAGATTCTGAGTCATCAGAGTCAACTGAAGAATCGGAGCACGAAATGGCAGTCAACATCAATGAGATCACTTTGGAGGAGTACTATGCTCTTACCCCGAATGTTGCAACAGACATTCCCAACCCTGCTATCACTCGAGGAGCAGACTTCCAGCTTAAGGGCCAGTTTCTCAAAGAACTTCGAGAGAACCCTTTTAATGGAGATGAGAATGAAGATGCTAATGTTCATGTGGAAAAGGTTATCGAGATTGCTGATGCTTACACTATTCCTGGAGTGACAAAGGAAGCTGTTATGTTACGGGTGTTTCCGATGACACTCAAGGGAAACGCAAAAAGGTGGATTGGGAATGAACCGGCCAATTCCATCACTACTTGGGCCGATCTGAGGGCCAAGTTTTTGAAGAACTACTGTCCCCCTTCAAAAACCTCTAAGATGATTGATGACATCCGGAATTTCACACAGGATATTGGCGAGTCACTTTATCAAGCATGGGAGCGCTACAAAGATATGTTACACAAATGCCCCCAGCATGATCTCAACACTCAGCAAGTCATCAAGACATTCTACAAGGGAGTTGATCGTCAAACTCGTAACGAGTTAGACTCTGAGGGAAAAATTCCACGGAAAATCCCGGCTGATGCTTGGAGTGCCATTGAAAAATCTGCTAAGCACTCCAAACTTTGGGAAGACGGTGGTAAGGGACGGAGGCAAATGGCTGATAACAGCGACGGTCTCGCTGCTATAACTAATAAACTGGATGCTATGGGAAGAGACATCAAGCGCGTCAACGAGAAAGTGCATGCTATTCAAGTTGGTTGCGAAATTTGCAACGGATACCATCTAGCCAAAGATTGTCCTAGGAAAGATGAGGAAGAAGCTACTGAAGAGGTAATGTATGGAGATTACCAAGGAGGAGACAGGAATAACAACAACTATCGCCAAGGAGGAGACAACAATGGTTATCGCAAGCCTTACAACAACAATCAGGGAAATCCAAATGGGCAGAAACCATATCGGCAAGGACCACCTGGGTTCTATGCTAAAGAAGCTCCTAAGGCGCCGTTTCCACCAAAGGACGATTTGCATGAACTGATGAAACAACTCATGACTACTAATAATCAGTTTATGCAAACCACGATCAAGCGAATGGATGACACTGATTCCATCATCCGTAATCAAAGCGCTTCGATCAAGCAACTCGAAGGGACCATGGGACAATTAGCGAAAGTAGTGCAAGAGAGATTTCCGGGACAGCTACCGAGCTTCACGGAAACAAATCCTCGAGATCATGTCAAAGCAGTTACCACCCGAAGTGGTAAAACTCTCAATTCTTCTTTTACAGGTGTTACTAACAATTTTTCTTCTGATTTTGCACAGGTTAATAAAGAAGACGGACAAGAGAACGCAGACAAACCGCTGAATTCTGCTACTGCTGAATTTCAGCCGACGGTTGGCCAAAATCAGCCGGCGGCTGACAGCCAGCCGGCGGCCAAATCTAACCAGCCGGCGGCTGAACCGCTGCTTTCGAAAAAGAATTCTCCAGCTGCTACTACGAAGCCAAAAATCACACCGGTGAATAAGGACTTCACACCTGCTGTTCCATATCCTGCTGCTCTGAAGAAAGACAAAGATGCTGTCACATATCACAAATTTCTGGAGAACATGAAGCAGCTTCACATCAATATTCCGTTCATTGAGGCGATTGCTCAAATGCCGAAGTACGCGAAATATTTGAAGGATCTTGTGACAAATAAGAGTAAACTGGAAGACGCTTCCAAGGTCACCATGAATGCCGTTGTTCCGCACTGATGCAAAACAAGTTGCCACCGAAATTAAGCGATCCAGGCGCTATTTCTATACCTTGTTTAATTGGCAATTTAACTGTGAACAATGCTTTAGCTGATCTAGGAGCAAGTATTTCTTTAATGCCATATTCCATGTATGCTAGATTAGGTTTAGGAGAACCAAGACCTATTCGTATGTGCATTGAATTAGCTGACCGCTCTGTCCAATATCCTAGGGGAGTCGTTGAAAATGTTCTTGTTAAAGTTGATAAATTTGTGTTCCCCTGTGATTTTGTCATTCTTGATATGGTAGAGGACCCTAGAGTACCGATCATCCTAGGACGTCCATTTTTAGCTACATCTCACTCCTTAATTGATGTCTTTAACCGTAGAATCACTATGCAAGTAGGAGATGAGAAAGTCGTTTTCAATGTTAATGATTCAATGGAATATCCTTCTGTAGTAGATGATACTTGTTATTATTTAAATGCATATGACATTTCCGATGATGAGTTTGTGCAGATGTTACTGGAGGATGATCAGACTGATTCATTCATTAATGAGGGCTGGAGTGGAGATTTTGACTCTGCAAAAGAGATATGCTACTGGAGGAAGTCAAATCTACACTGATCACCGAAAATCAGGAACGAACGAAGAAAAACCGCCAGCAAAAGCCAGCCGACGGCTGTCTAAAGCCAACGGCGGCTGAAAAGAGGCCAGCCGGCGGCTACAGAATCTCA
>CAJVGC010000508.1:29357611-29468954 GCA_910822075.1 Senecio squalidus
TTTAGTATTAGTATAAAAAAAAAAAAAGATATAATAAAAAAAAAAAAAAGAATAGTTATTAAAGCCCGTACGAGGTAGCCAATATTTGTTAAAGTTGTTTGACGTTAGTTGCGAGAAATAAAAATATTCTCAATTAAAGTGTTAAAGTTATTTGACGAAGTTTGCGAGAAATAAAATTCTCAATTGGAGCGTTGAAGAATTAAGACGAAATTTGGTCTTAGAAGTTTCATCAGAGTGAGCCATTAGGGATAATTGATAGTTTTGAAAGTAATATAATTTTTGACTAAAATGTTTGGATTTGTAGACTAATTGGAAGTTGATTGTTTCATATCATTCATTTATTTCACCTTCATCATATTTTCCATTATTTTACCCATCACCCATTGATATGACCATAAGCCCTCTGAACTAGTTACTTAGACTCTATTGGTGGAGAAGCGTATCGTTATCAAGCCTATGATAGAATACTTGTCATGACTGAGCTTTGAGCGATTTCACATATATATTACACTTAGATTAGTTATTGAGTGATTGAGTGTTATACTTCCCAAATCGTGAGATGTTTAGTTATGCAGTTAAATTTGGCTTGGTAATTATTAAATTCATCTTCGTAAATTAATTTTTTGTGATTTACTCGACTAGTTGGGTATTTTATTTTTATTGAAGATGTTTGTTTTGTTCTAAATTTAACAGTTTACTTGAGGACAAGTAAGATTCAAGTGTGGGGAATTTGATGTGTCTGAAATAATACATATTTTGTAGCCACATTTATCGTATTTAAGCATCATTATCTGCAACTTTTGTTATGATTTGGTATATTTTTAGTTAGAATTGCAGGTTAATGTTATATTTGGGCCACGGAGCGAAAAGGAGCTGAAACTGGCTTGAAACGGAGACAAACGAGCAGAAAATACGAAGTTTGAGAAACAGCCGGCGGCTGAAATCCCTTAGCCGGCGGCTGAATTAAAGTTTTCATTAAATTGTTTTAAACGTGCCACGGAAGCAACTTTTGGGCCCGTGTGTGTCAGCCGGCGGCTGAAATGAGCCAGCCGACGGCTGAATTGGAAATTTCAGTAATCAGAGTTTTAGTCGAATACGTTTTCCGCTTGGCTTTTGCTTATAAATACAAGATCAAAACGTCCAGAAAATATACTTTTCCATTATTTTCACCTGCATTCATCTTGGAGAGCTGAACGAAGAGTCCTAGAAGCCATCAAACACTTGGAAGCTTTTGGTTAATCTCTTTTAACCAACTTTGATTTTAGTAATTGTTTTGATTCAAGTTATTTACATTATTATTCTTGATACAATGATTTGTTTAAAGACCTATTTTGTTATTTGCTTACAATCCAACATGAGCTAAACTCTTTAAGCGATTGCTTGGATTGTTGAACCTGGATTTATGTTTTAATCAAGTTTATGTTTGAACTTATTGATTTTTCCATTATTATTTACGTTTAATCGCGATCCATGTTTATTCAAAGTTATTAAATTTACTACTTAGCGTAATTGATAGATCTATAGCATAACTAGCGTTCTTATATGATTTATTGGTTATTTACAATTATATGATTTATTAGATAATTGTAGCTTGAGACTTAATTGAGATAGGCTAAGAGATTAGTAATTTAATAAATTGAATGAACATGACAATTATATCAGGATTGAATAATTGAGACTTTTGTTAATTCGTAGTCGACAGATTAAATTGTAAATAATAGTGAACTTAAAGCACAATTTAGAGTGGATAAATCTAAGATAACTCTTGATGTACGAATAATCGTATGATCTTTCTCTAAAATTGTAGGATTAGATAACTCTAGCGGGAAATCTAGTTATCATAGGAATCACAGTTAAATCAATCAAACATATTCTTGTTAATTCATAATCCAGGTGAAACGTAATTCCAAGTAATCGTTGCTTTTAATTCTGATTAATTTTTAATTACTTTTCGAACAGTTTTCCATCTACAAATCCATTTAGTTAATTAATTTGCTATTTTATGTTAGTTAATTGTTTTCTGAAATATGTTCTCACAGAACTAAAACGTCCCCCATATTTAATTGCTTTTATTAGTTTAATTACATAATTTGAGACACGGATATTAATACACGTTCCCTGAGTTCGATCCGGACTTACTAATTCTATATTTACGTACGATCAGGTACACTGCCTGTTTTGTGTGTTAATATACGTTGGTAAAAATCCTTTTCTAAACTTTAATAAATTTTATGTTATAAAATACACATCAACAAGATCGACCGTTATGTCTCCGGTCTTGTTCCTGAAATCAGAGGAATGGTTATCGCAGCGGAACCCCAGACCCTACAGAGTGTCATCATCCTAGCTCATCGCCTCACAAGCAACCTACTCACCGCTCCTACATCGTCCAAGAAGGAGTCGAGTGAGAAAAGGAAACCCGACCAGACCCCGAGGTGAAGTGACATGAACAAGAAGAGGAAGACCACCCGCAACCTTGCCATCGCAGCTGTAGCACCACCACCGCCACCACCACCAGCTGGAACTCGATACACGGGGACGAACCCCAAGTGCAATAAGTGCAATTTCCACCACCTCGGTAACTGCCCTGTGTGCTTGAGATGCCAGAAGGAAGGGCATTTTGCTAAGTATTGCCCGGACAGGTTGGCAGCTCCAGGTCAGAAGCCGGTGTGCTTCGAGTGCGGAAGTGCATTCGCACTCACAGCTGAGGAAGCTCGACAGGATCCGAATGCGGTGAACGGTACGTTTCCTGTTAATAATCACTATGCATCAGTTTTGTTCGATTCAGGAGCTGAAAGAAGCTTTGTATCCTTAGAATTTAGACCCCTTATTAACTTACGATCTAAGGTTCTTAAGGATAGCTTCACCATAGAGTACGCTAACGGTCAGGAGTTCGAAGCTAAAGATATAATCCTAGGGTGTTCCATATGCCTTTCTGATAAAACCTTCCATATTGATTTAATTCCAATCGAGCTGAAAAGCTTTGATGTGATCGTCGGAATGGACTGGCTCTCTCGTTTCCGAGCCGAGATCGTCTGTGTTGGGATAATTTATTATCCATATTATTGATTTTGTTTTGATGAGACAAAATATAAACTGAGCATATACATCAAGGAAACATGGAGAAGACAAAGTTGAAATAGCAGTTGTGATAGCATTCTCATCAACAATTTACATTGAAGAAACTTATTGCTTTGCATGTAGAAAGCATAAGTTTAGGGGAAGATTGTTAGGATTAAATTGTCGAGATTGTTATTATAGAGTTGCATTACATACAACAGTTAGTATCGCGCAGTTCAAAAGAACACAGTTAATACTGCTCAGTTAATATTGCTCAGTTACTACTGCTCAGTTAATACTGCTCTGTTACTACTCCTCAGTTACTACTGCTCAGTTACTACTCCTCAATTACTACTCCTCAGTTACTACTGCTGCAACTCTGTTATGGAAGACTTGATTTTCAAGATAAAGATCTAAAAGAATTAGTCTCCTAATATAACTAGGTTTTATTATGTAACTAGGTTTCCTTATTTAAGTCATATGAGACTCTATATATAAAGAGATCTCTAGACATTGTAAAGGTGTGGTTTTCATCATGTTTATTGTTTAGGAAAACACCAAACGATCTCACCACTTGAGATCGTTCCCCTTTGTTCAGCCTCAAGGTCAAATTGATCCTTGTAAAGAGAAGAAACACGTCTATTCTGATCAAATAGATTAAGGCTGTGTTAGATGTTTCCTAGAAAAACTAGGTTTAGCCTCAAGGTCTTTTATAGATCCTTGTATGTAAAGAAACAAGTCTGTTAATTTATTAATGGATTGAGGCTTGATGGTAATCGTTATTGTTTGTTCTTATTGTTCTTTTATATACAATATTCGATTATCATAAACTTGTGAATATCAAAGTGTTCATCTCTGCTGCTGAACTTCTTTGATAAATCTTGATCTAAGTAATCATATCGATCCTACAAGTGGTATCAGAGCACAGGAGGTGCTCTAGATCAAAGATCCACAAGTTTACAAGAAGAAGAAGATGAAGAAGATAGAAGGAGATCTACAAGTTTGGAAACTAGGGTTTATGTTCGTCATAATCTGGGCAGCCGTAGTAAAAATGGCATAACTAATTCGTTAGCCGTCGGATTTGGACGAAATTTTGACTGTAGATTTGTCAGATATAAACCCACAATCTGACCGAAGTGATTGTCGATCTAAGCTTTTATCAGTGAGATATTAATTTTCGAAATCTGCTGCGGAAAGGTTAAAATTATTGTGTTTATGTATATTGAAACGATAGTTGTTTATTCGTTACACACTGGATCTTTGTGATTTTTGGATATGTGCTTCAAGGAATATGGATCCATGTTGTGTTAAAATTTTATCGTTATCAGAGGTATTCTCTAGGAGATGTAAAATTTCAAAGTTTACGATGATGAAGTTTGTACTACTCCTATGTTGGTAAAAAAAAAAAGCCGAGAATATTGGTTTAAGGGGAAAAATATGTTCCAAAATTGGATATGAGGCTTGGAATAGTTGGATGTGATCTTAAGGGAGAAGTTTTCGCTTGTGCATAGTGATTTAACCTCTTATAAGAAGAACAACTCATGATTCAAAGAAGAAGGTATACTACTTTGACTTTATTACAACTTCTAGTTTGAGTTTCTATTGTTCGAATTCATTATTAGTATTGTGCGTCATGGAGGGTAATTTGAGACATTGGAAAGCTTGGATTAGTAGTTTAATATGGTTCGTAGTTCGTAAAGATATGTTCCCCTAATGGATGATAACAAAAAGGGGAAGATATAAGGGTGGTGGCATGGAACAAGATTTGAAGGCTTCAAAATATCGAAAGTCTACTTAAAAAAAAAAAGGTGGTGTTTTGATAGAAATATCAACGGTAGAAGAAATATCAACTTGTTCACAAGAGATCTCAGTTGAAGGGGAAGTTTTTAATGTTCTCAGTTTAGTGTTTGTTTTGTCATCATCAAATAGGGGAAGATTGTTGGGATAATTTATTATCCATATTATTGATTTTGATTTGATGAGACAAAATATAAACTGAGCATATACATCAAGGAAAAATGGAGAAGACAAAGTTGAAATAGCAGTTGTGATAGCATTCTCATCAACAATTTACATTGAAGAAACTTATTGCTTTGCATGTAGAAAGCATAAGTTTAGGGGAAGATTGTTAGGATTAAATTGTCGAGATTGTTATTCTAGAGTTGCATTACATACAACAGTTAGTATTGCGCAGTTCAAAAGAACACAGTTAATACTGCTCAGTTAATACTGCTCAGTTACTACTGCTCAGTTACTACTCCTCAGTTACTACTCCTCAGTTACTACTCCTCAGTTACTACTGCTGCAACTCTGTTATGGAAGACTTGATTTTCAAGATAAAGATCTAAAAGGAATTAGTCTCCTAATATAACTAGGTTTCCTTATGTAACTAGGTTTCCTTATGTAAGTCATATGAGACTCTATATAAAAAGAGATCTCTAGACATTGTAAAGGTGTGGTTTTCATCATGTTTATTCTTTAGGAAAACACCAAACGATCTCACCACTTGAGATCGTTCCCCTTTGTTCAGCCTCAAGGTCAAATTGATCCTTGTAAAGAGAAGAAACACGTCTATTCTGATCAAATAGATTGAGGCTGTGTTAGATGTTTCCTAGAAAAGCTAGGTTTAGCCTCAAGGTCTTTTATAGATCCTTGTATGTAAAGAAACACGTCTGTTAATTTATTAATAGATTGAGGCTTGATGGTAATCGTTATTGTTTGTTCTTATTGTTCTTTTATATACAATATTCGATTATCATAAACTTGTGAATATCAAAGTGTTCATCTCCGCTGCTGAACTTCTTTGATAAATCTTGATCTAAGTAATCATATCGATCCTACAGTCTGTTTCGACAAACTTATCTGCATCCCTCTTTCTGACACCGAAACTCTAGTTGTTCAAGGAGACAAACCCGGACGACAACTCCGTATCGTGTCGTCCATGAAAATGCGCAAGTACCTCGAGAAGGACTGTGACGCGTTTCTTGCTCACGTTGTCGAACGTAAACCCAAGGAGATCCGTATACAAGACATTCCAGTAGTCAAGGATCACCCTGAAGTCTTTCCCGAAGATTTACCCGGGCTACCTCCGCATCGACAAGTGGAATCTCGGATAGACCTAGTCCCTGGTGCAGCACCGGTCGCTAGGACACCGTATCGTCTAGCCCCACCGGAAATGCAAGAGCTGTCGAAACAGCTTCAGGAACACTTGGATCATGGTCTTATTCGTCCAAGCTCGTCCCCCTGAGGAGACCCAATACTCTTCGTTAAAAAGAAAGACGGATCCTTTCGTATGTGCATTGACTACCGCGAACTGAACAAGCTGACCGTCAAGAACCGATACCCACTCCCGAGGATCGATGACCTTTTCGACCAGTTGCAGGGTGCCATTTGGTTTAACCAACGCACCAGCAGTGTTCATGGACTTGATGAACATAGTGTGTAGACCTTATTTGGACAAATTTGTGATCGTGTTCATTGATGACATCCTTATCTACTCGAGAAACAAAGAGGATCACGCGAAACACTTGAAACTCATTTTAGAACTCCTCCGAGATCAGAAACTGTACGCCAAATTCTCTAAGTGTGAATTTTGGCTTCGAGAAGTACATTTCCTTGGTCATGTGGTCAACCAAGAAGGGATCCATGTAGATCCGGCTAAGATAGAAGCAATCGAGAAATGGCAAGCCCTGACGATTCCTACGGAAATTCGTCAATTTCTAGGATTGGCCGGCTATTATCAAAGGTTCATCGAGAATTTCTCGAAGATCGCTAAGCCACTTACCGAGCTCACTCAGAAGGACAAGGATTTTGTTTGGGGTACGAAGCAAGAGGAATCCTTCCAGAAACTCAAGCACCAGCTTTGCCACGCACCGATTTTGTCTCTACCGGAGGGCACGGATAACTTCGTAGTATTCTGCGATGCATCCCATCAAGGGCTTGGGTGTGTCCTGATGCAGAAGGATAAAGTCATCGCCTACGCTTCAAGGCAACTCAAGGTGCACGAACAGAACTACACTACTCACGACCTAGAGCTGGGAGCAGTCGTATTTGCATTAAAGATCTGGAGACACTATTTGTATGGGACCAAGTGCACGGTTTTCACGGATCATAAGAGTCTTCAACACATTCTAGACCAGAAGATGCTCAACATGAGACAAAGGAGATGGATCGAACTGCTGAGTGACTACGATTGCGAGATCAAGTACCACCCGGGTAAAGCAAACGTAGTAGCAGACGCCCTGAGTAGGAACGAAAGGGTAAGACCATCTCGAGTTAGAGCATTAGGTATCCAGATTCAGACGAATCTTCAAACGCAAATCGCCGAGGCTCAGCGTGAAGCGTTGAAACCCGAGAACTTAAAGGGAGAAACATTGCACAATCATGAGAAGGAGTTCGAACGCAAATCCGATGGGATCCATTACTTCAAGGGCCGAGCATGGATCCCGAAGTCCGAGGATCTTCGAAAGCTAATTTTGGATGAAGGCCACCGTTCCCGATACTCCATTCACCCTGGATCCGACAAGTTGTACAAGGACCTTCGGGAGTATTATTGGTGGCCGGGCATGAAGAAGGATATCGCCTTGTACGTAGCCAAGTGTCTTACTTGCTCCAAGGTCAAGGCGGAATATCAGAAGCCATCGAGACTATTGCAGCAACCGGAGATTCCTATGTGGAAATGGGAACAAATCTCCATGGATTTTATTACCAAGTTACCCCGGACGGCAAAGGGTAATGACACAATTTGGGTAATTGTGGACCGATTGACGAAGTCTGCACATTTCTTGCCGGTACGAGAAACTCATTCAATGGAAAAATTCGCGCAAATTTATATTAACGAGATCATCTCTCGCCACGGAACACCTCTCCCCATCATCTCTGACAGGGATAGTCGGTTCACGTCCCGCTTTTGGAACGCACTTCAGAAATCTCTCGGGACGCGACTAGACCTTAGCACAGCTTACCACCCTCAGACAGACGGTCAAAGCGAGAGGACGATCCAAACACTTGAAGATATGCTTAGATCATGCGTAGTTGACTTTGGGGGAAGTTGGGATACTCACCTTCCCTTGGTCGAGTTTTCCTACAACAACAGCTACCACGCTAGCATTAGGTGTGCTCCGTTCGAGGCCTTATATGGACGTAAGTGCCGGTCGCCGCTTTGCTGGCTAGAAGCCGGTGATCGACAACTCTCAAGGCTGGACATCGTTCAGGAAACCATCGACAAGATCACCACTATCAGAGAGCGACTGAAGACGTCCCGTACTCGGCAGAAGAGCTACGCCGATAACCGAAGGAAACCCCTCGAGTTCCAGGTTGGCGATCGGGTGCCTCTTAAAGTATCGCCATGGAAAGGGGTAGTCCGCTTCGGGAAACGCGGCAAGCTAAGCCCAAGGTACACCGGACCGTTTGAAGTTATCGAGCGTATTGGCCCAGTAGCTTATCGACTCCATCTCCCGCAAGTTCTTTCCAATGTTCATAACGTGTTCCATGTCTCGCACTTGAAAAAGTGCTTATCTGATGAGACCATCGTCATCCCGCTCGACGAGGTCAAGATCGACAACAAGCTCAATTTCATAGAGGAACCACTTGAAGTTGTGGACCGCGAGGTCAAACGACTCAGACAAAGCCGTGTTCCTATTGTCAAGGTTCGTTGGAACTCCCGACGTGGTCACGAATTCACATGGGAACGTGAAGACCAGATACGTCAAAAGTATCCGCATTTGTTCAAAGATACTTCTACCTGATGGGACGAGTCAAATTTCGGGACGAAATTTCTTTCAACCCAGGGATGATGTGACAACCGTCAAATTCAGGTGATTCTCAGTTACTATATCGGTTCGAATCTCTAGCTGCTCTCGTTATTTATGTTCATATTGTTCTAGTTCGTACTTGTTGAGTCTTTATTTTGTCGAAACCAAAGTCGGAATCAATCTATAAATCCTAAACACCAAATAAACTATACAAGAACTTGACTAAGTTCATAACGGAGACTAATAAAGGATTCTGGTCCTTAACTGCTGATAACGGAAAACTTAAAACGTCACCGTGCTGGAAAAACCTTCCAGCCGAAGGCTGAAGGCTGTCAGCCAGCGGCTGAAGCCCGGCCGGCGGATGAAAGTCGCTGTCCAGTGGATGGTGACTCACTTTTGCATGCATTTTGATTGGACCAACACAATAATTACGGGATTGGACCAAGAAATCTGTCAATTGCGTTCCCTAGGGCAGTAATAACCACTCTCTTACTCCCTCTATTCATTTTCATTTCACTTTTCAAATCAAAACACACACACTTTTGTTTTCTCTCTAAGTCCTCAAGAACACACTAAGCTAAACCAATGATTCCTTCCACTAAAACACCATTAAAACAGCAAATAAACACCATCAATCATACACAAAATCGTCCTAAGGTTAAGGTATCAAGGAGAAGCTTTAAATCGGGTTTTTGGAAGATTTCCTCTATCATTTTGGAGCTAGAATCACATCCAACCGTCACCTTGCTTTTTCCTCCGGTAAAACTGTTATATTTTACTGTTATTACCTAAATCTTTACTTGCATGGATGATCTAAAGGTTGAAAAATGGTTTTATAAAAGTTTAAAAACGTTTTCTTACCTAAAAATGAGTTTTTACAATAGATCTACATTTTTATCATATAAATCCGAAAGAAACAGTGAATTTTACACTAAAATGATTATAATCGACCTAAAACAGTTTGCATGTTCGAATCTAACACTAAAACAGGCTAAAAATCGAAAAAATAACAAAATCTAGAAACTGGCCGAAGGCCTCTGGCCGGCGGCTAAGGTCCAGCCGGCGGCTGAGTGTCTCCAGTCGCTGTCTGGATCCTGTTGTTCGTAAAAAGTGTCGTTTCAAGAGCTTTAAACGTGAAAATGAGTCCAAATAAGTTACCACAGATTGTGCATTTTAAAAAGCTTACTATTTTTGTAAATAAAGCTGTTTGGGAAAGATTTAGAATGTGAAACATTTGTATTATCGTTCTTACTGGTTAAATTGCATGTTTTAAAGCGGGAAAGTGTTTTGAAAATGGACTTAATTTTTATAGCGCGGAAGCGCTGCCCAAATTTCACCGTGAACTTGTAATAAAATTCAGTAACTTAATATTTTCGGGATTTATACACTTTGACCTTGGACATTAACTCTTTTTGGACATAAACGGACTAATCGGACCCTAAATCGTACACGAAAACGTATAATCACATAAACTCTTCCATAATAATCTTTTGGGACAGAATCTAAAATATTAAAGTTTAAGGTTTAAAATGTTAAAATGGAACTTTAACATAACTTAAATCATACTATTAATAATTATACGCTATTCCGGTGTTTTAGGTCACTTTTGATTCCCGACGCGTTCCGCCTCGTTCGTGCTTGTTCGTGTCATTTCTTCGCAAACCGTGGGTTACAACCCCACCTGTTATACTATTATGCTTTTAAACATTTATTTTGGGGAAACATAAGATTGTACGCTATGTAACTTTCGAACTAGTTGTTATTCGTTGAAGCTTTTGAAACTATGAAACTTTATTGAAACTTTGGAAACTTGTGTGAAACTTGAAACTTATTGAAACTTGGAAACTTTGGAAACTTTGAAACATTTTTGAAACTTATGAAACTCGTAAACTTTGGAAACTTGTACGAAACTTTGAAACTCTTGGAAACTTTGGAAACTTGGAAACTTGTGAAACTATTATGCGTATATGTATTGATGCTCCTTAATTGGTTAACTAAATTTAGGATACTTGTTAGAGAAACCAATCCTTGATGAAAATATAAACCCGTAAGTGCTTACTGCTATTTTTAGAAACTGAGTTCAATTGCCCCGTTTTTGGTTCGAAACTTTGTACACTATTAGCATTAGCCGTTAGTATTATGGGTATCGATACTTAGGAGAGGTCACTCCTTGCTCAGGGTTAGCGACCCAAGTACATATTACTAAGATTCAGGTGGAAACTCAATGAAACATTTTGGGGCTAGATCCTGACCAGACAATCGGTTTAGTGTAAACTTACTATTTATATTATGCCAAGTGATTGATACGAGTTACTAATTTAGTTAAGCACATATTACCTACGCATATACCTTATCTTTTTAGCGATGGTTTCCGCTTTAAATTTTTATTATACGAGTTCTATTTCTACTTATGTGTGTACGAAACTCTTTTATAAATGTTTATATATGATCTAACGTCGCTCCGTTCCTTTCTATTTACGACGTTTATATATATTCTATTTTTGGAAACTTTTATCGAGAAACTCAAAACTGTAACTCACTCACTACGTTATGTAGTTGACACTTTATCTTATTTTCAGGAAATTAGTGTGAGTGTCGAGATGCATGGCAAGGAAGGGTCGATATGGTCACGTGAGGCGAACCTTGGGAAAGACTTTGTTATTTTGGGAATTTAATTTGGAAAATTGTATTTGTACTTGGATTGAACTTTGAACTGCTTGGTTGTTTTCGAATTATGAACTGTTTTTAAATTTTAAATGAAATGACTTGAATCGTTTAATTTGCTTATAACCGTGTAATGATATTTCCAACTCTCACATTCCGTGTTTCCGCTATAGCGGGGTGTGACATATATATATATATATATATATATATATATATATATATATATATATATATATATATATATATATATATATATATATATATATATATATATATATATATAGTGAATGGTTCCTGCGAAAACTCAAAATTCTGTGAGAACTCGTTATTAACCCTTAGATGAGAGATCAATGGTTAAAAACTGATATGGCATTTTGGTAAATAAGTGTAAGTTGAGGCCGGTTCTTGGAAGGGCTCAAAGGGTAATAAAGGGATTTCACTTAAACCTAATATTCTTCTATCTCTCACACTTTTTCTTTTTTTACTTCTCTCTCTTCACACACAATTTCATCTACATCCCTTTCTTACACACACGATTTGGAGAAATCAAAAGCCCGACGTCCCTCATTAAACCACCACCAAACTGTTATCAATTTCATTATAGGAGGATTAAGAAATCCGAAAAAAAACCCGAAGCAATCAAGTAGCCGGAAAAAAAATCATCAAAAAGTACGATTTGTATTCGCATATCTTCATGCTAAGGTAAATTTCAAGATCTGATCTGTAACGCAAAAAAAAAAAATCATCAAAAAGTACGATTTGTATTCGCATATGTTCATGCTAAGGTAATTTTCACCTAATAATGAATAAAATCCATATATGTCGTTTGAAAAATATAGTGTCTCATTATTTGTTTTTATTAGTAAATTATGTATTTTATATTTTTAAATTGTGATTTGAAAACTTATAGTTTATCTTCGTTCATATTACTTAATTATTATTAATTCGTATAATAAACTTTGGTTTTTATTCAGTTTTGTTATCATGAAATTTAATTTGGCTTAGTTTTATCCATGAATGATGTGCTGATTACTGATTTAAACATAAAGAAATTATATGGTTCACATGTTCACATATCAAGATCATTGATGAACGACTTATTCTTTATTTTTAATTATGTGTATGTATAAACTTTCAGGTTGGTTTTTATTTCAAACCCGAAGCAAAGTTAAAGACCACTTAAAAAAATGATGTAATTGAAGCAAATACAAAATACGACACATATGAAGATGCCGGAAACCAAGTTGTCTATACGTTTATTCAAAAGTGAACAACAACTGATTATGTGGGTACGTAGCCATTTGTGTATATGGATAAATCAATTTCGTTCATGCTTTTATTTATAACCTTTTCTTTAATGGATGTATTTAGTAGTAGCCACCGAGGCAAAATACCTTTTTGATTAATCCTTAGTCATTCCTGTTCATTTGGATTCGACTATATATTATTATTGTTTAAGCATCATCGTTGTGTGCATATGATATCAAACTTGTTCATTTGTAAACATATGTGTGTGATCATATGAACAAGATAAAAATGAATTAATATCAGGAAAAAAAATAAGGGTTTCTTGACTAAATGTAGATTTTTTAATACAAGGTGCTCACATTGTGGCATATAATTTTATATTTTGTTCTATTTGTCATGATGTGTATAAAGAAAAATATATGATCGCAGGTGAACGAATTATATTATGGAGCTTTATTAACCAAAGAGAAACTATTGTTCATAGATATGCTATATATTAGAGCAAAAAATACAACTAATCAACGAACTCATTATTTATGTCTTCAATAAACAATTGTGATATTTCACAAAATTTACTAGAAAATAATTAAAAGTTTGTTGCAAGAAATCTAAAACAAAACATAAACATAAAACATGAGAGAGAAAGAAAAAATATTAATATAAAGATATTGTAAATTTACTATTTTACCCTTTTGAATTAAAATAAATTATTAATATTAGAAGAATAAATGAGTGGTCCAGAATGAGTTCTCGCATTTCACGTAAAAATTTTGGTTCTCGCATGAATCACTCCCTATATATATATATATATATATATATATATATATATATATATAGTGAATGGTTCATGCGAGAACCAATATTTCTGCGAGAAGTGCGAGAACTAAATCTGGATCCTTGATTAATTGATCTATGGCTAGAATTGATGGTGGCAGTTTCGTAATTGATTAGAATATCAAGTATCATTTTATTAGGGCTAAAAAGGTTTTGATGGTATTTTACAACAATTCCTAAAAAAACTGTTCTCTCTCTTTTATTTAAATCTATAAACCTCCGGCCGCACTTAAAATCACAGTCGAACTATTTTTTAGTCTCCCTAAAAAACGGCGGTTGCTACCCTTAAAATGGTGATCCTTCATTTCTACAAGAAAATAAATCGTAATTCTCGTTAGTAGAGTGTAAGGTATGTTTATTTGGTTGTATTGTGTTTGGGATCCATGTTCTAATCTACGTATTTCTTTTTAAGAATAAAACCATAAATCTCATAAATGTGCTGTTTTTTGTGATTGTGATGTGTTTGGTAGACAAGATAAAGTAGATCTCACGTGGCTTGGATTTATGAGAGAAGATTAAATTTGGTAGAATATGGACTACTTTTCAATAAATGATTTTACGCAGGTTCTTGTTAACACATTTATTATTTAATATATATTTCTTATATTATTAGAGATAATTTTTCTATCACACAGATTATTAGTGGATTCAAACACTGAATTATGGTTCATGGTATATTTTAGATATTTAAATGATGATGATGATAGTTGATGTGGTTGTTCATTTTTAAAGAGGATAGTGGTTGTCGTCTAAGTGAGTGACAGTTTGTGTAACGGAATTGAAAAGGGTATTCCTGGACTTGGTAATCGTGGGTGTGTGTTTGGGTTTGTATAATTTAATTATTTTGTGTTCAATGGTAATAATTTATTTTCTAAAATGATTTTTCAATATGCAGATGATAAGCAAAACAAAGATTACAATCAAGAACATAAAGGATGATGAAAAAAAACCTTCGTTTACTCATTTTCTTTCTTTGATTTGTACCTAGTTTTAGGATTTTATTTTAACTTTTTACGATTACTGTGAGTTGTTCATATTTGATCATACATAATTCATGGATTTTTTCTCCATCACATATGAACATCGTCACGTGTTCATATATTATCACAGTTGTTCATTTGTAAACATTAAGGTGCGATCATATGAACACACATAAAAGTGAGTTTAGTATTGAAAAGTTAGGGTTCTCTAAATAAAAAATTCTTACTGAAACATCATATACATTAAAGTGAAATTAATATATTTGTATATTTATCTTTTCCCTTGCTATGTAAAGAACGATATTGGTAACCATGCGAAAAAATCATTGGCTGGAGGTTTTTAATAAACCAAAACCTTTGTTCATAAATGCACAAAATTTAAAATAGTAAGCAATGATAATTATTTTAAAAAAAATATCTAGTGAAAAAAAGGAATAAATTAAGATGAGAGAGAAAAGAAAAAAAATCTAAATTACAAATAAGAAGATTACTATTTTACCCTTTTTAATTTCAGAAAAAGGTTTAATATTCAAAAATAAATGAGTGGCTGAGAATGAGTTCTCGCAGTTCTCGCAAAAATCTGAGTTCTCACATGAACTAATCCCTATGTATATATATATATATATATATATATATATATATATATATATATATATATATGTGTGTGTGTGTGTGTGTGTGTGTGTGTGTGTGTGTGTGTGTGTGTGTGTGTGTGTGTGTGTGTGTGTGTGTGTGACTAGAATAAAAAAGAGAACACAAAAATTATAAGTCAAACTACTAAAATCACATTTGATAAAACTCTGATTTTATAATATAAATTTTCTAAAACCTATAAATTGTTTTTCGTCAAAAGTATATTAAGTGAGGGTTCTATAGAAAGAAAAAATAATATTTGTTTTAATTGTGTAATTTATTCGTATAATACATTTATGATTTTTGAAATAATTAACTTTTAAACAAATATAAATTAAAGTGGATTTTTAAAAAGATATTTCTACCATATATAATGAGTTATTGTTTATTTGATCTCAAGTTTTATAAAGATATCTCAACCCTATATAATGTACTTTCAATGTTGCGGACATTATCATTATAGAGGGTTTACAAATGTTTAAAAGTATGTGTAGGGTTGTAAGTGAAACATTGAGAAGACATGCAGTTACACAACAGCATCGGCATCATCCCTTCCTAACCGTTGTCTCTATCTTCTCATCCTCGTGTGCCCTAAAACCCAATTCCACTCCTCCGATCGATCAGGTGACGTCATTTCTCATTTCATCTTTTTATAATCATAATTTTCATTTCTATATATATATTCTCCCACTTATTAATTTTAATCTTTTGATTTATATTATCTGTTACCATTACATGGATATAATCAGGTTAAAACTCTATATAAAAAAATATGATATATAAGGATTTTCAAACAATATATATAGCCCTAATTGAAATCTATATATTTTTGTAAGTCTGCATTAATCGAACGAGGAAAACTCGAACGAGGAAAACGTCAACATATTTTGTTAGGCTAAAGTACATTATCTGTTTTTCGGAAATTCTTGCACAGGTTAAGTGTTTCTACTAACGGATCGGGTGTATCCTTAGTTATGGAATCTCCGGAAAAAATAGATGCTATAAGAAGTCGCCTACCAACGGAGGCTATGAAGATACTACAGTCATTGGCTTCTCATTGGGATGATATCATTGATGTAGATGCTTTACAAGTAATACGACTCAAGGGTGCTATGACCAATGAAGTCTACCAAATCAAGTGGCCAACCAATAGAGAACGCTCTCGTAAGGTTTTAGTTAGGATATATGGTGAGGGTGTGGATGTCTTTTTTGACCGTGAGTTGGAGATTCGGACATTTGAGTTCATGTCTAAGCAAGGTCAAGGACCTCGTCTACTAGGGAGATTCTCTAATGGTCGGATTGAAGAATTCATTCGTGCACGGGTATGTCTTGCTTATTTTCGTCTGATATATTGTTTCCCCTGTGGTTTTCAGTCTCGTTCTTTAGTTTTAATGAAGTTATTTTATTCAAACATATCCCTTAACTTTGAAAATGTTTAAACACATATGCATGTGTTATCGCAAAATATAGTAATCAGTCAATTGCTTACTACAATATCGTGTAGCACATGCTTCAACCGCCACAGCATACTTATCATTAGTGGCTTAGCGGTCTCATGAATGTTTTTGAGAATTATAAGAAAAAAGACAACTCCAGATTTTCACATACCCTGTTCTGTGAAATACAATAAAAAATAGAATTGAATGTGCTGAATATCTCTTAAATCAGGAAAATAACGAGAATGAAAATGAACTGATAACTACGAAAGCAAAGATATAAGTTTATCCTTCTAACTCAATGTTTCTGTAGGTCGTTTTATTAACACATTGCTTGTACAATTTCGAACAGTTAATTATCCAGGAAAGTGTATGGTGTGAATCTGGACAGTACATGGGTCGGAATGGGTTGGGTTCGAATGATTTTTTGGGTGGGTTGAAATGGGTTGGGTCTTTAAAAGTATGATTACAAAAGTTATTTTCTTTCAACAGTAATCTAGTATCTTTTTTTCTTTTGTATAATGATCTTGGAAGTTTCATGCATTAAAAGTATACCTTTGGTGACTTTCGACCTATTTGAGCCGTTTTGTTCTATGATATTTTCTTATATTATCGTTAGGAAAATCAAAACCTGAACTGACCCATTTAGAAAGAAATGAGCCACCGGTAGCTACTAGAGACCATCAATTTATTGTCTCGTAATTTGTTCATCGAACATCACCTTTTTTCAAGTATATTTGTTAAAATATGGCTCTTTGAAATTTAGTATCTTCAATAGTCAATAGCATCTTCAATAATCAATAGCAGTTTATGTCACTTATTTTTAATTTCTGTGCATATTATGGGCAAAACTTAGACTGGATAGCCATAAGGGAGTATAGGTGAAAAAGTGGGATGGTATGGTAATTGGTCGAAACGGGTCGGGCTGACCCACAGTGATATATATATATATATATATATATATATATATATATATATATATATAGAGGATCAGGTGAGAAATGGATTTTTGGTGAGAGGGTGAGAAAAGGCGCTATTCAACATATTATTCTTTTGATTCAAAATTTGTATGTAGTTATGATTCAATACACCCATTTAAATACTTATTATATTATGGATTCTAACTTCGATTCACACTTTTTATGAATTTTCTTTTCAGAAATTTTATGAATCAAAATGAAAATCTATTGAATCAATGTGCTTTCTCACGTTTCTCACAGAAAATGTATTTCTTACCGGATCCAGATCCTATATATATATATATATATATATATATATATATATATATATATATATATATATATATATATATATATGCTATGAATAGTTAATGTTTAAATATGTGCACAAAAAGTAATTAATTTTTTTGAATAAAGCGGCGTTAATGGCTGTTGCTGCCGACATTAAACTACACTTTGGGTCGCTTTCACCCCGAATGAACCCATTTCAATTTTGTAGGTTAATAGGTTGGAAATTGCCACCTCTACTTTAGAGTATAAATTTTCACAAACTAATAATATTTTTGTTTTTTATGTGTGGAGACCAGACACTGTCAGCTTGTGATGTACGGGATCCTGATATATCTGCTCTTATAGCAGCTAAGCTAAAAGAGTTCCATAAACTTGACATGCCTGGTCTAAAGAAGGCTTTGGTCTGGGATAGATTGCGGTATTACTTCTTTTTAATCCTTACAAGTTGAAGTCTCACCATGTTCTCTTACAAATGATTGAGGTTGCATGACTAGTTAGTTATTTTACTCTGCATAAGTTTAAGCTATGTTTTCTGATTTGTTAATAAATATCTCTGGTTTATCTTTTCGTGTTTTAGTAATTGGGGTAGTGCAGCTAAAAGTATGTGCTCTGCAGAAGAAACACAAGCTTTCCATTTAGATGCCATGGAGGAAGAGATAGAAAGCTTACACAAGTGTCTCACAGCAGATGAACATAATGATTTAGCATTTTGCCACAATGACTTACAATATGGGAACATAATGATTGATGAAGATACGAGATCTTTGACCATAATTGTGAGCATCTACTTGCCTTGTTTAATTCAGAATCATTCCTCATAACATTCTGTAGTTTTTTTGTTTTCCTGTGCAAACTCTGCTGTCGTCTTTTCCTGTTAATATCTTTGCAATTTTAAGCTATTCTTAGAGTAGAGCTGCTGGTTATATGGAACATATTTATGTAGTAGGAATGCGAGTCTCGTTTCACATTATAAACTCTACGATTGAATGGTGGACTTAGGTTCAATACCATGGAGTATGGACTACGGTTCAAGTCTCTGGCCACCCTATGATATTTTAGATAGCTCTAATTGCATAAAAAGGTATCCAACTTTAATCTGATTTCGATTTTAGGTTACCATCTTTTTTCGCCAGAAAAAAAATAATGTTTGAAACATCTGTCTGAAGTAACTAGCTTTCAAATATTTTTAAAGGTAATCTAACCTGTTTATGGATGAGACAGTAACTTTGACCATATTGTTATCTATGCTAACATGGTGATCTAAGATTGGTTATCTTAAGCATTTGCCTTATTGAAACTTTGGTGGCTTTTTGGCCTAAAATAAGCTGGTTTCTCTAAATTATTTGATTACTAGACAATTGATCGTTTTTTCTACGTAGATATGCCTGAATAACCTTCTCCATACATGGTTTACATCCCAAAATTCAACATTTTACAGGACTATGAGTACGCATGTTACAACCCTTTCATGTTCGATATTGCAAATCACTTTTGTGAGATGGCTGCTGATTATCATACAGAAACACCTCATCTGTTGGACTATAGCAAGTACCCTGGTAAGTCGGTCATCATGATTGGTTTTTCATCTTCTGATTTCTTCTGAGATACCTTATAAAAAGGCTTTACTTAAGAATTGCAACTGAAACAGGTCTTGAAGAGCGTAAGAGATTTCTGAGCGTATATATGAGTTCTTCAGGTACCAAACAACAGTCACTTGTGTGTGTGTGTGTGTGTGTGTGTGTATGTGTGTGTGTTTAAGGGTTGACTATCACTGCTCAATTTAGAGTTTCCATTTCCTATTACTTTGATGCACGAGGAAGTTGGACCACCCTCTAAGCCTAAGTATTCTATAGTGAATAACTAATTACAATATTAGCTCAAAAATATTAGGTTTCCTAGCAATGTACCTGTAGTTGCTCGGAAATGTTCTATAAATAAGAATAAATATTACATAATTTATGTTTCTTCTATTAAGATCTATCTATCAAGCCGTAGATAACTATCTCTATTTATCAAGCCGTATGATACTGAATATTGATTTTTATCGTATATGAAATTCTCCCTAATAAAACTATGTTAAACAGATATGAATCGTGTACATTTCACAGTATCTTTAATGATTAAGATTCAGTATCATCAAAACGCAATGGCTGTGATATGTGTCCATGTCATCATTTCGTTCTTTCCATTTTTTTGACACTTATAATGACCTAATGAAGTCTTAGATAACATATAATAACTGAAAACAAGAAGTTGTTAATATTTACACTATTTTATGCACTTTTTTCTTTAATCCCCTTTACTCACGAGTTCTATGATAATATTTAAACCATTATCTCATGAGGCTAGGCGATGTAACTGAACCGAGTTGAGTTGAAATAACGTCAAGCTTGATCTCAGATTGATGTTAAAACCAGAAACTTCATTTTGAAGGTCAAGCTCTACGATTTAATCTCCGATCTCATCTCAACTCGATTATCTGTATCAAGTAGTATTCTCAAGTGTATTATATGAATTGACGCAAAAAATATTTTGCGTAGAGTATTTACTGAACCTACTTCTCACAGGTAGTGAGACAATAGGCTGTTAAGGTGTTTTATGGGATTTAAGGAGAGAAAGGCATGCATAGTTCTTTTTTTTGTGTGTTCTTTGTCACGTGATCCAGTTGATAATCCAAGATAGAGTAGGTACATTAGATTAAGAGTTGGATTACGTGTACTATGCAACAATGGAAGAAGAAGAATGCGAATCTTATAAGACATCCTCTCTGACAGGATAGGATTTTGTGCTCTCCTTTCCCTTATTTTCATATGTTCAATTTGTGTCCCAGGCTTGCAGTTATAACATTTTGTGTTAAGTAAGTGATTTCGGAGGACCTTTCTAGTTGCCTCACCTCTACCCTTAAGACATAATAAAGAACAAAATGTGTATGAAACTGATAAGAGCACGGGGAGTGATAACTAAGGTTGTGGATGGTTGTGGGATCTTTTGCTGACGTGGCATCCACAACTTGAGTTCTGGTTTTTTTGGTGGAGTGATAACTTGAGTTATGGAAGATGTGGGACCCTAGGTTTTTTTTTTTTTTTTTTTTTCATTTTTTAACATTTATATTAATTTTAAAAAACATTTTACTAAAATAAAAACTAATACAATTATTTAAATTAAAAACATCATATTAAATAAAAACTTTATACAATACAAATATTTAAAATATAAGTAAAATGAAAACTAATATTAGGAAAAATTGTAAATACAAAACCTTTGCAGTAAATAATATAAACGTAAAAATGTTTAGGATGTCTATAAATACAAAAAGGGTAAAATATGTAAATAGGAAAAAGAAAAAGTTAAAAGTGAAAATTCTTTAATCTTCTTCAAGACGTGCAAAAAAAATAAATTAGATTAAAGTAAAAAAAAACCATTGTCCGGTTCTTTCATCTTCTTCAAGATCTTAAATTAAAATCAGCTTTGTTAAAAATAAGTTTTAAAAATCTTAATTAAACCATTTAAAAGGAAAAAGAAAAAAAAAAAGACAATCACGGCTCGTTACGAAAACAACGAATCGGACACCGAGCCCCCACAACGAGGTGGGCGGTATGATTACGAGCACCCACGCTCGTTGTGGGTTGACAACGATGGTGAGCACGAGGTCATTCCAAGTGCTCTAACTCATGGCAAGTAGAGTAACTAAACTATAATAAAATCTTTGACCCACTCACCAAGAGGTTGTGGGTTCAACTTTCATAAGGGACAAAAGTGTGAATTATTGTGTGATTTGTTGCATTAATCTTTCTAAAAAAATTGAATAAAAATGCACCACAAGACTTAGATGTGATAATTTGTAACTGTAGTGACGCGGGAAATATGTATGTATAAAATATAAAACGGCAGATACTTCATGTTTGAAGCAAATAACAAATATAGACAATTTGAAATTATTGCATATAATTTTCAGTTTCTGGTGCAGGCACTGAATCCAGCAACATAGAAGTTGACAAGGTGCTTGAAGAAGTTGAGAAGTATACTCTTGCAAGTCATCTATTTTGGGGCTTATGGGGAATAATATCGGTATATATGCTACCTTATATGAGTTAATACAGCTTCTTGTGTTATTAAGCATGTGTTATCTGTCTTTTATTTCCGAAGCATTATGATACTTAGGAACTGTTTGTACTTGGTAGCCCATTGTCTTCGCCAAGTCTATAATATATGCAAACATTCAGAAATGGTGTGGTATAGGGATACCCAAACACAAAATGGGGTAAAAATTATGATATATGATATCGAGATTTGTTTGGACCAAAAGTCTCGTAAAGCTACCATGTGTGATTGATGTTATTTTGTGGGAAGAATAATTTGCTAATGTTCATAATTTATTTCAGGAGCATGTTAATGAAATTGATTTCAACTACATGGAGTACGCAAAACAGAGGTTTCAAGAGTACTGGTTACAGAAACCTAAAGTATTGGGTTCCTAGAGTCCAATAGCTGTAATGAAACTGATGAGTGAATTCCATCCTTAGTGTTGAAGAAAAGGTTACTTTGGCAACAAAATTTTAGCGCTGATCTTACATCGTATGTTGGAGAGTTCTGTTATAACTATACCTCTCCACTTCTTCTTTTATTTCATGAATCACTACTCTTTTATTCGGGATTTGTGTTTGTCATAAAGTGGTTATCATGTAGTATGCTAGAAGCCCAAGGATGATTAATCAAGATAACCTCTCTGCACACTACATCAAAGAGATACGGGCTGGTTTTTTTGTTAGTTATGCTAGTTTGTAGCACATATTAACATAACAAATCAAGACATCTGCATTTTTCTGGTTTAATGCTAGAAAAATCAGGGATTATTGTTTATTTCTATTATTTAAATTTCAGTATTCGTGTAGATATGATACTAGCTAGTTCCGCGGGGATTTTCAAAATTATTTTAAATTTTAGTTATTATATGAATAATATTAAGTTATTACTTTGTTTATCTTTTAATATATTTTGTGTAAAAATGTAAATATTCTTATTTTTAGTTTAATCGTCAATAGTAGTTTAAGTTATTAGTTTTGCCCGAGTAATTTCAACTCCGTAATTCTTTAAACCCAACCTAATCTTTCACCATACATTAGGTTCTGAGCATGGCAGTGTCTCCTTATATGTCAATTTGTTTTTTTCTTGTTTTTTTTAGTTTGCTATCTTATACTCTTTTAACGGAAGATGTTAATATTTTTCTTTGTTTTTTTAATTTGTTATCTAATACATTTTTGTGCTAGCGAGCATTTAAAAAGAAACTAACTAATGCCCAAAAAGTTTAATATATTGCATTTTCAGAAGAAAAGATATTATTTTGGTAAAATTTTTTTTAACCAAAATACATGATCTACAAATCATTTATATTATAGAAACGGGTTAGGATTCTCTTAAGTTGGAATAAACATGACTAGTCGTGTTGGATTAATATAGGTCATTAGATTAAATAAAGAGCTAGAATTAAAAGATAATTGTTGTGAAACAAATAAAGAATAAGAGATATAAGACAAAGAAGAATAGAGAATTGTATTATTCATCTTATATGAAGGTAGTTACAATATAAGATAAACTCTAAGAAAGATATCTACTAATAAATAAACAAATATATTCTAAAGATATGGACATCCATATCATAATTATCCATAACACTCCCCTTGGATGTCCATTTAAAAGATTATGCCTCGTTAAAACCTTAATAGATAAAACCATGTGGGATAAAATTTTAGTGAGGAAAAAGAGTACATAACTTTTCAATACGCTTGAGGATGTTGTCTCATTAAAAACCTTGCCAGGAAAACCCAATGGGACAAAACCACGGTCAAGGGAAAAAGAGTGCAACGCGTATTTCTCCCCCTGATGATCACATCACTTAAGCTCTTTGAGTTGACACAATCAAATGTCATCTTTTCACAATACATATATGGTTTGTGAGCGACTAATATGATGATCAACTAAATTTCCCCATAATGATGAGATATCAACCATATCTCGGAAATAACATCTCGAAAGTAATAACATCTCATATAAGCAAGTCAATGCTACAATATCAATCAAATATGGTACTTCGAGACCACTTATATCATAATCATTTTTTGGTTGTCAAAAGGGGTCATACCAATATAAAGTTATCTCTTAACCATTTAAGTGATCAATGCATAATTGTTGTTAGTGTGCAAGGATTTCATCTTTCACATGGTAAATATATAAACCAAGATAAAGCTTATGTCTTTTAAAGGTATTTCCTTTCACATTACTTATATGACTATTCAATCGCTTTTAGAATCTCATCAAGAATTCCAAATGTAGTCATACATCATAATTATAACATATATATATCTGGATCTCTTTGTAAACTGTGTGCACAAACATAATTATTCATACCTATATCAATATAAATTATCATGGCGACTGTATCACATATATCATCATTACTTCAGTCGATATAAGGACTTTTTCATTTAATCAAATAGTGTTCTCGAGAACTTTTCTTATATGCTTCATGCGTTTAAATCGTGAGATATGCTTCATGCATTTCATATACTTCAAGGAATCTCAATATCAAGTGAGCTCTTACAATATTCATTAGACGCGAATCAAATATCTTTTATATTGCCAGACTTATCAATACAAATATCCACCACTTAATAATAATCAAAAGCGAGTCTTTGAAATATAATCATTATATATACATCTTATCTTATATCAAATAATATAAGCTCAACCAAAGACTGCTTTATACTACACCTTCATGTGTATGGACTTTAAGTCCAATATATCTCTTACTCCGAGAGACTTCAATTTTCATTTTATACTTGCGTCTTTTTCATATTGGTCAATCAATTCTATCTCTGCACTTCTAGGCAGGTATGCTTTCACGATCCTCTTTAATATTCAAAATATCTAGCGCTATAAAATTGTTCACGACGTCGATTTCATTTTTATTTTGATTCCATATTTTCCTAGACATGATATAACATATTGAGATCTCTTTATATTTTGGTACCTTAGGTTCTTCTGGAACCATCATGTCTAGTTACTCTTCAGGAGTATCTTTCGGGGTCTTTATTACCTCGATTTAACCATCTTAACTCAGTGCTCCTTTATTTATTTCAAGGATTTTTATTTGGAATCAATTACTCTACCACGCTTCAGGCGTGCCGTAGATTTATTATCAATCACATGATGTCCTTTAAAGACATATTTTAGTCGGAGCATTAGCAGCTAATATATGTGTGACATGGACACTCTCTATGGTCAGGAAATGTATCTGTCATTTATTGCAAATGAATTATCCCATGAACTTCTGGTTCATATTTTTTAATATGAGGATCGGTAATTCATTGCAATCTTTCTCAGCTTTAACTGCACATTCTCTCCCCCTAATGTTGGGATAATTAATTTATTACAATCATTTAATCATGCCATAAACCAGTCTTCCCTTGATGGCATATTAAATTGTAATTATGTGGGTTCATACAAAAACCATATTCCCAACATTCTTTTACGTCCCATATTTATGCGTTTTGGTGGACCAACTTAAACATATATGCATAATCAATATATATTATGGGAATTACTTTTGACCAAAAAATCAATCATAATGGGGGGTAATCATCACAAATATTGGCTTGATGCGAATTAGTGTTTTTTCATGTAAATGCATGGCCCCAAACAAAATATTTGTGTTTTACTCTCATGATCGTTGGCTTTGCAATCAACTGAAGATGCTTGATAAGCGTGGGTTCATACAAAAACCATATTCCCAACATTCTTTTACGTCCCATATTTATGCGTTTTGGTGGACCAACTTAAACATATATGCATAATCAAAATATATTATGAGAATTACTTTTGACCAAAAAATCAATCATAATGGGGGGTAATCATCACAAATATTGGCTTGATGCGAATTAGTGTTTTTTCATGTAAATACATGGCCCCAAACAAAATATTTGTGTTTTACTCTCATGATCGTTGGCTTTGCAATCAACTGAAGACGCTTGATAAGCGTTTCAACAAAAGCAATTTGCGTAAGACATACCAATGTCAACACTTATTCTAATAATCATTACAAAAACTTGTGAAGTATATTCACCTCTATTGCCAACACAATATGATAATAGGGAACAACGTGCTCGCTATCTGATTAGTCGAGTCCCTAATCATGCAAACCTTATGTTGCAAATTGATGAATATTTAGACAATGCATCGATTTTAAAACTCTAAATGCTCCATGATATGGGTGTATAAGCCTATTAATACCCTTTCCTTAGTTGGCAATTAGGTAACTTCTCTAGAGAGTAAACAACACATAAAAATCATGAAGAATCTTCTAGTTCTTCTATATATATATATCGCATCATCATTGACTCGGGATGGTCTAACCGGTCCTGCCAATAAGTTAAATAAGAAAGTTCTATAAACTTCAGGTTTATGACTAAATAACCACGGTCCATAAATTTCAAGTTTATGACCAAATATAATGACAGTCCATAAAATTCAAAATAATGTCAAAATAATCCCGGGTTCATAAACTTCTGGTTTATGACCATATATGTTTCAGCTTCACTTCCCTTTGTATTAATGGGATAATAAATAATTAAATAATCAAGGTTCATAAACTTCACATTTATGACCAAATATAATCGCGGGTTTATGGACCATATGTGTTACGATTGCACTTGTTTATATAGCGCCCAAATTTTGGTCCATATATTACTCATATTGAAACCCACATATTCCACAAATTATATTATTAAAGCATAATTTTTCATGTTTTCAAAACATATGTCATCATTAACTTGAATAAAAATTATATTAAGATAAACAGATCATAAATTTATGATACATATGCAAATGATAGTTCTATAATAATAAATTAGGCTTGCTATAATATATTGTCACATTCACTTCAGGGAATGGAGCAAAAATTCACCATATTTCTCGATCACAAGCAAATATCAAAACTTTGTTTGATAATATTTTCTTAATATTACTACTTCTTGACCATATTTAAGATGTAAATTAAAAAAAAAAATTATTTAATACTTCGTATAAATAACCTCAATAGATAAGTGACTAATCATATTAACAAAGCATTATTTTTCATATTCTCAAAATAAATATCATCATTAAATGAGTAAGCTAATCAATTCAAACAAATATGACTTCTAATAATTCTACAATGTTAAGAGAGATTTGTCATGCATATTTCTTTCTTAAATATTCATCCATTGTCTTTTCAATTCAAGTAGGCAATGTTAATTTACTCATTTGCCTCTATGTCTACAAACTCTAAATGGATAATTATAATTATATCTTATCTCATTCACTTTAGAGAATGGAGCAGAAGCTCGTCATTTTTAACGACCATAAGCAATCATCAATTATCCTTTATGAGCTATAGTGTGTCAAGGGAAAATTGCGTGTCTTATATTTCCTTAAATATAATTTCACCTTCATATTTTATTAAAATTGAGAACTATAACCGAGTTATTCTAATGCACCAATTTAAACACTTATAACGCGTAGGGTGAATTCATATATGACGAGCTTTGTTTGGCTTATTAATCATATCTTCGACTATGCGTACATATAAATACATTTTAACATCTAGAAGACTGCCATTATTATTTTATAGTAATATCTACAGCCAAACTTCTACATTTAGATAAGATCTAACATTAAACATTATAGTATGGCACACATGTGTGAAGCAAAATGTATAATATGTTTTCATGCATCAAAATAAAAGCTAAACAACACTATTAACATATGAAATTTCCATCCTACTAAAACCTCTAATGATTGAAGGAAAACTTTATAGGTTGGTTCCTGTACCAAAACTTTTAAGTTTATCATATGTGGGTTTTAACAAATCATGAATAATATTATTATACTTAGACTCGGTATAAATGAAAAATAAGGTTTACAAAAAAGAAACTTTATTCACTTGAAAACAAGACTCTCCCAAAACATATAAAAATAAGAGTGCATATGCTTCTTCTCTTTTTATTGTCTAGACTCGAATAAAACAATATGCAAAATTATACCAACAAATAAGGCAAAATTAAAACAAAGTATAAAATAAGGGTTTAAGATTTACCTTGATTAATATTGAAAAATTGGCCGAAATAGGTTTTTTACCACCGGATTTAGCCCCGGTGGTTTTCAAGCGAAATTTTTTAGATTTTTAGTATAACCGGATTTTCCAAATCCGGTTTAGGACACATCACAGCCCACCTCAGCATTCCACTAAACAAATCAATCTGCTTTTATCCTACGTGGCCTAAGCCGGCATTGGGAATGCCGGTTTAGGATTTAATTTTTGGCGGTTTTTGTAAGCGGTTTCCGGTTTTTGTAAGCGGTTTCTAGGTTTTGATTTTTTGTTTTATTTTGAAAATGGTTAAGTGTTAGTGTTTAGGGTTAATTATTTATGTTATTTGATGATTTTTATGAAAATTTTCAAATTGTGTTTTGTTAATATGTTATTGTTTTAGAGTTTGTAAAAGTTAGATTTTTATTTCTTGTTTTTTTGGTGTGTTTTATTCTATGTACAAAATGCCAAAAAATCATTTTGGTTAGTTTTTTTGTTTTGAAAATGGTTATGTGTTAGTGTTTAGGGTTAAGTATTTATGTAATGTGATGATTTTTATGAAAAATTCCAAATTGTGTTTTGTTAATATGTTATTGTTTTAGAGTTTATAAAAGTTAGATTATTCTTTCTGGGTTTTTTTGTATGATTTATGGTATGTACAAAATGGACAGAAATTATTTTTTTTTCACAAAAAATAACACTTAAAAGTAAGAAATGGCCCTCTTAATAACAACAAGTGATTACACAATAAGATAGAATGGAGAAATTACGATACAACACTAATTTCGGTTACGTGGGCAATTCTGGCTTCGGCTGTTGTGACCCGTTTGTCCACAACCAGTACAGTGTCGGACCCTACTTCCACTTGCACTTCCGCTTGGCTGGTCCATCTCGTTACGGATTCTTCTATGTTTCTTTCTTCCCCGTTTTGTAATTATCATTCTTGAATCCGCCACGATGGTCCACTCCGGTTTTTTCCAGTAGTCGATGTGTCGTAGTGGCCGAAACTGTGCGTTATATTGCTTTCTCCATTTATCAGCGCTATACCATTTTGCAGCCATTATAGGAGCAGCTTCATGGTTTCTTCGAGTAGGAGCATTCACGTATCCATCAACAGCAATGGCATGGGAACAAGCAATCCTTTGCATTTGCCACTTTCCACAAGTACAAGACCTTTATGGAAAATCGACTCTGTATGTGTTTTCCCCACCCATGCTTGTGGGGTCATTTGTGCGACACTCATAAATACCCTTTGAGATATCGAAAGGTGTTACCCCCTGATGAGTGGCATATGATTCCCGACCAGTGTAGAGATTCCACATGGCTGTTGCAAGAGGTGAATTGCACCCTCTAGATTTCTCGTAGTTTTGGACAAAGTGTGCTCTAGAAAGGTTGAACGTACCTTCTATACATGCCTTGATAGGCATCATGCGCACTGTGCGTATCACATTGTTGTACGATTCTGCAATGTTTGAGGTGGTGTTTCCCCAACGTACGTAGTCCTTATCGCGCATCAATGTCCACTTACTCAAACCAATTGCTTTCAGCCAATTCCAAGCTTCTGCCTTTATCTCTTTCACTTGCCTAATAACGTATATATACTTTCTCCGCTGAGTCGCAGTGCCGACCTGCCAACACCATCTCTTCAACTTCACGTCTTTAAACGTCGTCATAAGGTTACTCCTTATGTGTCTTAGACAGTAACGATGATGCCAGCCATCCATTGCAGCCATTGCGTTGATCAAACCCGCATGACGGTCTGAAATCACACACAAGGCTTCCTCTTTATGAATTACGGCAACATGTTGACGGAAGTTGCTTAGAAACCATAGCCAGCTGTCATTTGACTCATTATCAACCATGGCGAAAGCAAGTGTAAGTATATTCCCGTTTGCGTTTTTTGTCACGGCTGTGAGAAGCTTTCCGCGATAGTTTCCTTTCAAATGGGTGCCATCGACAACTACATAGGGAATACAATGCTTGAATGCTTGGATGTTTGGGCCAAAAGCCCAAAAAACATACCTAAAAAGAAAACTGTAATCGTTAATAGGAGTATTACAATTCACTATAATCATTAATATGAATATTAGAATTAAACTACGCAACAAAATTGGGAGAGCCCTAAAGCAAATAGCCTCTATGGTCATCATTGTCCACATATTGAATAACTCCCGTTTCAAAAGGAAACGGACCACATGCATCCGTTCAAATAGGTCAAATATGGATTGCGTAAGTTATTCAATATGTGTTCAATACAGTTTACCACAAATAACAATTTATATCCAATATCATTAGTGTCTAACATATCAAATAACAATTATTATATGTCAATATATGCAGTTTACTTTTGGCTATATCATAATATCCTGTTGGAAATTGACAAAATACATACCTAAATGTTTCTGGACTGTCTTGGTTTTCCTTTTGGCCATGTAACCATCTAACGATTGTACCGGGGTTTTCCTGGACCAATTCATCAATGTACGCCGGAAGCTCAGCAAAATTGCTCTCCCATGTTCCGTAGAGCCTTTCAATGGCTATTCTACGGGCATTCCAAGCTTTACAGTAAGACACATCCACATTCCAATGATCCTTGGCAGTGGAAATGATGTGTTTTACCTTGTAGGTAAGGTCCAGCTTGATTTGGTGGCCGATTTTTGTTGCAATCATGCTTGCCGACAAAGAACGGTTGTTATTTCTTACGACCGATCCAGCACAAGTGTGCCTTGGGTTCCATCTTGCCAGCTTCCATAATCCCTTACTGTTCCTGTTTGAACCCCTAGCAGTCCACTCACATGGATACCGGTGTTCGTCGTCAACAAATTTCGGACCCGCTGTGAAGCATATTGCTTTCCAAGCCTCCGGCCTCGATTCCAGCAAGTACATCTCCCTGTTATTTTTTAGCAACCAAGTTCTGATTGCATATACAAACTGTGCCTTGCTTTTGAAGTACACACCGGTTCTTGGGTCATCTCCATCACGCCAGTACTCCACTATTTCCTCCTGTTCGTTGAACGGAAGACGATTCCATTCATCCTCCCCCACAAAACCAGCGTCTGATTCCAAGACCCTTTCATCATGTTCACGATGAAGTACGAGCTCATCGTGCTCTTCTTCGTCCTCCTCCGAAACGTCTCCAAGAATGGCATAGACTTCCGGTGCATATTCCTCGAGCGAGTCGTTATCTTCCTCTTCACGGCCGTTTCCACCAAAAGCCGCCTCTTCGACTTGCTGGTGTGGGGGGGATTGTTGTTCGCCATGGCGTTGACTACTCTCAGGGTTCTGGGCTTCTTCGTTATACTGTTCAGAATACCTTGACGGGAGCTCCGGTTGCTCAGCATATGAAGAATGTTGAAAGTGATCGGTGTAGGATGATGGAAACCCATCTTGAGACTGATGAGGATTGTGTAATTGAATGTTCCTCATCTGGTCTGAAAAGGAGTATTGTGTTTGTTGAGGCACCGGGAAAAATTGGGCTTGTATTTGTGCTTGATATTGAGGGTATTGGGAACTCAACCAATAGATTGTTGAAAAAGTTTGATCGTCTACTAGTTCGCTCTGGAGAACATGATCTCCGCCGAAGGTGTACCACAGGGTTAGTTTAAGGTTGTAGAAATCACTGCTCAGAGCAAGTTTGTTGTACGCCGTCTCTTTGAAAGTAGCAAAGTTGACCCTCTCGTACAGAGGAAAAACAATACGACGAGCGGATGATGAATCGTCAATCAAGCAACCATTTTGGAATGAAAGTTCATTTCCAGGGATTAGATGAACAAGGAGGGGGATAAATTGAGACATGGTTGAGGAAAATGTGAGTTGTTTGAGCGTTTCTGTATGAGATTTATCTGAGAGTTGTATGAGAGTTGTGAGAGGTAAAAGTTGGGAGTTGATGTAGGTAGGATATATATCTGACAGAAAATCCAAATAAGGAAAAGAGCCGGTTTTGGGAAATCCGGCTTATCAAAAGCTTTATCTACCGTACTGTACCTTATGTCATAAAATCTGACAGAAAATCCAGATAAGGATAAGAGCCGGTTTTGGGAAATCCGGCTTATCAAAAGCTTTATCTACCGTACTGTACCTTATGTCATAAAATCTGACAGAAAATCCAAATAAGGATAAGAGCCGGTTTTGGGAAATCCGGCTTATCAAAAGCTTTATCTACCGTTCTGTACCTTATGTCATAAAATCTGACAGAAAATCCAGATAAGGATAAGAGCCGGTTTTGGGAAATCCGGCTTATCAAAAGCTTTATCTACCGTACTGTACCTTATGTCATAAAATCTGACAGAAATAAGGGCCGGTTTTGGGAAATCCGGCTTATCAAAAACTTTTTATCTACCGTACTGTACCTTATCTCAGAAAATCTATAAAAAATTCTATTAAAAATTCTATTAAAAATTCTATTAAAAATCCCGATAATTAATACCGAGTTTAGTTTTAAAAGCCAATAAAAACATAATTAAAAAAAACACTAATAATAAAAAGATAATTAAAAAAAAATTAATATAAAGAACATTACAAAACTTACTTAAAAAACATAATTAAAAAAAAAAAAACTAATAATAAAAAGATAATTAAAAAACACTAATATAAAGAACATTAGAAAAACACTAATAATCCACCCAACCGTTTGCCACGTAGGATTGAGATAAGGATAAAAGCCGGTTTTGGTAAATCCGGCTTATCAAAAGCATTTTGTTAAAGGTCTGTATGATGTGAACTTTTCACTGTATCACGTCAGTATCGTAGGATTGAGATAAGGATAAAAGCCGGTTTTGGGAAATCCGGCTTATCAAAAGCTTTATCTACCGTATTGTACCTTATCTCAGAAAATCTGACAGAAAATTCAGAGATTAAAAGATAAGGATAAGAGCCGGTTTTGGGAAATCCGGCTTATCAAAAGCTATTAATTACCATTCAACGGTCTATTTAAGCATAACAAAATCTAGCAAATTTGTACACACACATCATTAATTTCCATTTTACACACACAACCAAAATGAATTCAAACACACACCGAAGACAAAGGCTCGAAGATCTCATTGAAGAACTCGCCAATCTAGATGAGCGAAGACAAGTACTGCGAGACGAAATTGATCAACTCCTATACGATATTCAACAACATGAAACAGAATCTTCCCAAAATATGGATAGCGATGAACAACCAATTGTCTTAGCTGCAACTGCTGAAGAATTTTTTCTTGCAGGGGATAGAGGGAAATGTGACGAAGAACAATATTGTCATATTGCTTATTTAGGAAAAAGTTTCAAGTGTTGCAGAAAATTTTGGGGCGTTTTGCTTGGCTTCACGCAAGACAATACTTTGTGGGAGATGGTAAGTTTTACATTTTTAAAATTTTAAATTATCAAAGTTAGTGTTGAATCTTGATTATAAATTTTGTTTGTTTGTTTTATAAATATAACAGCATATTGATGCTTGAATAAGACGGTCACAAGTAATTCATAAAAAAACCATAGAAAGGGATAATATGTTGAACACCAGGTTTGCAGTGATGCCAACTTTTTTCAACAATGACTTTGTTGAACAAAAATGGGAAAGAATAGTTAAGACAGCAACAGGAGGTTTGAAAGTTTTCCCTGCTTGGTGGGAAGTTGACATAGTCCTGATTCCAATAAGTTGTCGAAATGAGCACCGGTTCCTTCTACAACTTAAAATATCCACTCTTGAATTGACCATTTTTGACAGGGAATTAGAAGTAGTTCCGGCTGCCCATCGATCTCGTCTCATGACTTATTACGAAGAAAACCTTGTAAGGTTTTTGCAAGAAATAGATTATATGAGTAGAGGAGCTACACTAAATGCGACAAAACCTTTCGCATATGTCGCCAGAGTTCCCCAATGTCCAAATAGTAGACAAAATTCAGGTTTGTTTATCTGCTTGTTTATACACCACATACTAACCAATGAAACAAGGGAAATAATTACTGGTGATGTGTCCAACGAGCAAGTGGAAGTTTTCAGACAAGAGATGGCAAAAGCATTCTATTCAAAACGTATCGAGCGTACTGTTGGATAGAAAACAATATTGTAATTTTCATTTGTTGTCTTATTATGTTGTTTGTTTTAAATTAATATTATGTTGTTTGTTTTAAATTAATATTATGTTGTTTGTTTTAAATTAATAATATGTTTTTATTTAATATTTAATGTTATAAAAAATATTGATATAAACAAATATTAAAGCAGGAAACAAATATTGATATAAACAAATATTAAACACAAACATAACTTTTTATTAATGAACAAAATCAAACATACTTCAATACAACACAATAGGTAATCGTACTACTGGGGGGGAGGGGGGCGGGGGCGGTAATATAAATGACTACCGGTGAGGCATCTCGTTGGTTGTGGGATCCTGGTTGATCTTCTGGGTTCTTCATTCTGTGGGTTGGGTGGCTGGTCAAACCCAAAATCACCCAAAGACTGAATCTGAACCGGGCTACTATCATGATAATGAGACCGACGTGCAACCATTTCGGTACTAGGGTCCCTTTGGAAATCTGGTGGTACCCAAGGTCTGAACTCGCCATGAAAATTGGGTGACAACGAAAGCCAACTAGAGTCATGGGGAGGGGTAAGGTTAGGGCCAGGGGTAGGGGTAAATAACAACTCATTGATCATGTCTAGCCCATGTTGGGTACCACTACCTCCAGCCTCAAACTGCTGTGTACCACTACCTCCATACTGAGAACCTCCAGCCTCAAACTGCTGATAGGCCTGAGAATGTTGGCCGTACTGGGAACCACCCCAACCACCCTGAAACTGGGAACCTCCCCATTGGGGTGGAGGAGATGGAGGACGTGGATGATACGCATGTGGGGGAAACTCAAATTGTTGCGATCCGTAGTTCAGTCGCTCCTCATTATGTCCGTATCTCATAGCATCATTAGGGAGTTGAACAAAATCTTGCCACATGGCGTTGTTACCCACTCCACTATCAATGTTCCGTTGAGCACGATCACGAATTTCCCTCAACGCCTCCATCTGCAAAAATATATTTAAATTTATTAATTTTAAGAAAATTAAATGTAATATATAATATAAAATAAAATTAATACGCAAAACATATTACCTGTACTTGCTGGACACCGCCCCATTCAGGATACACTTGCGGAGGGTTAGGTGCAGCCGTAGACGTGATGACTAAGACAGTGCGATCATAATACCACTGCATATAGCCAGGTAGAACACCCTCCCCCAATGGTCCATTAAAATGATAGACACGGTTTTGTCTTTCATTCCAACACACTATCTCTGCAGCTTTCTTCGCCTCCCAGTCTGTACCATTTCCCCCGGATAACTTTCCCTCGTGGTTCCTCCTGTGCTCTCCAAGTGTACATATGAAGTAACTTTCCGGAACCCCTTGCATGAATCCAAACTGTCTGCATACTCGGTACGGTACATGAGGTTCCCCAACATACCACCAGATAAGCCATCCAGTGTATGCCTATAACCCCCTGTCTCGAGTGCAATCATCCACAAGGCCGCTCAGTACAGCGGTATAAGGACACCAAATAAACTGGTCCTCTGTCAACGCGGAAAAAGCGGTACGGTATGCAACCAGCACATGAGCCGGTGTGGATGTGTGACTATAGCTACAAAACTGGCGATGCCACCTAATATACAAAATAATAATCGTAAAAATTTAATATAATAAATATATAAATATAATAAATATATATAAATAATAAATATATAAAAATAATAAATATAATAAAAATAATAAATATATATAAATAATAAATATATAAAAATAATAAATATAATAAAAATAATAAATATAATCTTAATAATCTAAAATAATAAATATTAGTAATTAGTATTAATAACAAATATAATAAAAATCTAATGCAGAGATAAAAATATTACTTGCTACCAACGCAGTGTGGGTAACTATCCGGTGCACCCTCCAGTCGGATTGTACGGGGCACAATCAGCGGCATTCTCTCCCAGGCCCAAAGCTGGAGTAAAATTAACGGGCCCTGAATACCCTTCACGTCCTTCTTCTCCGCAGCATTACAAAGTTGTCTGTACAAATAGGCCAACACTCCGGAGCCCCAGCTTTTTCTACCACCTACACTTAGGTCGGTTAAGTTTTGAAGAAAATTCAGCGACACATCATACGACCTTGCATCACTGAACAGGTGCCCACCCAAAAGAATCAAAATATAAACTCTAGCTCGGTTCTGGTAGCCATTATCTCTACGCATACAGGGCGTACCAAGTACCTCCACTAGAGTCTTGATTGTTACTCTACCTTGCGCCACTTCTAACTCATCTGGACGAAACCCAAGATAGTCAATACACAGCTGGACCCAATATGCCACGCTTTTAAACTCCCATTTTCCGGAAACCACCGGTCCGTCTACAGGCAGCCCCCAAAGAACTTGTACGTCCTGCAACGTAACAGTCGCCTCACCAGTGGGAAAATGGAATGTGTGCGTCTCGGGACGCCACCTTTCAACCAAAGCAGTAATGAGAGCATGGTCGATTTTATGATAGCCGGTGCGTAATACACCGTCGAACCCAGCACTGACTATAAACTCTCTCACACTCTCTCTAATATTGTCGGTGTGCTTCCAAAATCCGGAATCACAACGTCTAGCTTTTATAACGGCGGTAGCATCTTGCGTACCGTTAAACAGACAGGCAGAACGGTGATGGTCATCGGCTTGTAAAAACAGCAAGTCATTGTTTTTAAGGGTTGCGTTTGCTCGGAATTGAGACATATTTGGCCGGAATAGTTTGTGTAATCGTTTTTTTTTTAACAAATATGTGTGTGTACCGTGTTTTTTTTTTTGAATGTATGTGTGCCGTTTATATGGTAGATATGGATATAAAGTCGAATTAATGCATTCTGTAAACCGGTATTGGCAATGCCGTTTTAGGCCACGTGTAAAAGTGTATCGATTAGTTTATATTAGTGTTGCGTTGGAACCGAAGGAAGCTCCTATCTGCAAGGAAGTCGATGAGACGAGGTTGTCCTACGAGTGCGATTCCGAGAGATTCGACTCCAGATTTTTTTAATCCGTCACTTCGCTTCAAATTAGTAATCATTGGTACTATACCAAACTATAATCTAGACCCTATCATATTTTGTGAAATTTTAAACTTTAGTGGATTAATTCCGCAAATGCATGGTTCATTACGAACTACGCGTAATTTGGCCAACTACGCCTAGTTTGGAATAAATTATGCACGACCGGAACGTAATTCCTATTGTTAACAGTTTTCGAGCCAATATCTCTCAATTCTACTGATCTCCAATTTTATTTCATCTTTCGGAGAGTTTCATATCTAATGCGTTCAATATTTTGATATTTGCACGGCTTTATCCTTAGCGTCTTCCTTCGAAATAGAGTGAGCCATTGGTAAATTATACCTGCTATCGAAGTACGTCTTATCTATTGTGTTAGCTCCGATGACCATTCTTTTCCTGTCGATCTGATTCCGATCGCCTTAGGTGGATTCGACGTTATTATGAGCATGGGTTGGTTGCCGACGCACCGTGCAGAGGTTATATGATTCGAGAAGATTACCGAATAGAGAAACCTTTTAGATTGCTTATTGACGAGAATTTTTCCGTCATTTTCGATCGCGACGCGCGTACGTTTTAGACTTTGGCGGAAGTTCGGATCGACATCTTCTGCTAGCCGAGCTTTCATACTACAATAGTTACCGCCCCATCTATTTTCTTCTAGCGATGCTCTTTAATAATTTCGAGGACGAAATTCTTTTAACTGGGGGAGGCTGTGACGTCCCGTCAATTTAGAGTACTTATGTTACCGTCATTATTTTAATTTTATTCGCAATTGGTTTGACCCTTGTATTTCGCTTTGTTTTGCCCTCGATTTACTATTATCGAGTATCGGGTTTTCTGTATTTGTTGATTCGTCCTTAGAGACGTGATATTATGCCTTGTCTAGTGCCAAATAGTTAGTATGCTCATGAATATAAGTTAGGAGGTTATGCCCAATTTGTCGGTTAACGTATTCTTTATCTTGAGATAACATGCTTTTACACTTGTTTATCTTTTACCGAAATCGTGTGTTTCTTGAATCTAAACTTAAAAGTTATCATTTAAATGAATCATAATACCAATAATACTTATATGAACTTTCCTAAGTTCATTTGTAAAACAATCGGGAATCCTAAACGAATGCATGTACGTATCGACAACACGAACAAAACGGAGCAAATCCAGGAAATAGACTGGGCGCGCCGCGGTGAGCTGGCCGCGCCGCGGTCATCCCCTGGACAGGCATGTTTTGTTGAGTTGTGAGTCACCATTTGCATGTAACATCTTTGTGACACCTGTCCCAAACGTGTCAACACCCCATGTGGAGCAGGTTTATGACTCTTTTAGAGTCTTTCAACCCTCATTTTATGTTCACAAACACATACACACACAAGACTTCACACTCTCTCTCTCTTGAAGCATAAACACACAAACACCTATATTTCCTTCATTTCTTTCTTCTTGTGGCTGTAATCCCAGCAAGTAATCATCAAATAAACACCAATTTCACCACAATAAATCGTTTACATCATCATGGGAAGCTAGGGTTGGTCATCCATTTGAAAGTTTACTTGGGTTATATCACTTTTTGGGTCAAAGATCATCATCAAGCATCAAGAAATTCCATCAAAACGTGTTTGATCTTCACACATTCATTTTCTTTGAGGTATAATGACTTAACCTCCCTGTTTTTATTAAGTTTTATTTATTGCATGTGTCATCTAGTTCAAGGAAATGAGTTTTATAAAAATTTGATGGTAGATAATCTTTGAAATCAAGTTTTACAAATATGTACATGGATCTTGATTTAAATGATGTAAAAGCTTTACAAAATGGTTATTTGAAAGTGTTTTTGATCATATTATAACTTGCATGTCCAAATTTACCAACAAAAGATGATTTTTCCAACATAAAAACGTTTTTGTAAAAATTGATGTTTCTGCAGTCGTGACCGCGCCACGGTGCCTCCACCGCGAGGCGGTCGTGGTAAAGTTACGACCGCGGCGCAGTCAGCCCACCGCGAGGCGGTCGTTGCCCAGATTCTGGAAATTTTGTAAACCCGTTAAATTTGCACCTTAAACTTGTTATATTGTGAACCCTTATTAACGGTGAGTGTCTTGTGTTTTGGAGGAGGATTTGACCTCAGTACCACGCCACCGAAGTCCTTGGTTCCGGATTCTATTCTTGTCAAATCTTGCGGGTGCTAACGGTATAATTGTTATCTTTGAGAATCTTTCGTTTCATTTCCATTATCCATCGGTTTTAGCCTTGAAAACGGTTAGGAATAAATATTAGACCAACACTTAATGTATTGGCGGAATTGGTTTGAGAATGGACGAAATGCGTTAAAAAGTAATCTAATCGAAAGTATCGTAATTAACTTATTATTGTATTATGTATTATGAGAAAGGTTTAAAGTGTAAATTGTTATCGAGCGGGAAAGTGTATGAATCATGGACAATTAATTTTTGATGCGGAAGCGCTGCCGGATTTTCCATTCACAACTTTTTACGACCATAAACACTCGTATGAGTAAACTTATATATAAAAGTAACTTATTGTACAATAATATTGTCTTTGGACTCAAAGACGCCAACGCAATCAAAATGTCATAATACTACCTAGATGGACTTTTTAAACCTCCTTGCGATATATTAAACTTCGCCACAAATTGTTGAATCTCGTTTTAATTTAACGAAACGTCTTTATGACAAGTTTTATAAAATGGTTTTGAAAGACATCTTACTCTAAATGTTTTGGTATGAAAACACTTCAAATTATTCAAAGTGTCAAATTGGACTTTTAAATTGATTTTGACCTTAATAAGTCAACATAATTGACATTTGACTTTCACAAGTCAACATAAGTGACCTTTGACTTTTATAAGTCAACATCTTAATTTGGTCGACATAATGAACATTTGTATTAATAATCTTTTCGACTCGGAGTCGTCACTTGTTTCCAACGGTCGCTGTTGACGTGAAGTATCGATATCTTGCCGATCGGCCCTTTTCTGGCGCGGAACATCGTCTTCTTAATCCGTCATCCTTATTCGACTTATTAATCGTTGGAATGTTATATTAAACTTAATCTTAACCGACAAGGCTAAACCAAACTATACTTGTAGAGATACTGAGACTATATTATTGCTATTTAGGGCACTTAGACGGTGGAGTTGTAGCTCCGTGATTGTTTATCGGGGATTTGCTGAAGCTTGTATTGTGAGTTATTCGTAGCCCTTGTCTTTACTGTTTTTAGGGCTGTAAAGCGTACTTTAAAATTTGTATGTTTAAATAGTAGGCGTAATGTATTTCTAGTCTGCTGAATTGTTAAACGTCATCTTGTCTGCTTAAATGTTAGACGTCACCTTGTCTGCTTAAATGTTAGACGTCACCTTGTCTGCTTAAATGTTAGACGTCATCTTGTCTGCTTATATGTTAGACGTCATCTCGTCTGCTAATCGTTAGACGTCATCTAGTCTGCTTAACGCTAGACGTCATCTTGTTTGCTAATAAATTGCTAGACGTTATCTTATATCTGCCTACTAAAATTTTAGATGTTGTTGAATTTCTTGTCTGCACAATTGTTAGACGCTATTGATTACCTTATTTCCTAAGAGAATAGGTCTACCTTATAAACTTGCCGTTGGGTCAACTTTTACTTAAAATTGCGAATAATTCACCAACATGTTGTTGATGTCGTTTTAACGCTTTGCAGGAAATTGAGGATTTCCGTTGATCATGCCATAGTTTGTTTTTGGATCGCTTGCTTTTGGGAAAGTTGAATCGAACTGTTATTTTAATTTCCATGACGATCCTTTTGTTGATTTCTTTTGGAATTGTATTCGTACTTGGCGTCTCATCGCCTTGACTTATTGATGTATTTTGTAACATTTGGCATGATCAATTTAATTTGATGTTTTGTTTATCGGTTATATTGTTGTAATCTTGACTTTGATATTATAACTGGAACATCTCGCGTTTCCGCTTCCAAGCGGGGTGTGACAGAAGTTGGTATCAGAGCCAAAGGTTATAGCGAACCGAGTGATTTTAATTGAGTAAATCACTTGGACTATGACCATAGGCTTTTTAAATCGATTTTTACTCTGATAGCAATGTGTGCACTATTTTTATACGTGTTTAACTTCGCGTTGTGTTTTGGCATTTGGCCTTGTTTTTGTGTTGCACACATTTGCTGATCGAGTCTTTTCCTCTTTTATTATAGGACGATGGCGCCTAAGAGGAGAGTTGCGACCCGAAGTTCCGCGAGACGTGCTACTGCGAACGCGAGGGCCAATACCGCGAATTCGAACGCGAGAGCTAATACGTCGAATGCGAGAGGGAATAATTCGGGAAACGATACGACACCGAACATCAGACAAATTATCGTTGAGGAAATTGCGGCATTGATGCCCGGGCTTATAGCTCAACTGAGGGAGGTAACAGGCCACGGAACTGGTGATGGTTCGGGTTCTGGAAATCCTGAGCCGATTGTTAATACTAACGGTCCTGAAATGGTGATTAATGGATCGGGTAGAGCAGAGGGCTCGACCCAACGCGCTGGATGCACAATGAAGACTTTTATGAGTTGCAAGGCTCCAGAGTACAAGGGCAATGAGGGAGCGACTGGAACGCTTCAGTGGATGGAAAAGCTAGAGTCTATTTTCGATGCTGTTGATTGTGCGGACAAAGATCGAGTCAAATTTGCTGCGTTTGTATTTCAAGGTGCGGCTCTGACATGGTGGAATTCGATTGTGAATGTTCAAGGCCGAGCCGAAATTAACACAATGACTTGGGAGCAGTTAAAGGAGCTAATGATTGTTGAGTATGTACCGGAATCTGAGATTCAGAAGTTGGAGGATGAGTTGTGGAACTTGACCATGATTGGGTCCGACATTCAGGGGTACACTTCGCGTTTTCACACTTTGTCCCAGTTGGTACCACACTTGGTCCGACCGAAGCTTAAGCGTATAGGTCGCTACACTCATGGATTACCCCAAGCAATCCGCAAGGGAGTTCTTTCCAGCAAACCGAGCACCTTCCAGAGCGCGGTTGAGATTGCGACGACATTGACACATAATGCGGTTCGTGATGGCGAGCTAGCCCCATTAGTAGCTAAGCTAAACTCCGAAGGGAAACGGGGTGGTGAAGATCGTTGTGGGGATTCGCAGAAGAGAGCTAAGACGCAGGATACTCCTCCAGATGTGCGAGCATATGCAGTGGTGGCTCCGAATGTCCAGGGTAAGCCTCCCAAGTGCAATCGGTGTGGTAACCCCCACGCCAAAGAGTTAAAATGTTGGGTGTGCGGTCGGTGTAAGAGACTTGGGCACACCGAGAAGTTTTGTAAGATCCCGAAAGGCAATTGTTATGAGTGTGGTTCTCCTGAGCATCTTAGGAACAACTGTCCCGAGTTAACTCCAGCCGGTACGAATACTTTTCTTATCTAAGTTCAACCTGCAATTATTCTATTTGATTTGTGATACTTGGTCTTATTACCGTCGTGTTGCACACTACTCTTTTTTTTCTTCCTGGTATTTTCGTTTCTTTTACGCCTCTTTTGCGTTGGAACCGAAGGAAGCTCCTATCTGCAAGGAAGTCGATGAGACGAGGTTGTCCTACGAGTGCGATTCCGAGAGATTCGACTCCAGATTTTTTTAATCCGTCACTTCGCTTCAAATTAGTAATCATTGGTACTATACCAAACTATAATCTAGACCCTATCATATTTTGTGAACTTTTAAAATTTAGTGGATTAATTCCGCAAATGCATGGTTCATTACGACCTACGCGTAATTTGGCCAACTACGCCTAGTTTGGAATAAATTATGCAAGACCGGAACGTAATTCCTATTGTTAACAGTTTTCGAGCCAATATCTCTCAATTCTACTGATCTCCAATTTTATTTCATCTTTCGGAGAGTTTCATATCTAATGCGTTCAATATTTTGATATTTGCACGGCTTTATCCTTAGCGTCTTCCTTCGAAATAGAGTGAGCCATTGGTAAATTATACCTGCTATCGAAGTACGTCTTATCTATTGTGTTAGCTCCGATGACCATTCTTTTCCTGTCGATCTGATTCCGATCGCCTTAGGTGGATTCGACGTTATTATGAGCATGGGTTGGTTGCCGACGCACCGTGCAGAGGTTATATGATTCGAGAAGATTACCGAATAGAGAAACCTTTTAGATTGCTTATTGACGAGAATTTTTCCGTCATTTTCGATCGCGACGCGCGTACGTTTTAGACTTTGGCGGAAGTTCGGATCGACATCTTCTGCTAGCCGAGCTTTCATACTACAATAGTTACCGCCCCATCTATTTTCTTCTAGCGATGCTCTTTAATAATTTCGAGGACGAAATTCTTTTAACTGGGGGAGGCTGTGACGTCCCGTCAATTTAGAGTACTTATGTTACCGTCATTATTTTAATTTTATTCGCAATTGGTTTGACCCTTGTATTTCGCTTTGTTTTGCCCTCGATTTACTATTATCGAGTATCGGGTTTTCTGTATTTGTTGATTCGTCCTTAGAGACGTGATATTATGCCTTGTCTAGTGCCAAATAGTTAGTATGCTCATGAATATAAGTTAGGAGGTTATGCCCAATTTGTCGGTTAACGTATTCTTTATCTTGAGATAACATGCTTTTACACTTGTTTATCTTTTACCGAAATCGTGTGTTTCTTGAATCTAAACTTAAAAGTTATCATTTAAATGAATCATAATACCAATAATACTTATATGAACTTTCCTAAGTTCATTTGTAAAACAATCGGGAATCCTAAACGAATGCATGTACGTATCGACAACACGAACAAAACGGAGCAAATCCAGGAAATAGACTGGGCGCGCCGCGGTGAGCTGGCCGCGCCGCGGTCATCCCCTGGACAGGCATGTTTTGTTGAGTTGTGAGTCACCATTTGCATGTAACATCTTTGTGACACCTGTCCCAAACGTGTCAACACCCCATGTGGAGCAGGTTTATGACTCTTTTAGAGTCTTTCAACCCTCATTTTATGTTCACAAACACATACACACACAAGACTTCACACTCTCTCTCTCTTGAAGCATAAACACACAAACACCTATATTTCCTTCATTTCTTTCTTCTTGTGGCTGTAATCCCAGCAAGTAATCATCAAATAAACACCAATTTCACCACAATAAATCGTTTACATCATCATGGGAAGCTAGGGTTGGTCATCCATTTGAAAGTTTACTTGGGTTATATCACTTTTTGGGTCAAAGATCATCATCAAGCATCAAGAAATTCCATCAAAACGTGTTTGATCTTCACACATTCATTTTCTTTGAGGTATAATGACTTAACCTCCCTGTTTTTATTAAGTTTTATTTATTGCATGTGTCATCTAGTTCAAGGAAATGAGTTTTATAAAAATTTGATGGTAGATAATCTTTGAAATCAAGTTTTACAAATATGTACATGGATCTTGATTTAAATGATGTAAAAGCTTTACAAAATGGTTATTTGAAAGTGTTTTTGATCATATTATAACTTGCATGTCCAAATTTACCAACAAAAGATGATTTTTCCAACATAAAAACGTTTTTGTAAAAATTGATGTTTCTGCAGTCGTGACCGCGCCACGGTGCCTCCACCGCGAGGCGGTCGTGGTAAAGTTACGACCGCGGCGCAGTCAGCCCACCGCGAGGCGGTCGTTGCCCAGATTCTGGAAATTTTGTAAACCCGTTAAATTTGCACCTTAAACTTGTTATATTGTGAACCCTTATTAACGGTGAGTGTCTTGTGTTTTGGAGGAGGATTTGACCTCAGTACCACGCCACCGAAGTCCTTGGTTCCGGATTCTATTCTTGTCAAATCTTGCGGGTGCTAACGGTATAATTGTTATCTTTGAGAATCTTTCGTTTCATTTCCATTATCCATCGGTTTTAGCCTTGAAAACGGTTAGGAATAAATATTAGACCAACACTTAATGTATTGGCGGAATTGGTTTGAGAATGGACGAAATGCGTTAAAAAGTAATCTAATCGAAAGTATCGTAATTAACTTATTATTGTATTATGTATTATGAGAAAGGTTTAAAGTGTAAATTGTTATCGAGCGGGAAAGTGTATGAATCATGGACAATTAATTTTTGATGCGGAAGCGCTGCCGGATTTTCCATTCACAACTTTTTACGACCATAAACACTCGTATGAGTAAACTTATATATAAAAGTAACTTATTGTACAATAATATTGTCTTTGGACTCATAGACGCCAACGCAATCAAAATGTCATAATACTACCTAGATGGACTTTTTAAACCTCCTTGCGATATATTAAACTTCGCCACAAATTGTTGAATCTCGTTTTAATTTAACGAAACGTCTTTATGACAAGTTTTATAAAATGGTTTTGAAAGACATTTTACTCTAAATGTTTTGGTATGAAAACACTTCAAATTATTCAAAGTGTCAAATTGGACTTTTAAATTGATTTTGACCTTAATAAGTCAACATAATTGACATTTGACTTTCACAAGTCAACATAAGTGACCTTTGACTTTTATAAGTCAACATCTTAATTTGGTCGACATAATGAACATTTGTATTAATAATCTTTTCGACTCGGAGTCGTCACTTGTTTCCAACGGTCGCTGTTGACGTGAAGTATCGATATCTTGCCGATCGGCCCTTTTCTGGGGAACATCGTCTTCTTAATCCGTCATCCTTATTCGACTTATTAATCGTTGGAATGTTATATTAAACTTAATCTTAACCGACAAGGCTAAACCAAACTATACTTGTAGAGATACTGAGACTATATTATTGCTGTTTAGGGCACTTAGACGGTGGAGTTGTAGCTCCGTGATTGTTTATCGGGGATTTGCTGAAGCTTGTATTGTGAGTTATTCGTAGCCCTTGTCTTTACTGTTTTTAGGGCTGTAAAGCGTACTTTAAAATTTGTTTGTTTAAATAGTAGGCGTAATGTATTTCTAGTCTGCTGAATTGTTAAACGTCATCTTGTCTGCTTAAATGTTAGACGTCACCTTGTCTGCTTAAATGTTAGACGTCACCTTGTCTGCTTAAATGTTAGACGTCATCTTGTCTGCTTATATGTTAGACGTCATCTCGTCTGCTAATCGTTAGACGTCATCTAGTCTGCTTAACGCTAGACGTCATCTTGTTTGCTAATAAATTGCTAGACGTTATCTTATATCTGCCTACTAAAATTTTAGATGTTGTTGAATTTCTTGTCTGCACAATTGTTAGACGCTATTGATTACCTTATTTCCTAAGAGAATAGGTCTACCTTATAAACTTGCCGTTGGGTCAACTTTTACTTAAAATTGCGAATAATTCACCAACATGTTGTTGATGTCGTTTTAACGCTTTGCAGGAAATTGAGGATTTCCGTTGATCATGCCATAGTTTGTTTTTGGATCGCTTGCTTTTGGGAAAGTTGAATCGAACTGTTATTTTAATTTCCATGACGATCCTTTTGTTGATTTCTTTTGGAATTGTATTCGTACTTGGCGTCTCATCGCCTTGACTTATTGATGTATTTTGTAACATTTGGCATGATCAATTTAATTTGATGTTTTGTTTATCGGTTATATTGTTGTAATCTTGACTTTGATATTATAACTGGAACATCTCGCGTTTCCGCTTCCAAGCGGGGTGTGACATATATATATAAAAATCTATTGTTAACCATAAGCTATAGATCAAGAAATCAATTAGATAGTTGAGTTGAAAGTTTACCTCAACGACGGTGGTACTAATTTAATTGTCGATCCAAAACTTCGGATCCGAATTAAAAATTGCTTCATTTTAGAACGTGCTGATAACGTGTTGTGAAACAAATAAAGAACAAAAGTTATAAGACAAAGAAGAATAGATAATTGTATTATTCATCTCTTGTTCTTTATTTGTTTCACAGCAATAATAACAATTAACAAGACTAATTAATTTTCTCTTTATTCCTATTCCTTTTTCTTTTTCTTCTTATTTTATTCTCTAAAAAAAACCCATAGTTTTGTCTTATAAAGAAATTAACGTTAAAGAAACATTAATCCACTAACAAAACTATTATATGTTCTCCACCTAAAAATAACTCTTGCGTCGAGCAAAAACTGATTCTCAAACTGATTTCCTTTGAGGGTCACGTTAAGAAACAACAAATAACATAAACCAAAATAATGAAACCATAAAGTTAATTTCAATTAACTAAATGATCATATATATAAACTCCAATTTTAGTACCAACACTTGAGTTCAACCACTTAGAAAACCTTTACATTTATCAAATAGCACTTCTGCAACCATCGGTTTTGCATTTTAACTAGAATATATACATATATAAGGTTTATTGGCGGATCCCTTTCAAACCTGTGTCACTTTTTGTTTTATATTTAAAATTTTGAATACATAAAGTCATAAACAATACAGATAGTGAGTTTATACTTAGTATGTGATTAATGAAAAATCGGTTTTATTAATAAGATAAATTGTGTTATTAAATTTTAATTCTAACCCTTTATTTTAATCTAATGGCCCACATTAATCGAACATGACTATTCATGTCTACACCAACTTGAAAATATCCTAACACTAGAGAAAAACCTTTAATATTAATAAAAAAGACATTTCATCACAATAGAATGTTTCAATATCAAATCATTTAAATTATTTCTTGTATTCAAAAGAATGTCTAAAAGTAAAAAACGGTCGAAATAAAATAGGTGTAATTAATTTAATTATTTTTATATTAGATTATCTGATTTGCACCTGCATTAAAGACATCAGTTACTTTTATATTTGAAAGGTTGAAAATATTTAACGATGAAATGGGAAGTTACTACATTTTAACTACCCATACTTAAAAATATGCCAATAATTTTGGAATATATATAAATAAAAAAGTCTATAAATTTTTTGAGACGGAGAAAGTATTAAATATGTCTTTTGTTATATATCAAACCAAACATGTTACATTTTTTTAAGCATTTTTTTAAAAAGAGAAAATGAAAAATAATTGAAATACATCTACGGTTTACCAGTAATAAAGTCGTTGTTTTGAAAAATAGAATAGATATAGTGATAATTAAAACATTCAATGTGCCCCAAACGCCACTGCCTTTCAAATAAAATACAATTTGCCGCCAAGCCATCTAAATAGATGTTTGATTATGCGATTTTATTCCTAAATCTTTTAATTAATTGATTTTATCCCTTAGTTTTTCTCTTTCTTTAGTATTTTATGTCCTTGTTACTTTTTGTTTTATTTGATTTTTAATTTTATCCCTAAATCTTTTTCTTGTTTTATTTAACTATTAAATAAAATTATTTTTTTTAAATATTTTATGTCCTTAACTGAACTAACTAAAACAACCAAAATTATATACTTTTATATTATATTTATTATATTATTTTTATCTTCTATAAGTTTTTTCCACTTTTAAATATATTGACAATATTTAACCTAAGATTACTACTTCTAACCGATTAACTAAACACTAGTAGGTTGCAAAATCATAAATAGCTGTGAATCACAGTTTAGAATGATGGACAACATAACGATTAATACTAAATATCGATTTCATTGATAAGTCTTTAAATAAAGGGAGAGTTAGTTACATTCACACACTCAAGCACACTCATACATTCTCTCTTCTATTATTTATACACATTCAATGAAACATAAATAAACAAGCTATAGTTGTCACGTGATTATCTAAAATCACTTCGGACACTACAATCAACTAGGCTACTATTTAACTTTACTTCTGAAGCTCTAACTTTACTCATGGAGTTAAGATTCTTCGTCCGAAGTAATTTCTTCATAATTACTAGCTTCAGTTTTACTCCTGAAGTTAAACATTCTTCCTCCGAAGTAAACACTTTGACAAAATCTATACTCTTTGAAGATTTACAACTTCATCCAAATGTAAATATCATAACAATCTTTTCCTTGATGATGCTACCAAAATCTTCAAGATCTTCAAAAACACACTGCAATTTCTACTTCATACAAACCACCAAAAACTCATATCAACTGATTCTTTATGCTTACCACAACTTTCTTTTTGATACAATCTAGACATTATTTGACCAACTCAAGAAAATGATTACCCTTTTCGTATTATTATGGTCTCTGAATGGTAAGTTTTTCCAGAGTCTACAATCTCACGAGTGATGTAATCCAATCTCCATCCAATAATCTTTGTTTTCTGTTCAAACTTTTTCTTCTTAAATGCAGGAAGAGGCACTTTCTCCATTAAAATTGTAGGTCTCTTCCTTTTTTTTCCTTCTCAAACTCTTTAAAGTTATTTGCAGCATTTTCCTTCACCAACTGCTCAAACTCATATCAATATCCATACATCTCATGATTCCGCATCTGTAGTTTGTATAGCTGAACTAAGTCATCCTTTTTCAGCTTCATCAATTTCTCAGTTGTTTTAACGTAAGAGTAACGATTATCAACCCTTTTCGCAATTCACTACCATCAATATCTATAAAACCATCATTTGTTCCTCCAATCTTTACAACAATATTCACACTTGAAACTACTCTTTCAACTACTTTATCTAACTTAATATCATCATATTTTTTCTATACTTATCCCTCCATATTCCAAACTATCACCTTTAGAACTAACATGTACACCTTCACTTGCACCCTCTTTCTCCATTTCATCATTACTCACCACCATATTCTCAACTTCTTCCTCAACTTGATCTCCCCCTATTTCCATATACATACTAACTTCCTTTCATTCTCATTGCCCACCACTTCATCTCCAATTACTTTGGTATCAACTTCAAAAATTACCCTAGTTAATTAAATATCTCCCCTATTTTTGAAGCATCATCCATAGGGTTTGATTTCAAAGATTCCACTTCAGCTTCTAGAGCATCAATGGCCATCATTTGAGTTTCACAAGTCTCTTTAAGAGTTCCAATCTTTGCTTGTTGACTCAGAACGTTAACATTTTACTCTTCATTCTTTGCCATTAACACAAAGAAGGCATTTACACCACAACTACTTGTATTAGCCTTCTTCTTGGCTCTGTAGACCTTCATTTTTGTAGGTGTGTTACTCATTAATGAAGATATTGATTGTTCTACAAAGGAGTAATCACAGTTGTTTGAGATTGATCTTGGTTAGGAGCCATTTGTGAGAAAGGTATGACTACTAGATTTCGCAATGTGTAAGACACTGAAGTCACCAAGTTTTCATTATGTAAAGCACTCAGCTCTAATCTGGATGTACCATCAACGTTTGGTAGCCCATCTTGAAACACATAAGCATAATATATATCTTCATGATCATTTGGGTCAATATGCTCTGTCCGTCCTGAACTGCCTCATCCTCTATCATCGGTTCTTGAATAACCGGAATTATAGGATCAAAAATTTGTTTCATAGGTTCAAGTAGTGGTTGTTCTGGTTGCTAATTAGGTTGTTCAAGTTCAGGTGCAATGGGTTGTTGTTCAGGTTCATTGGGTTGTTGTTCAAGTTCATTGAGTTGTTTTTGTAAAATGGGTTGGTCTACAGGTTGTTCTTGATAAACATGAAGCATCATGGGAAAAAAAGGATGTGAAAGCTAAAATATTGTTGATGGATAGGTCTTCTTCATGTTCACAAGTACCTTCCAGTTCCTATGCTTTAAATGCAACACCTCCCCTCAGGCATTAAAGCTTGTATCTCAGAAATTCAAAATGAGTTGGAGAAACCTTGGATACAAAAGGACTTTCTTATTTGTTTCTAAAAATTGTCTTCTCAAATTCTCGTTAATCACTTTGTTTATGACTAAACACATAAAAGCAGGGGCTAATTGTTGACCATTTCGTCAAATCCATCATATCTACTTGAAATGCAGTGAATAAGAACATGCACCAAGTATCTCTAGTTGTAAGACAATCTAGTCTTTTTCACCATATGTATAGGGAAGTCACCCTCATAACCAGCATCCCTAAACACTTGTTTAATCTCTTTAGTATCTAACTACTCAACTCCATTAGCATCATTAAAATTTTAAACTCTTCTAATAACTGCTTCAGTGACAACAATTTGTGACCCTTGAACCTCTGAAGTGAGAGTAGATACTCCATCAATCATAGAATATGCCACATCAGACCAGAACTCTTGAATCATCTCTTGATACACTAATGCATATGTGGAAATTGCATATTTCAGCCTAGATGATTGCAAAAATTTAAAAGTGCCCACATAATCACCAACTCTATTATGATTAGAATCCAAGAAAACAAAAATGTTATGAACAGCTACAAAGGGAAGATTCTCCATATCTATTAACATCAAATCAACACATTAGTAAGATATTGACGTGTTAAATTGTGTTTATAAAATATGTTTAAAATAGGATGTTACTAAAGTTTAGATTATCACATGCAAGAATACCCGACCGTATTATAATATAGCGTTCAGTAAGTCCGATATCGAACACACGGAACGGTGTTTTTATATTTAATCTAACTAGAATCAATAATTAAAACAAGAGGAGTTTCGCGTTAGTTTCGAACGAACGTAATTTTCAAGGTTTCAGGTCACCAAAATGACTTATTTAAACGTGGAATAAAACTAATTTTGCAAGGTTTTTAACAATCGGATTTAAGATGTATTCGTTTCAGACTCTTGTTATTGTAATTTATATATTTGTTCGTATTACTCGTTCTTTGGTGATTTAACTTATGTAAATATCTTTCCCCGTCAAGGTCCGTTATCCTATAACTAACGCAAGACATTAAATCATATTAGATACACAAGGAGTTCTCCTACGTGTTGTCCACCTACAATTATGCATTCATATCTACACAGTTTATTAAGAGTTAATCTATGGACTTCCCGTCAATCTTATAGTCTACCTATTCCTTCAGTTCAACTATCTTCTTTAATATAGATTTAGTAATTATTATTATTCTTAACCTATCCACGGTCACAGCTTCAAGTTATGTTTAACTAATTACTCAATTAAACATAAATAATTAACAAGTCTAGACTAACGTCAGTTCTGACCTAGATCTTTTAATCACGTTAAGTAACAATTACTAAATCACAATTAATTATGGTTCTACGATTAAACTTCACAAACATGCAAAGAACTAAAATACGATAGATAAATTATTCAAACCATAGTTTTAGTACTTCGTCTTAGCGAATACAATAAAGAGATTAGCTCATGTTAAGAGTTTGAGCACACAAAAACATAAACAAAGTAAAAAATACATCCAACGATGAAAAGTAATGAATAATCAAACCGGAAAATAAGTAAATCTTCAAGCGATCGAATGTATTCAATCGTGTGAATCTTCCTTCCTCCGAATTTCCTAGAACACTATTGAAATCAACTTATGGTCGAATGTGGATGTAAAATGTGAATATAATGCTGGAAATTGCTTTCTACTTATAACAATTTTATTGAAGTTTTCGAATTCGATTACAACTCTGATTCTAGGTCCAACTAGGGATGGAAATATCCAACCGCCGGTTGGGATCCAACCACCGGTTGGGTGTTTGTTCGCACCGGGTTGCGCCACATGTTGTGAAACAACCTTGACCAAGATACACACACCAAGATTTTTTTGTTTTTGTTTTTATAACTTTCTCAAAAACAATACTTTATTATATTACAAATTACCTTGTAACGTATTACCCAACATTTCTGTATTCTTACTAAAGTTAACAATAAAATACTTTATCTCTTTATTCTTACAAAGATGTGTTTAAGAGTTTTGAGCGGAAGCTTTAACAAAATCTTTACATTTTACTCTTCCCGGTCCCCTTCCCTTCTTCTTTAGCTTGTCTTGCCTTATGGAACCTGCTTACCTATAAAACATACATTAAACATAGTATATTAGCATAAAGCTAGTGAGTATATCTTATAACTATGTTAATTAAATCTTTCAAGACTAATTAAAGTCTTATTCTTTCTTTCTTTCTTTTCTTCTTTCTTTCTTTCTTACACAACTAATTAAAGTTGTATACATACCCTCGCGATATGTATTTCTTTCATTTTTTCATAAATATACATACCCTCGCGATATGTACAATTATCTCTTTCCCGACAACTAAAAGTAATATCTATCATTTCTTCTCTTTCCCGACAACTAAATGTCGTATCTAACACTTATACATACCCTCGCGATATGTAAAGTTAATGCTACTTCTTCTCGACTACTGAAGGTCAAACTTCTTTTCTTTCCCGACAATCAAATTGTCGTATTTAACCATTCTTTTCATTATAACAATATATAACATACTTCACACACATAATAAATAACATAACATAGTGATACATCTCCAAGACTATTCAAAGTCTTACTACATACCCTCGCGGTATAGAATTATAGCTAACTCTACTCTTTCCCGACTAATGAAAGTCAATTCTACTTCTCCTTGACACATAAATGTCTTCTCCATTCTTCTCTATCATAATGATAAGTTAATATATCATTTCTCTACTTAAACTAGGAAAATCCGAGATCCTTTTTACCTACAAACATAACAATCCATAATATACATTAGCATTAAGCTAGTGAGTATACTTAATAACAGAGTGATACGTCTCCAAGACTATTCAAAGTCTTACTACATACCCTCGCGGTATAGAATTATAGATAACTCTACTCTTTCTCGACTAATAAAAGTCAATTCTAATTCTCATCGGCATACAAATGTCTTCTCTATGCTTCTCTAACATAATAATATGATATGATATCATTCCCATGCTTAAACTACTTTAAAACACACTAAAAACTGATCTAGGTACTAGTTGCTCCGCAACTGAAACAATTGCTCCGCAACTCAACATTTCTGGAAATCACCCTTGACTACTGAAGTTGAGTTGCGCCGCAAGAGGATGTCTTGCGCCGCAACTCTCCCTGCAGCAGGGGTGGTTTCCGTTTTGATCATTTCCTGCACTTACATGTTAGTATACGCCACTTTTTACCTTATTTCCGCTAACAACTCTATTTATAACTTGAAATAACTTACTTATGAATCTTCAATATATTAATACAAAACTTTAAACACATAACCATATGAAAATGAGTCTCGTATACTCACCTCGATGTCGAATTAAACTACAACATACACGACTCTTCTCCTTGCACTTCTATTCTCCAAATCTGCGTTTTTGCTACCAAATACAAATTTTCCTTTCAATATATTTTAAATACATATAAATTCATGTATTAACTTCATTACAACTCTTTCTAACCATTTCTAACTCTTTCTAGACATGTTTGGCAACTTCTACCCAAGTTGCCACTATTTCGGGTCTTTTGACCCATTTGGCATCAAATGCAAAAACTTACATTATAAACATCTTACACACATTACATAACTCATAATTAACACATTGCAAATAATGAATTCTTCCTTCTACCCATTTCCTACCCATTCGCCATTTTCAACGGTCTAAACGACCCGTTTGGCAACTCGGATAACACTATCCCCAATTTACCCAAACTACAAATTAAGTAACTTTCTTTAAATCTTTCCGTTCACATACTTCAACCTAATCATTCTTAACATTATTCTTTCACTTCTTAAACATTCTTACAATAATTAATTCATCTAACCAATATTTCACCTCTTTACCAAATTAGCTAAAAACATGAATTTTTACAAATTCATAATACTTAATCTTCAAATCTTCCAATCTTCCAAGCTTTTCTACATAATACTAACATTAAAATAACATATAAACAAACTTAATTCTATCGATTCTTTCAACTTCACAATTGTTCCCAAAATAATCAAATACCTAATTTAACCAAATTAAGCATTTCTATCTTTCAAATAAACATCTAAATGATGTTATAACACCAATTATAAGCTCAATTTCATCAAATTAAATTAAGGATAAAATCATACCTTCTAGAACCAAAAAAACTAAGGTTCTCAATCTTCTTATCTTTGTTCTAATTGATGAATTCTATAAAATTTAAGCTTCAATTCGGGTTAATCAAGCTTTTCCCTCTTTTCTCCTCACACTCCTTCTAATCGATCTTCTTCTTCAACATTCTGGAAGTTGAATTCTAATTCCAGACTCATCCAAGTATACTTTCCAGAATTTTCACTTATAGTCCCTCATCTTTCAAAATTAACTAACTTAATATCTAACCGAAATAATTATCATTCTTCATCTTTTTTTTAACTCAAGTTAACTATATTTCTTACCAAGTTAGTCCTTTTCTTAAACTTAAATTCTAACAAATACTGATTAGAAATAAATAAAAACTTACAAACTATTCTTTCTCGTAACTAGGATGTTACAACTCTTCCCTCCTTCTAAAGATTTCGTCCCCGAAATCTATTCTTCGAATGATTGAGGACAAAACTTCCTCATTTCTATCTCCGGCTTCCGAATAAATTATATCTTCTTCTATGTTTCCAATGTATTTTAACCATATCAATCTTCTTATACCAAAACTACTTCACTTTTCGGTCATGAATAGCTATCGATTCTCCTACATATCACAACTTCTAATCCATTTCTTCTTCATCTTAATGGAACAAAAAAATGATTCTTTCGTTAAACATTTCCTTAAATGAAATACATGAAGATAAGGATATATCTTACTTAACTTCTCGAAAATTCTAACCGGTACATAGCTTTCCCCCATTACCCTTTCCAAATCTTGACTCAACTTTCTTCTATTTTCAAACGTATCACTCTTTTCCATGTTATAACTTTCAACATTAACAAATCATCAACATTAAAAACTCTACTGATCTTCTTTTTCTTCTATATGATGCTATCGATACTAAAACTCTATGTCTTCCCAAAATTTTATTTTCAAACATTTCCGCCATTTTCTCTAAAATTTAGCATCTTTATCTTGCAAAAATGAACATTCTTCGTCAATCTATCCACGATCACCCAATAGTATCATTCTTTCTTTTAGACTTTGGTAACTTCGTCACTAAATGCACCACAATCTCTTCCGACTTTCAAACCGGTAATTCTAACGGTTGCATTTTACCATAAGACTTTTGATGCTTTGCTTTGATCTTCAAACATATTAAACATCTTTCTACTTACTTCACAATATCTGTTTTCATACTTAGCCGCCAATAATCTTCTTCCAAATCCCTATATATCTTCTTTCTACCGAAGTAAATGCAATATTTAGACTTATAAGCTCCATCTAACCAAATCTTCGTACACCTTGATGAATTCAAAATCTAAATTCTGCCAAATCAAGTCTTTAAACTTCAATTATCTTCTACAAAATTCTGCACTTGACCCGACATTCTTTCTCTTTTTCAATTCTTCTTCTTTAATCACTTCCGACTGAACCGCTTTAATAAGCGGAGCTAAAAATCTAGGTTTCATTTTCGGCTATAAAATCTTTCTATTCATTACCTCAACAATAACATTCACCTTCAAATTTTTCTCTACAAGGGTAATGCCTTCAAACCTTCAAGACAAACACAATAACTTCCAATTGTAAATCTTGTATCGAAATACTTCTTTTCGTATTCTTTCATTTGCTTCTACGCATAAGCAAATAATTCTTCCATATTGTATTAAAACACAATCTAATCCAAAATAAAAGGCATCATGTAACTTCCAAATCTTTCATCGGATCTACCCTTATACTTTCCACATTAACTTCCTAACCCAAAAGTTGGATTTCTTCTAGCCAAAATTCACATTTAGAGAATTTTGCACACAATCCTTCTCGTCTAAGAATCTCCAAAATCTGCCTCAAATACTTATCATTCTCTTTCTTACTCTTCATACGCAAACTTCTTTCGGTACATCTTCTTCTTCTACTTTCAACTGATCAAAATGATCATCTATATATTGGATAACAGGTACCTATTCTTCACTGTTAACTTATCAAGTTATCATAAATCTATACACATACTGCCATCTCTTCTTCTTCTCAAACAATATTGGTGCACTCTAAGAAGAATAACTGTGGCGAATAAAATCTTTATCTTTCTTCCTTACTGTTTTCTCTTTTGAATAACAAAGGAGTTTCTCGGTTCGGTCAAAATCTTTTAAATTCTATGACAACTTCGAATAATTTCATTAAATATACTCTATCTCCTTTCACTAATAACACGTTCTTGATCGGATTAGGACATTCTATATTAACATAAACGGGCTTTCCACATAAGTAATAACCCATTTGCAACAAGTCTTCATTCACTATAAACATTTATGTGCCACACTTTCTACAAAAGACCGATGACCCTTTCTTCTCAAACTTTCTTCCAAAATTCTTAATCTTTCTATCAAAGTTTCTTCTCATACTCTTACCTTTCTTCGATGATTCTAGCATATACCCTACCTTTCGTTTCTTTTTCTCCTCTTTAGAACAATTCAAAATTTCTAACTTTTTTCTTCTTGCCGCCTCAACCATATTCTCAAAAATTAGAGGATTAAAAGTAGAAACATGATCGCAAATGTCTTGATTTAAGCACGACATATAACGATCCATCTTCATCTTCCCTCTTACCACATATTCTGAACAAAACCCTTCTCTTTCAGCAAATCATTAGTTATCTCTTTCACAATCTTACTTTTCTGTTCAATTGCTAAAATTCTCGAGTAATTTTGTTCACTACAGAAGGTGGACAAAATACTCCATAACTGCTTCTTGAAATCTTTATGTCTTATATATTTCCATCAATTCTACCTGCAGATCAGGATGATTATCTTCATTCCTTGAATCTTCCTTTTCTTTCAACTCTTAAACTCTTTCTTTACCAATATTCTATCAATCTTCTCATCTTCAATTTCTACCACTTTTTCTTTAACCCGATTAATAATAAATAGTATTTCTTTTTCAAAAGTTTGGCTAATCTCTTTAGCTTCTATCATCTGAACATCCATATCTTTCTTTACGTCATCCACCTGATGACTACTTCTTCTCTTTTCAATTCTACTAATTGAAATCACATACTGTTAGTAACATAATACTATAATATATAAGTTATAGTTATATATTTCTTACACTTTCTTTCTTACCCATTTGCCCTTCGTCCTTAACATACATCGACCATATCGGATATACTATCGTATAATATGCTCGAAATTACCGTTGGCCAGACGTTAATTTCAAACAATATTAACTCTTGTATACCCAATAAAAATCAATGCACATCTATGACTAAGGCGTTCTACCAATTCTTACAAAATTTCTTTCTTACTCTTTCTGTTCCTGCAAGGCAAGCTTTTCTTCCCATTGATCTTTCTTCTTCAAAGCCTCAACTTGAGTTCAAGTATTCTCACGATACCCAAATCACACAAGTCAAGGCTCTGATACCAACTTGAAACAACCTTGACCAAGATACACACACCAAGATTTTTATTTTTATTTTATAACTTTCTCAAAAACAATACTTTATTATATTACAAATTACCTTGTAACGTATTACCCAACATTTCTTTATTCTTACTAAAGTTAACAATAAAATACTTTATCTCTTTATTCTTACAAAGATGTGTTTAAGAGTTTTGAGCGGAAGCTTTAACAAAATCTTTACATTTTACTCTTCCCGGTCCCCTTCCCTTCTTCTTTAGCTTGCCTTGCCTTATGGAACCTGCTTACCTATAAAACATACATTAAACATAGTATATTAGCATAAAGCTAGTGAGTATATCTTATAACTATGTTAATTAAATCTTTCAAGACTAATTAAAGTCTTATTCTTTCTTTCTTTCTTTTCTTTCTTACACAACTAATTAAAGTTGTATACATACCCTCGCGATATGTATTTCTTTCATTTTTTCATAACTATACATACCCTCGCGATATGTACAATTATCTCTTTCCCGACAACTAAAAGTAATGTCTATCATTTCTTCTCTTTCCCGACAACTAAATGTCGTATCTAACACTTATACATACCCTCGCTATATGTAAAGTTAATGCTACTTCTTCTCGACTACTGAAGGTCAAACTTCTTTTCTTTCCCGACAATCAAATTGTCGTATTTAACCATTCTTTTCATTATAACAATATATAACATACTTCACACACATAATAAATAACATAACATAGTGATACATCTCCAAGACTATTCAAAGTCTTACTACATACCCTCGCGGTATAGAATTATAGCTAACTCTACTCTTTCCCGACTAATGAAAGTCAATTCTACTTCTCCTTGACACATAAATGTCTTCTCCATTCTTCTCTATCATAATGATAAGTTAATATATCATTTCTCTACTTAAACTAGGCAAATCCGAGATCCTTTTTACCTACAAACATAACAATCCATAATATACATTAGCATTAAGCTAGTGAGTATACTTAATAACATAGTGATACATCTCCAAGACTATTCAAAGTCTTACTACATACCCTCGCGGTATAGAATTATAGATAACTCTACTCTTTCTCGACTAATAAAAGTCAATTCTAATTCTCATCGGCACACAAATGTCTTCTCTATGCTTCTGTAACATAATAATATGATATGATATCATTCCCATGCTTAAACTACTTTAAAACACACTAAAAACTGATCTAGGTACTAGTTGCTCCGCAACTGAAACAATTGCTCCGCAACTCAACATTTCTGGAAATCACCCTTGACTACTGAAGTTGAGTTGCGCCGCAAGAGGATGTCTTGCGCCGCAACTCTCCCTGCAGCAGGGGTGGTTTCCGTTTTGATCATTTCCTGCACTTACATGTTAGTATACGCCACTTTTTACCTTATTTCCGCTAACAACTCTATTTATAACTTGAAATAACTTACTTATGAATCTTCAATATATTAATACAAAACTTTAAACACATAACCATATGAAAATGAGTCTCGTATACTCACCTCGATGTCGAATTAAACTACAGCATACACGACTCTTCTCCTTGCACTTCTATTCTCCAAATCTACGTTTTTGCTACCAAACACAAATTTTCCTTTCAATATATCTTAAATACATATAAATACATGTATTAACTTCATTACAACTCTTTCTAACCATTTCTAACTCTTTCTAGACATGTTTGGCAACTTCTACCAAAGTTGCCACTATTTCGGGTCTTTTGACCCATTTGGCATCAAATGCAAAAACTTACATTATAAACATCTTACACACATTACATAACTCATAATTAACACATTGCAAATAATGAATTCTTCCTTCTACCCATTTCCTACCCATTCGCCATTTTCAACGGTCTAAATGACCCGTTTGGCAACTCGGATAACACTATCCCCAATTTACCCAAACTACAAATTAAGTAACTTTCTTTAAATCTTTCCTTTCACATACTTCAACCTAATCATTCTTAACATTATTCTTTCACTTCTTAAACATTCTTACAATAATTAATTAATCTAACCAATATTTCACCTCTTTACCAAATTAGCTAAAAACATGAATTTTTACAAATTCATAATACTTAATCTTCAAATCTTCCAAGCTTTTCTACGTAATACTAACATTAAAATAACATATAAACAAACTTAATTCTATCGATTCTTTCAACTTCACAATTGTTCCCAAAATAATCAAATACCTAATTTAACCAAATTAAGCATTTCTATATTTCAAATAAACATCTAAATGATGTTATAACACCAATTATAAGCTCAATTTCATCAAATTAAATTAAGGATAAAATCATACCTTCTAGAACCAAAAAAACTAAGGTTCTCAATCTTCTTATCTTTGTTCTAATTGATGAATTCTATAAAATTTAAGCTTCAATTCGGGTTAATCAAGCTTTTCCCTCTTTTCTCCTCACACTCCTTCTAATCGATCTTCTTCTTCAACATTCTGGAAGTTGAATTCTAATTCCAGACTCATCCAAGTATACTTTCCAGAATTTTCACTTATAGTCCCTCATCTTTCAAAATTAACTAACTTAATATCTAACCGAAATAATTATCATTCTTCATCTTTTTTTTTAACTCAAGTTAACTATATTTCTTACCAAGTTAGTCCTTTTCTTAAACTTACATTCTAACAAATACTGATTAGAAATAAATAAAAACTTACAAACTATTCTTTCTCGTAACTAGGATGTTACATGTTGCTTCTCGGATATTCTTCACCCAACCGCCAGATGGGTCTAGTCTTCTAGATCATTGTTCAGTTTTGATTCGTTTTGATTCTTTTTGCTTCGTTTTGAGTTTTTTTCGTTCCTTTTCGATCCAAATCCATTTTCAGTACCTATTAACAAGTAAGAATAATATCAATATCAATCCTTAATAAAAAGCACTAAAACGGTTAAAAAGACAAAAGATATTGCATAATAAAAGTAGTACTAATATTTTGCCATATCAAAATCCCCAAAACTTGAACATTACTTGTCCTCAACTAAACTATCATTTAAAACTACAATAAACATTTATCTTTAAAGTAAGAATAAAATACTCACCGAAAAAAGTAAATTAAACTTGTAAAAAGAAAAGATGAATAATTAAATTATCAAGCCAATTTAAAATTGCATAACCAACAATCTCACTATATTGGAAGTATAACACTCAATCCCTCAACAAGCTAATCTAAGTATAAATTTATAGTGATTGCTCAATTGCTCAGTCATGACAAGTTTTTATTTTTATTTTTATCATAGGCTTGATAACGATACGACTCTCCACCAATAGAGTCTAAGCAACTAATATGAGGACTTATGGTTGTAATATGGTAATGGGTGAAAATAATGAAATAATGGAACGAAAGTGAAATATATGTGGTAAAGTGGTGATGAAATAGTTGTATAATGATGAACAACTCAATGAAATAACAATTAGGTGCTGTTCTTTTTTGAAAAAAAAGTCTGAATAGGCTCTGACCTCTGACCCGGTCAGAGGTTTTAAAAATTTTGTTGTTCTTTTTTTTGTCACACCCCGCTAAAGCGGAAACACGGGATGTGAAGAGCTGGAAAATCATATCACAGGTCATATAAAACATAACGGTCATTAAGTCATTAATAAAAATAAAAGTGTTTACAATTCCATCCAAGACACAATAATAGAGTACATTGAAACACAATTTAAAAGTTCATTTAGAATTCCCAAAATAAATGGCCAAGTCTTTTCCCAATAAGGTTCTCACACGACCGCCTCGACCCGTCCATGCCATGCATCACGTGCTTACACTAATTTCCTGAAACATAAGATAAAGTGTCAACTACGAAAACGCAGTGAGTGAGTTACAGTTTAAATAATCGAACAAAATGTAAGTAAAGTATATGAAAAGTAGAGGTTTCCTTAAAGGAGATTAGCGGAGAAAAGTCGCTTAAAATTTATATACTTTAAAGTCTAAGTAACGGGCGAACTGGTGCCCTAAGTTTGTAAAGACTAAATGGAGTCAAATTTAGTCAATTAGTAGAAGCGGATAGCAATCGCTAAAAGTTTATAAGTTTATGCGTAAGTAACTAATTAGATTTTTCTTGTATCAACCACTTGGCATCTATAACTTAAGTATTCACGCTAATCCGATTATCCAACCGTGAGGCCCCAACTCCCCGCCTCTCAACGGGAAATTAAACAGAACTTAGTAATATGTACTTAGACTGCCATCTAAGCAAGGAACGGTTCTTTCCTAAGTATCGATACCCATAATTACTATACGGCTAAGTAGTTAATAGTGTGAAAGTCAGAGAAAAAGAAACATCGGGCACTAAGTACTTTTATTTAAAAGAGAGAGAGAGCAAGATCTATCACTTAAGAAACATGTTATAGCTCCATCAAGGGTTGGTTACGTATACAAGCATCAATAATTAATTTAGTCAAGAGAGAGAGAGAGAACTAATAAGTTTAGGTAAGTCAAATAATTTACGCATAAGAGATCAATTAGTTGTTCAATAAGTCCAAAAGTCAAAGTTTAATAAGTCAAAAATTATAGTTTGATAGATCAAAAGTCAAAGTTTGATATTTTGCAATTTTATTTCATAAGGCATAAAATGCAATTAATCTTATGTTTCCCCCAAATTCATGTAAAATAGGTAAAACAAGGGGTTGTAACTCACGGATTGCGAAGAGAACGAGAACTTGGGAACTTGGTCGGAATATGTGAGCCGGGAATCACGGATCGCCTATTAATTACCAAGGTAGTTTAATTAGTCGTTATATTATTATGTTCTTTATTTAATAATATAGATAAACTTTGTTAAACTTTAAGTGTCAAAGTCAAGTATAGTTAAAATAGTCCGAAAGGTAATTGTATCGTTTTTGTCCAAAAGTCCGATTTACCGTTTTAGATTATTAGGCCTTAGTTGTTTTTGCTCGCTGAAGTGACTTACAATTTCTAGGGAAATTTGGGCAGCGCTTCCGCGCCCAAATTCCATGCCCAAAAATTGTACTACCACTTCCGCTCACAAATCACCTAAAACACGATATATACATTTTATAGTTCATTTTAAGTCCAAATGGTCCAACACAAGTCACTTTTATTATTACTTTCATTTATCTCAGTCCCAACATGATATCAGTAACAAGTCCAGAATGTAACATGTTCTTAAAACGAGTAAAACGACGAGTTTTCGGGGAGACAGCAGCCCGGTGCGCAACACCAGTCAGGGGGTGCTGCGCACCTCCTTGCTGTTTTCCCGTTTTTGTGATTTCTTTTGTTAAAAACGTATTTTCACCCATGGATTTCGACATGCAACTGGTTAAAACTTATTAAAACATCTTTTTAACAGTTTCTAAGTATATTTGGTTACAAATCCGTGGATCTAAAGAGTATTTATGTTTAAAAACGTTTTTGACCATAAAAAGTCATAGATTTATGTAAAAATACATTTTCAACCGTTAGATCTTACATGCAATTGAATATTTGTGTAAGAATAGTAAAAATAAAGAAATCTACCGAAGGGAAAAGCTTGGATGATGAGTTTTTGGTCGGATTCTAGCTCCAAAAATCTTTACAACCGTGGTCCTTTTCGAAATAACAACACCCCCGAGCTTCTCTTGAAGTTTAGAACGATTTGTATGGTTTATAAATGGATTTTGATGGTGAAATGCTTCTGGAGTGGAGGTGTTCTTGAGAGTTTTTAGAGAGAAAAGAAAATATGTGTGTGTTTTTGTTTTTGTGAAATGAATAAAGAAAATGAAATGAAAATGTGGGTATAGGTGAATTGGGACTGTCACAATGCAGTAATTAGGGAAAAAGGGACGTTTTTGATTGGTCAAAATGGGTGGTGGGTTGTAAAAACGAGTAAAGGACTAAAATTGTAAATATTTTGAATTTCTGGCGAGAGGTGCTGCGCACCACAGCACTAGGTGCGGCGCACCGGGGCATTTTTGCCCTTTTTAAACTTTTCGTTTTTACGTTTTTGCTTCGTTGGACCTTTTTGTTAATTAAATGTTCTTAAGTATGATCTGTTATGAACTTAGGAAAGTTCAATGGGTATTTTCTTGGTATTTAGGACTTATAATTTGATTCCGGAAGTTATTCCGACACTAGTTCCGACAAGGTACAGACTCAAAGTCACGAACTAGAATAGAGCGAACGCGATAAAAGAGTAACTAACGTTTCGAACAGATTTAATTAATTGAACAAGTACCTGAATTTTGACGGTTGTCACATTCTCCCCGGGTTGAAAGAAATTTCGTCCCGAAATTTAGTGCGTCTCATCAGGAAGAAGGGTTCTCGAACAGATGTGGATACTTCTGACGGAATTGGTCTTCACGCTCCCATGTGAATTCATGACCACGTCGGGAATTCCACCGAACTTTGATTATCGGAATCCGGCTCTGCCTGAGTTGTTTGACCTCGCGGTCAACAACTTCGAGCGGTTCCTCGATGAAGTTTAGTTTGCTGTCGATTTTAACCTCGTCGAGAGGAATGACGATTGTCTCATCAGACAGACACTTTTTCAAGTGTGAGACATGGAACACGTTATGAACATTCGCGAGAGCCTGAGGGAGTTGAAGACGATAAGCAACGGGACCAATACGTTCAATGACTTCAAATGGACCGGTGTACCTCGGACTTAGTTTGCCGCGCTTCCCGAAGCGGACTACCCCTTTCCAGGGTGATACTTTGAGGAGTACACGGTCGCCAACCTGGAACTCGAGGGGCTTCCTTCGGTTGTCAGCGTAGCTCTTTTGTCGGGTACGTGACGTCTTCAATCGTTCGCGAATAGTGGTGATCTTGTCGATGGTCGCCTGGACGATATCGAGTCTCGTAAGTTGTCGGTCGCCAGCCTCTAGCCAACAGAGCGGTGACCGGCACTTACGCCCATAAAGAGCCTCGAATGGCGCACACTTGATGCTGGCATGGTAGCTGTTATTATAAGAGAACTCGACCAAGGGGAGGTGATTGTCCCAACTTCCTCCGAAGTCTACTACACATGCCCTCAGCATGTCTTCAAGTGTTTGGATCGTCCTTTCACTCTGGCCGTCGGTCTGAGGGTGATACGCCGTACTGAGGTCTAATTGAGTACCTAGGGATTTCTGAAGAACGTTCCAGAATCGGGAGGTGAATCGACTGTCCCTATCAGAGATGATGGATAGCGGGGTTCCATGACGAGAGACGATCTCGTTGATGTAGACTTGAGCGAGCTTCTCCATCGAGTGGTTCTCCTTAATTGGTAAGAAATGAGCGGATTTGGTCAGACGGTCCACGATTACCCAAATCGTGTAGTTACCCTTAGCCGTACGGGGCAACTTGGTGATGAAGTCCATAGAAATTTGCTCCCACTTCCACATGGGAATTTCCGGTTGTTGAAGTAATCCTGAAGGCTTTTGATATTCCGCCTTGACCTTGGAGCAAGTAAGGCACTTGGCCACGTACAAGGCGATATCCTTCTTCATGCCCGGCCACCAGTAGTATTCTCGGAGGTCCTTGTACAACTTGTCGGATCCCGGATGGATGGAATATCTAGATCGGTGGCCCTCGTCCAAAATGAGGTTGCGAAGATCCTCGGATCAGGGAATCCATGCTCGGCCTTTGAAATAATAAATTCCGTCCGACTTGCGTTCGAATTCTTTCTCGTGATTGTGAAGCGTTTCGGCCTTAATGTTCTCGGGCTTTAACGCCTCTTGCTGCGCGTTTGCAATTTGTTCTCGAAGGCTCGTCTGAACCTGAATACCCAATGCTCGAACTCGAGATGGCTTTACCCTTTCCTTCCTACTCAGGGCATCTGCTACTACGTTTGCTTTACCCTGGTGGTATTTGATCCCGCAATCTTAGTCGCTCAGCAGTTCTATCCATCTTCGTTGCCTCATGTTGAGCATTTTCTGATCTAAAATGTGCTGAAGACTCTTATGGTCGGTGAAGACCGTACACTTAGTACCGTACAGGTAGTGTCTCCAAATCTTCAAGGCAAACACGACTGCTCCTAACTCTAAGTCGTGCGTGGTGTAGTTCTGCTCGTGGATCTTCAGCTGCCTGGAAGCGTAAGCGATGACCTTGTCCTTCTGCATTAGGACGCACCCAAGTCCTTGGTGGGAGGCATCGCAAAACACTATAAAGTTATCCGTGCCCTCTGGCAGAGATAGGATCGGCGCGTGACATAATGGGTACTTAAGTTTCTGAAAAGAATCCTCCTGATCCTTTCCCCAGATAAAGTCCTTATCCTTCTGGGTGAGCTCGGTGAGGGGTTTCGCGATTTTTGAGAAATTCTCGATGAATCTTCGGTAGTAACCCGCTAATCCCAAGAACTGACGGATTTCTGTCGGGGTTGTCGGAGCTTGCCATTTCTCAATCGCTTCAATCTTGGTTGGATCTACATGAATCCCTTCTTGGTTTACCACGTGACCAAGGAAATGCACTTCTCGGAGCCAGAATTCACACTTCGAGAATTTGGCGTACAACTGTTGATCTTTGAGAAGTTCCAAGATGAGCTTAAGGTGCTTCGCGTGATCTTCCTTGTTTCTCGAGTAAATGAGGATGTCGTCTATGAACACGATCACGAACTTGTCTAGGTATGGCCTACACACTCTGTTCATCAAGTCCATGAACACTGCTGGTGCGTTGGTCAGACCAAAAGGCATGACAAGGAATTCGTAATGGCCGTATCGAGTGCGAAAAGCGGTTTTCGGAATGTCGGACTCACTGACACGAACCTGGTGATAACCTGAACGGAGGTCGATCTTGGAGAAGTAAGTTGCACCCTGCAACTGGTCGAAGAGATCGTCGATTCTCGGAAGAGGGTACCGGTTCTTGACGGTCAGCTTGTTCAGCTCTCGATAGTGTATGCACATGCGGAAGGATCCGTCTTTCTTCTTAACGAAGAGGATAGGGGCTCCCCAGGGGGACGAACTTGGACGAATAAGACCATGATCTAGGAGTTCCTGCAACTGTTTCGACAGTTCTAGCATTTCGGGTGGCGCCAGACGATACGGTGTCTTGGCAACCGGTGCTGCGCCAGGAATGAGGTCTATTCGGAATTCCACTTGTCGATTAGGTGGTAGCCCTGGCAATTCCTCGGGAAAGACTTCGGGATGATCCTTGACCACAGGAATATCTTGGAGTCGGATCTCGGAAGGTTTTCGCTCGACGACATGGGCAAGGAATGCGTCATAGTCCCTTTGGAGATACTTGCGCATTTTAATGGAAGATACGATGCGGAGTTGTCGTCCGGGCTTGTCTCCCTGAACGACGAGAGTCTCATTTTCCGAGAGAGGGATACGAATGAGCTTATCGAAGCAAATGATTTCCGCTCGAAAGCGAGATAGCCAGTCCATCCCAACAATAATGTCAAAACTTGAAAGCTCGATAGGAATTAGATCAATGGGGAAAATTTTGTCGGATAGGCATAGTGAACATCCTAGGATTATGTCCTTAGCTTCAAATTCTTGACCGTTAGCATATTCAATGGTAAAACTATCCTTAAGAGTTTCAGATTCTAACTCTATGAGGGGTCTAAATTCTAAGGAAATGAAACTTCTTTCGGCTCCTGAGTCGAATAGTACTGAAGCAAAATGATTGTTGAGGGAAAACGTACCAGTAACTGCGTTGGGGTCCTGACGTGCTTCCTCAGCCGTTAATCCGAATGCGCGACCCCTACCTTGCCCTCCTTGATTCTGTGGAGTTCGGTTGAGCTTAGGGCAGGTGTTGCGGATGTGCTGGTCGCTTCCGCACTCATAGCAGGTCCGTTTCGGGGCTGGAGCAATTGTCTTGTCAGGGCAGTACTTGGCATATTGTCCCACCTTCTGGCACCTGAGGCATACCGGGCAGTCCCCGAGATGGTGAAAGCTGCACTTGTTGCACTTTGGGTGTGGTCCGGTGTAAGACCCAGATTTAGCTGGTGGTGCAGGTGCAGGTGCAGGTGCAGGTGAAGCAGTCACGGCGTAGTTTCGGGTTTTCTTCTTGTTGCGGTCGCTTCTCCTTGGGGTGGACTCAGCCTTTCTCTTCTCACCTGACTCCTTTTTGGAGGATCCAGGAGCGGTGAGGAGGTTGCTGGTAAGACGATGGGCCAGGATGATCGCACTCTGGAGGGTCTGGGGTTCGGCTGCCATAACCATGCCACGGATTTCCGGAACTAGACCGGAGATGTACAAGTCGATCCGGTTCTCTTCAGGGGTTACCAGCCTTGGAACCAGTCGGGCGAGTTCGTGGAACCGGGTAGTGTATTTCTCGATATCATTACCGAGCATCTTGTGGTCCCACAGCTCAGCCTCGAGCTTCTTAATTTCCCCTCTTGGGCAATATTCCTCGATGAGCAAGTTCTTGAAGGTGTTCCAGGGAAGGGCATACGCATCATCACGTCCACGGGTTTGGACAACAGTGTTCCACCATGACAGAGCCCGGCCATGGAATACGCAAGACGCGTACTCCACCTTGTTCGCTTCGGCACATCGGCTGATGTGTAGGACCGATTCGATACTCTCGAACCATTGGACCAAACCTACAGCACCAGTTGTGTCGTGGAACTCTTTCGGCTTGCATGCCATGAAGCTCTTGTAGTTGCACGGAAGAGGGTTCGGGTGTTGGTGCTGGTTCTGGTTCTGGTTCTGGTTGTTCTGCTGTTGCTGCTGCTGTTGTTGCTGCTGGTGGTGGTTGACATTGGCGTTGATTCCGGCGGTGATCTGAGCGATCATGTTGGGCATCGCCGCGTTCAGCTGTTCGGCAATGATGCTAGCATTGGTGCGAGGAGCCATGATTCTACAATCAGAAGAACACATTTAGTTTAGAACGCACGAATGGAAAGTGATAAGAATATAATTCAAGTGTCCATGGATAGATATAGCACGAGATAAAAATGACTGATCAAGTAGTACACGCAAGACTGGAATTCAAGAGATAGAATTTTAATGGTCATAACAAGCACAAGATTGACAAGGTACGACAAACATAAAAGTTAAAAGATAGGAATTTCATAAATAATAGAGTTGGTACAATTTCTGAACTGAGAAATACTGTCACAATACATAATAAAGGAATAACAAAATCTACGTCGTGTACAAAGAGAAAATTACGACTAGACCGGGTACAATACAATGAAGAAACAACTAATGGCGCCTATCCAGAAACATCTTTGCCGCCATAACTACGATCAACGTGCCCATCACCAGGCACATACCGATAAGGTGCTGTACAGTACGGGTCGTAGCTCGGGTCGATGCGATGAATCGCAACGCCTGCTCCGACAGCCGTTCAGCGGAGTCGGTAACCTCACTGATGAGGTGTCCCTGGTTCTGAGTCTCCTGAGCCAATCCCCGCACTTCGCGGTGCAAGTGGAGGAATGCGGCCGGTGGGGGAGGTTGAAGGGTAGGAGGCATCCTCTGCCTCGCGGCCTCAGCGTCTCTGGCGCTCTGCATCTCTTCGCGCTCGAACTGTCTCTCCCAAGAGTAGTGTTCCATGACACTAGTACGTGGCACCTCTGAAGGGTGTCCGAACGGTAGGTGTGATGGAATAGGCTGGGATGGTCCCTCCTGACGGGCAGCCATCCTGTCTGGCAGACGGCCCGGGAGGATGACCTGCTTTCGCGCGGTCATTCTGGTACGTGGGCCTCGGTAGTGAAGTGTGGCGGCAACGGGTACCGGTGGAGGGGGCGGTGGCACAACCCTCGGGCTGGACCCGATGCTGCTCGAGACAGCCATGGAGGTGTCCTCCGTGGGATCGGTGGTCTGGTGTCGTTGGCTCTCGGAAGCGGTACGGCCCTCGGAAGGCGACGCGGCTCTTGGTAAGGAACGAGACTGGGAGTGCGACGGTGAAAGCGATCGGGATGACTGAGACATGACGAATCTGTGAACAATGAGTTTCGTGAGTACTAGAAGACACAAAGAAATGATCAAAGGAAATGTGTAATGAAATGCATGTACGGGTCAGTCGCGTGAGAATCGGGAAAAGACAGTACCGGGAATTTTGACTCAAAACCGTTAACATTAGTAATTACGTTCCGTCCTTGCATAATTTCTTTTGAACTAGGCATGGGTGATCAGGCCATGCGTAGTTGAAAATAAATAATGCAGTCGCGAAATTAATTCTCTAAAGTTTAGACCCATAAGTGATTTTTCCGAAAAGTCTTGGTTATAGTTTGGTTTCGAAAACTTTTGAAAATTTTTAAAACCGTTTTTCTCCATAACCTGTGCTCTGATACCAAGTCTGTCACACCCCGCTAAAGCGGAAACACGGGATGTGAAGAGCTGGAAAATCATATCACAGGTCATATAAAACATAACGGTCATTAAGTCATTAATAAAAATAAAAGTGTTTACAATTCCATCCAAGACACAATAATAGAGTACATTGAAACACAATTTAAAAGTTCATTTAGAATTCCCAAAATAAATGGCCAAGTCTTTTCCCAATAAGGTTCTCACACGACCGCCTCGACCCGTCCATGCCATGCATCACGTGCTTACACTAATTTCCTGAAACATAAGATAAAGTGTCAACTACGAAAACGCAGTGAGTGAGTTACAGTTTAAATAATCGAACAAAATGTAAGTAAAGTATATGAAAAGTAGAGGTTTCCTTAAAGGAGATTAGCAGAGAAAAGTCGCTTAAAATTTATATACTTTAAAGTCTAAGTAACGGGCGAACTGGTGCCCTAAGTTTGTAAAGACTAAATGGAGTCAAATTTAGTCAATTAGTAGAAGCGGATAGCAATCGCTAAAAGTTTATAAGTTTATGCGTAAGTAACTAATTAGATTTTTCTTGTATCAACCACTTGGCATCTATAACTTAAGTATTCACGCTAATCCGATTATCCAACCGTGAGGCCCCAACTCCCCGCCTCTCAACGGGAAATTAAACAGAACTTAGTAATATGTACTTAGACTGCCATCTAAGCAAGGAACGGTTCTTTCCTAAGTATCGATACCCATAATTACTATACGGCTAAGTAGTTAATAGTGTGAAAGTCAGAGAAAAAGAAACATCGGGCACTAAGTAGTTTTATTTAAAAGAGAGAGAGAGCAAGATCTATCACTTAAGAAACATGTTATAGCTCCATCAAGGGTTGGTTACGTATACAAGCATCAATAATTAATTTAGTCAAGAGAGAGAGAGAGAACTAATAAGTTTAGGTAAGTCAAATAATTTACGCATAAGAGATCAATTAGTTGTTCAATAAGTCCAAAAGTCAAAGTTTAATAAGTCAAAAATTATAGTTTGATAGATCAAAAGTCAAAGTTTGATATTTTGCAATTTTATTTCATAAGGCATAAAATGCAATTAATCTTATGTTTCCCCCAAATTCATGTAAAATAGGTAAAACAAGGGGTTGTAACTCACGGATTGCGAAGAGAACGAGAACTTGGGAACTTGGTCGGAATATGTGAGCCGGGAATCACGGATCGCCTATTAATTACCAAGGTAGTTTAATTAGTCGTTATATTATTATGTTCTTTATTTAATAATATAGATAAACTTTGTTAAACTTTAAGTGTCAAAGTCAAGTATAGTTAAAATAGTCCGAAAGGTAATTGTATCGTTTTTGTCCAAAAGTCCGATTTACCGTTTTAGATTATTAGGCCTTAGGTGTTTTTACTCGCTGAAGTGACTTACAATTTCTAGGGAAATTTGGGCAGCGCTTCCGCGCCCAAATTCCATGCCCAAAAATTGTACTACCACTTCCGCTCACAAATCACCTAAAACACGATATATACATTTTATAGTTCATTTTAAGTCCAAATGGTCCAACACAAGTCACTTTTATTATTACTTTCATTTATCTCAGTCCCAACATGATATCAGTAACAAGTCCAGAATGTAACATGTTCTTAAAACGAGTAAAACGACGAGTTTTCGGGGAGACAGCAGCCCGGTGCGCAGCACCAGTCAGGGGGTGCTGCGCACCTCCTTGCTGTTTTCCCGTTTTTGTGATTTCTTTTGTTAAAAACGTATTTTCACCCATGGATTTCGACATGCAACTGGTTAAAACTTATTAAAACATCTTTTTAACAGTTTCTAAGTATATTTGGTTACAAATCCGTGGATCTAAAGAGTATTTATGTTTAAAAACGTTTTTGACCATAAAAAGTCATAGATTTATGTAAAAATACATTTTCAACCGTTAGATCTTACATGCAATTGAATATTTGTGTAAGAATAGTAAAAATAAAGAAATCTACCGAAGGGAAAAGCTTGGATGATGAGTTTTTGGTCGGATTCTAGCTCCAAAAATCTTTACAACCGTGGTCCTTTTCGAAATAACAACACCCCCGAGCTTCTCTTGAAGTTTAGAACGATTTGTATGGTTTATAAATGGATTTTGATGGTGAAATGCTTCTGGAGTGGAGGTGTTCTTGAGAGTTTTTAGAGAGAAAAGAAAGTATGTGTGTGTTTTTGTTTTTGTGAAATGAATAAAGAAAATGAAATGAAAATGTGGGTATAGGTGAATTGGGACTGTCACAATGCAGTAATTAGGGAAAAAGGGACGTTTTTGATTGGTCAAAATGGGTGGTGGGTTGTAAAAACGAGTAAAGGACTAAAAATGTAAATATTTTGAATTTCTGGCGAGAGGTGCTGCGCACCCCAGCACTAGGTGCGGCGCACCGGGGCATTTTTGCCCTTTTTAAACTTTTCGTTTTTACGTTTTTGCTTCGTTGGACCTTTTTGTTAATTAAATGTTCTTAAGTATGATCTGTTATGAACTTAGGAAAGTTCAATGGGTATTTTCTTGGTATTTAGGACTTATAATTTGATTCCGGAAGTTATTCCGACACTAGTTCCGACAAGGTACAGACTCAAAGTCACGAACTAGAATAGAGCGAACGCGATAAAAGAGTAACTAACGTTTCGAACAGATTTAATTAATTGAACAAGTACCTGAATTTTGACGGTTGTCACATTTTTTTCTTCAACCAGAGACAAAAAACCTCTTTTTACCTCTGATACAACCCTACATGAAAAACCTCTTTTTACCTCTGATTACCTCTTTCTCTTCACCTGTAAGTTTTCCATCCTTAATATCAAGTAATTTTGATTTTTTTTTCAATGGTTTGTCACTTGATTTCGTTATATAAATTGATATTGATGATTGTTTGCTAGATTTAGGTGATATAATTTTTTTTAATATGTATTTGTTTTCGATTGCATATAAACTCCTACTATTGACTTTTATGTGAACTTTTCTTTTGCTAATTATTTTTATATCTTGAAATTGAGGTTAGACAATTAGCTTATTAATTTGTTCAATCACACTCATGCTAAACTTAGAAACGTGATTGAGCGTGCTTTTGGCGTTTTGAAAGCACGTTTTCCCATCTTGAAGAGAATGGCTCCGTATTCTTTGGTGAAACAAAGAGATATTACTATTGCATGCTTTGCTATTCATATTTTTATACGAAAAAAAGGATTAAGTGATGATTTTTTCTCCGAATATGATCGAGGTGAAGTACATGCTAACGAGAATGTACAAGATGGGGATGAGTACGATGAGGACGAGGTTCAACCACATGGAAATAAAACAGATCAACAATATATGATCAATTGTCGAGATCAACTTGCGGCACAATTAATGCAAAAATGTTGAAAATGTTGTTTGAATATTATCTTTATTTGAAAAATGTTGCCACTATGTTTGAACATTTTATGAATGTTTTTATGTAAGACGGTTTATAAATAAAACAGTTTAGTACTAATATAGTAAAACAGATGTTACGAAGGATAAAAGAACATAGTATATTGATTCAGATTCAGAGTTTTGGACCACCTCTGATTATTCAGAGCTGCTATTCAGATTCAGAGGAAAAACCTTTGGTTCAAAAGAACAGCACCTTAGTCTACAAATTCAAACATTTAAGTTAAAAACCATATTACTTTCAAAATTCGAATGATTATATTTTAGTGACTTATTCCGATGATGCCCAATATACAAATTTACACTTAAATTTTCTAACGGTTACCCAACGCATTCTTTTAGCTTTTTATGCTAATTGATTACACTTTAATTGAGACTTTAATTTCTCGCAAATGCCGTTAAACTACTTCAACTATTATCGGTTTACCTAGTACAATCTTGCAGTTTTACTATCAAGATCCTGCTCAAAAGGCCCATCAAAATAGCGAGAATTAATACAATTATTACATTCACTTTGTGAATTATTTCGTAAACTTAAAACTTTATAAATCCTCATGTCACAATATATAGCAATTTATAATAATCAATCAAATTTTTAAAAGAGGAAAATTTCCAATAAAAATATTTGGATTAAACGACTTTTAAACATCTAGTCTTATTTTGTTGAAATTTATGTGAATGGGTGATGAAAAGAATAGGTTTGGCGTAAATATGGTATCTAAATGTCTCAAGCACTAAAAATGAGTGTTGATAGGGTAGTGTGAGTCACGTAACCAGTGTAGCTAGTGACTATATAAGCAAGAAACAAAAAGGCCAAATCAACAGTTTAACAATCCTAATTTTTTTTCCTCTTTCCTAGTTACTTTCCTAGTTACTGATAAGTTAAAAACCTATGCTCATTCATAGCCTCGAAGCGTATACAATATCAATATCTAAAGTCTACAGGTCACCGGCACACTTATACAAATGAAACATAAGAGCAAAACCTATGCTCATTCATAGCCTCGAAGGGTATACAATGTCAATATCTAAAGTCTACAGGTCACCGACACACTTATACAAATGAAACATAAGAGCATATAAAATGTATGCTATAAATAGCTCAAATCCTCACAAATATGAAATAGGGTTGTGTGTCGGTTATGCAAACAAGTTAAATTATCATTAAAAACGAAATTTCAAAATTTTTTCATTACAGCTGACCCAACCCGCGGTTGGAAAACTTCAACCATCTGTTGAGGAAAGCCAACCGCCGGTTGGAACTAGTCTAAAGAATTTTTTTTTTTCAAAAACGTTACTAAAGACAATTAAATTCGTTTTGAATACCTCCCCCCCCCCACCCATACTTAAGTTGTATAATGCCCTAATTCCACAAAAATATCCCTAACCTCTCAGGAAATGATTGTTCAACATGAAGATCGTACCTATGAATGTAAACTTGTTTTGATGATAAAGACAGTGCAAATCAAGCTCTAATGGCTTCTGTTGAAGAAATTCTTACTGATAGTGAAGCCAACTCTACTACTAGGGAAATGAGCTCTAATGATGGCGAAACAAGTGACACTGAGGAGTAAGAATTTCTTCAACAGAAAAATAAAAAATGATTTTGCAAATAAATTTCATCAAAATGCCAAGGATAGAAATGAATTTCTAACTACAACTAGAGGTCAAATAATGAAAATTGACATGCTATATGAAAGCCTAGAAAAACAAAAGAAACTTTATGTCACAATGGTTGATGAGTTAAATAAATGTGAAGTAAAAATGCTAGAACAAAGTAGAAAAATTGAACAATTTAGAAACTCTTCAAATACTCTAACCTCTATTATGGTGTCACACCCCGCTAAAGCGGAAACACGAGGTGCGAAGAGCATCGATATCATTACACGAGTTATAATAAAGCATACGGTTTCAAGTCATTAAAATTGAAAATACGAGTTTACAAGTTTTAAAATAACCAAGCATTTAACGTATCACATAACAAAAATACATGATTAATTGTTTAACAAAATTCCCAAATGATTAAATAGGTCTTCTCCCAATTCTTGAATTCACGTGACATGCCTGACCCATCCATAGTATGCACTTCGTGTCCTTACATTTGGTTTCCTGAAAATATGAGAAAAAGTGTCAAACTACAAAAGTAGCGAGTGAATTACAGTTTTCTAGTCCTCGACTAAAAATGGTTTGAGTCAACTATAACAATACTTAAATAGTTTGTAACAAGTATACCCATACTTAAAAGATAGTTTCGAAAAGTAAACTATTGATTGAAATCATGTATAACGACTACTTGGCATAATATACCTTAAGTGTTCACACTAAACCGATTAATCAACCGCGAAGCCCCTTACCCCGCACTATCTACGAGGAGTCGTGTTCGATCAAGTAATATGTACTTAAGCTGCCGCCTAAGTAAGGAACGGTTATTTCCTAAGTATCGATACCCATAGTTACTAAACGGCTTAACAAAGCTAATAATGTGTTACGAAAAATGGGCCCTCTTGTTATTTCAAAACTGATTGTAGTCACTTAAGATGCATGTTATATTCTCTTCAAGAGTCACGTTAGTTATACGATCAATCAAAGTTCATACGAGTGCCGAGTGTGGCATTAAAATATGTTTCATACGAGTGTCGAGTGTGGCAATAAAATAAGTTCATACGAGTACCGAGTGTCGCATTACAATATGTTTCATACGAGTGCCGAGTGTGGAAATAAAATAAGTTCATACGAGTGCCGAGTGTGGCAATAAAATATGTTTGGTTCTCATGTTTCCCCCAAAATAATTATTTAAAAACACTAAATAAAAATGGGGTTGTAACTCACGGTTTGCTAGAGATGATACGAGTGCGGAAAGTGGTCGAAACGGGTCGGAATCACGGAAATCCTATAGTAATACCAAGATTGAACGAGTACGATTGTTTATAAGTTTATAATGTCGTTAGTCAACCAAAATGCTTTTAATATAAGTGTTGGGTTTATGTCTAACGAAAATCGGGCAGCGCTTCCGCGCCAAAATTTTTAAATCCAAATTTTAAACACTTTCCCGCTTAACGATTTTCATAACCATAGTTTATATATTTACACCAAACACAATGTTATGTAAACATGTTCAATTAGTCCCTTTATACAAAACTTAAGCTCATTGCAGGTTATTTAACTCGGTTTGAAGATATACGCCCAAGTTTACGTTTAATAGCCGAAACAACCCATTTCCTAGGAAACTGGGCAGGAATGCGCCGCATAAGAGGCCTTATGCGCCGCATTCTGGCACCAAATACTTGATGTTATACAGTTTATATTGAGTCTTTAACCACAAATTCATAGATCTAAACATCCATTTTATAAAAACCCGTTTTTGTATATAAATGGGCATAAATCTTCATAAAAACTCGTTTTTAGTTGTTAGATCATACATGCAAAGAGTGTATATTGTAAAGACAGAAGATTTGAAATTTTTATACCGAATAGATGGTTATTTGAAGAAGGTTGAAGTGTTCTCTTGGTGACTTTTGACCCAAAATGTTAGAAATCGATTTATAACCCAAATGGATGAATGCTCCTTTCCTCCTTTTGTTTATGAACGATTTTTATGTGTTAAAATGAGGTTTTTCTGTGATTTTTGGAGTGTTAATTCTCTGTAAATGAAAAGAGAAAAGAGTGTGTTCTTGAGAGAGTATTTTTTGAGACAGAGAGTAAGTAATGAGAGTGTTTGTGTGTGTTTGTGTTTGGTGTTTGTAAATGAGGATTGTGAGGTGTTTAAATGGACTTACTGGACTTCTAAAAGGCTTTTGGACAAGTCCAAACCGGAGTCATTGGGTTTGGGTCCGTTTTGATGAGTTTTAGAAGTTTACAAAAATTGCTGGTTTGCACCCAGAATGCGGCGCATAAGGCCCTTATGCGGCGCATTTGGGGCAGTTTCAACAACTTTTGTTTTTCGTTTGTTCAATCGTTAAGCATTTTTGTTAGTTCAAAGTTTACGGTTAGTTTAGATAGGAACTTAGGCAAGTTCACTAAGTGTTTTCTTAGTATTAGGATTCATTTTATGATTCCAATTCCGACTCACACCCGTTTACGATACAAGTATAGTTAAGATCAATTCACAGATAACTGAAAGATAGAGAATGCGGTTTTCACCTGAAATTTACACGGTCGTCACATCTGGGTCGTCAAAGAACAAGTGGTAATGTAGCAGGGTTGGGATATAAAGAAACTCCGCCACCGTTTAACAAAAACTTTAGTTTCTTTAAATTCGAGTTCCCTTTGAAAGAAGAAGAGTGTGAATCTCCACACACTCAGAAAACCTAATCGGAAAATTTTCAAGAATCAACACAAAAACCTTTAAATAAAACATTCGTTTCAAGTAAAAGTGTTGAATCTGATAAAGTCAAGTCTCAAGAGTTTGGAAATGAAAATGAAAAGTTTAAATTGTTTCAAATGTCATGAACGTTTACATATAGCTTCTGTCTGTTCAAAAATAGGAAAGAGCCTAAAGGGAAACAACCAACAAGGTATGAAACACCTAAAAAGGCTCAAGTTTTCCCGTCAAAACCCATACAAATTTTGAGAAACCCAAATAACAACTGGGTTGAATCAAAAGAAAGATCTAGTGGGTATAACAGACCGGGTTTGGGCAGTCAAAGTAATTATCAACGTCCACAACAAAGGTTTGTTCAAAACTTGAGACTAAATCACTTTGAACAAAGATTTCAAAGTCCACGACGACAATTTACCAACAACTACAACCAACGTCAGTTTTTCCCCCCAAATCGAAATGTCACGCAAAAGAGGATGAGTCATAGAGTTGTGAATAACTCTAATAAAGTCATCAATTTACCAACTTTAATCGTCAATTGTCTCCTAAAGTTAACAATACTTTAACCAATAACGACAATTTCTTTAAAGAGTTCACATATGTGAACGAGAAAAGACAATCTAGGCCCGTAATGACCTGGGTTCCCCGTGAAAACTGATAAATTTTGTTTGTTATGCAGGAACCGAGTCACTGTTTGATCAACATGTGAAAACCGTCACGCTCTCCGTCCTTAGTTAGTCTAATATGCCTGTAGATCATTACCGCATTTTACTGAAAAAATTTAAAACTTGATTATTACTACTGATACGAGATTAAAAGTTACGTTTTCTCATATAAGATGACTTCTATGATATGTGTGTATACTTTTTGTGATGCTTTCGTTAGTTAGGTTCACAGTAGATAGTTCTCTAGTCGAGATCCTAGATATTTAACGAGAAACTTTCTAGAATTCATATTCATACTATGACGTATTCGTATACTTTATATAAACCTTTCGAGAACTTCCAGTTTCATTAGTACAACGATTATGTACTTATTCTATGTTACGTGTATCGAGTAATTCGTGTATCGCACTCTCGGGATATGATCTGTTGCTCGAAAACAAGTTAAGCAAAATTTCATGTAAGTCTGAATGAGGTGCGCCGCACCCCACACATGGTACGACGCACCGGGGTTCCGTACAGGATTTTAAAAATCGTTGCGTTGGTCCTATGTCGAGCCTAAGCCTTTTGGGCTAACTCTTAATCTGTGTAAATCGATCCATGGGCTATCTAAACCGAAATCTAAACTAATCTAAACCCTAAAGTAACATTATCATAATTAAGTTTCATACAAAACACCAAAACCCTAAAACAAACCCTCTAGCCGTCGCCTTTGGATTCTTACTGTTGCAGTCGCGAAAATCCCAGCTCCCACCATCGATTTCAGTCTCCTTTCATCCCTTTCGTGATTGTCTTCTCCAAGTGTTAAAGGTAATCAAGTTTCTAGTCATTTCATTCGTTTGTTTCTTAACCAAAACCCTGTTATGGGAATTGGAAATTTGTTTTGTGATCTTCTTGTTAAAGGTAATCAAGTTTCTAGTCATTGCATTCGTTTGTTTCTTAACCGAAACCCTATTATGGGAATTGGGAATCTGTTTTGTTGATCTTCTTCTTTGTGTACGAATTCCAGCAAGTTTCCACCTTCGAGAATTCATCTATTCTTCCTCAAGGTCGTTTTCCATCAAAGTTGGTTCAAGGTTTGTATTGTATTTCTTGTGATTTCCTTTCTTAACCGAATTCATGCTAATAAAAGGTGTAGTATTCAAGTTGGTGTAATCCTATTTCGTTTGATTAAAATTCTGTTATATTTCCTAATGTTACAACTCTAATCACACGTTTGTAAATCCTGCTTCGACCTTGTTATAATCTAATCAGGTTTGTCTTTAAGAGAATTGAGTTTCGGTTCTTAAAGCGTTCACTTGTTATACGTTTTGGTAAACACTTGCTGAACTGGTATGTTAGGCTGTCTTACTCGGCTAATATATCCTTGGTCTTATTGAATTAGATTATGTGGTCTAAACATAAATTGTAGCCCTTCCTTTCTGTTTTCAGATATATAAGATACGTTGTCTAAATATTTTCCAAACTTCCAGAATCTGTAAAATAGTGGACATAGGTCAAAAATAAAATTTGCTAAAACGATATTACTTAGGATTCATAACTGGAATTTGTGTAACAATTTAGTAAACGAGATTGTAAATTAATATATATTGGATGTTTCAACACTGATCTAAAATATGATAATTAAATATCGGGATCGTTTGAGTATTCATTATGTGTTTCAAAGTCACTTTAAACATTAACTATATATGTTTCGGTTTTGGACAGATTCGGAAATATTTTGGTATTCTGTCTTCTTCAGTGTCTAACTCTTTATTGTCTTAAGATTAGAATCTGAGACCTTAATGAATGTTGTAGGTTTTGGAGTATAGTTTTCAAAAATATAGGATTAACTTCCTAACTCTTTATGGAACTTCCTAAAAACGTAAATTACCAACAAGGGGTCTAATATGAATATTTCGAGTAAAATTACTAGGAATAATAATGTATCTTGTGTAACCATTTAGATAACCTTAAAAGTGATTAAATGGACTTATTATTAGTTAATAATAGGTCTAAAAGGTATTAAATATATTTATCGTGTCTACACCTAAATTATACGACTCTAAAACGTAATAAACTCAACATATACAAATATACCGTTTTTGGACAGATTAAGTAACCAGTTTCGTTTTAATCATATCTCCTTCATAACGAACTCATTCGTAATGATATCTTAGTCTAAAACGTAGCCCTCGGTGTCTAGTTTTCAGAAATACATTCCTGGACGTCTAATTCCTTTTGAACTTCATATATCTCAGTTTGAACGAACATATGTGTTCGCCGAGAAATTGTGTCGTTTCATTCAAAGTCTAACCGTCAAATCTTTACTTACATTTATACCTTTATCTAGGGGAACTCTAGGACTAGTGAGGACACTACTTTTGATCTACATACTAGGCCTATTACACACATTTCCGATTTTATCGCTCATTCGATAAGGTGAGTTCATTTCCCCTATTTTCTACTGCTTTATGTGTTTTAAACTAATCGGGGGAAAGTAAAACTCTAACAATTCTATAGGTACAAGTGGTCAGATCTAAACAAAAAAACTCCCCCTGAGTTGTGTGACTAAATGAAAAAAAAATCCCCCTGATCTGTGTGACGCTGAACAACGTCTCAAACAACAGTTTCAAGATTAGAGTTTCATACGGGCGCAACCCGCAAACAAACGTTAGTAAAATTTTTAAATTTTTTACCGAATTCAAAATACTTTATTGATTGATAAACACAGTTACAATGAACACGGTCAGATCTACAGGATTAATCCAATTGATTACAAGGCGGAAACTCGTAATCAATTGTATAAACAAGTTGTAATCGATATGCAAAGAACAAATAAGAACACAATTACCGAATTCTGACTACTTTATTAATTGAATCACTCAATTACAATAATAGTCTTCTCAGAATTCTCTCCCTCTGTCTTTGTCTGATTCATTAGCGCTAAACCTAAACTCAATGTCTCTTTATATAGAGAGACATATTCATAGGCTCGAGCCACTAACGGGCTTATGGACAATGCAATGTCCATTAACACCCATAACCGACTCTACACCCCACTAATAATACAATGTTATTGGGCCATCACATACTTAAATAAACTATAACTATAGACTTAATTAATCTAGAACAACTGTCACATAAATTGCACTAACAAACTCCCTCTTCATTGTTGCTTCTAGATTTTGTAATACGCTCAAATTCTTTATAGTCTTGTACTCGTTGCAGGTTCTTCTAACTCGTCATTGTCTTGAATAACTCCCCCTGAATTGTTGCAATATTTCAGTCTTCTCCGTTTACGCTTTTAAAGATTCAGCCATTGATGTGTAAAATCTGAGTTAAATTATTTATTAAAAGAATTGGATATTACTAAAGTAGACTATCACACAATACATGCAGTGTACCTGATCCTATAGTAGTATAGATCTAGTAAGTCCGGATCGAACTCAGGGAATGTGTATTTTAATTCGTTATTTCAAATAATTAATTAATCTAATAAAAACAAATGAACAAAGAGGGACGTTTTAGTTCTGAGAGAACGTATTTCGATTAAGTAAGTAACTAAAGAAAAATAATAATCAATTAACTAAAGTGGATTGTGAATGAAAAGATGTTTGGAAGAGTTTTCAAGATGTAATCAGATATTTTAAAAGCAGTTATTACTTGGATATTACGTTTCACTTGAATTATGGATAATACGAATATGTTTGATTGGTTTAACTGTGATTCCTATTATAACTAGACTTCCTATTAGAGTTATCTAATCCTTCAAAATCAGGGAAAGATCATACGAATGATCGTACATCAAGAGCTATCTTAGACTATCCACCCTAATCTGTGCTTTAAAGTCACTATTATTAACAATTTAATTTGTCGACTACGAATTAACAAAAGTCTCAACTATTCAATTATGATATAATTTTCATGTTCGATTAATTTCTTAGGTTACTATTATTCTTAGCCTATCTCAATTAAGTCTCAAGCTACAATTATCTAACGAATTATATAATTGTAAATAACTAATAAACCTATATGAACGCTAGTTATAATATAAGTTTATCAATCACGCTAAGTAGTTAACCTAACAACTTTAAATAAACATGGATTGCGATTAAACGTTAATAATAAAGGAAAAACCAATTAAGTCAAACATAAAACTTAATAATCCATAGATTCAAGCTCAACAATCCAAGCAATCACTTTCAATAGTTTAGTTCATGTTGGATTGTGAGAAAATAGCATAAGATTCAATAGACAAAAACATTGTATCAAGAAAATTAAGTTAAAATTACAAACCAACTTAAACAAACTTCGAAGATGATTAATTTTCATTAATCGTGACTTCCAATGTGATCCGAGGCCTCAAAACCCCTCCTAGAAGCTCTCCTGGTCGACCTTTAGTGGTGGAAAAGTGGAAAAAAGGATATTTGATTCTTAACCCAAAGATTTGCTTAAATAGGGGTCTGTCCGACCTTCCAGCCGCCGGCTGGGCTTCTATAGCCGTAGGCTGGATAAAATTGCGCGCTACGTTTCGTTTGACCCGCAGTTGACTTTATGAGATTTTGAAATTCAGCCGCCGACTAAAATAACTCAGCCGCCGGCTGGATTGATCTGATGAACTTTCTTCCAAAATATAAATTGTAGCTCTCTCTTTCTTCTTTCTTCTCCAATTTGAATCACCTAAATCGGACATCGAATGAAGAAGTTATGATCAAAATGGTGAAGATGCATAAAACACTTTTCTCGCATGATCTTCAAATTTGATTCTTCATAGTTTTTCTTCATTTAAGCTTCGTTTTCTACCGTTTTCAACTTCTTTTTGTTCCATGATCCAAGTTTAACTCTTATCTACATATATGTATGAAAACACTACCCAAATCATAACAAAATGCGAAAACAAGAGTATTAAAGAGAAATATGATTAAGAAAATGTCAATTATTTTAAGCATATCAAATTCCCCACACTTGAATCCTACTTGTCCTCAAGTAGACTATCAGATTTAGAACAAAACAATCATCTTCAATAAAAATAAAATACTCAACGAATTAAGTAAATTACAAAAAAATTTATTTACGAAGATGAATTTAACAATTACCAAGCCAATATTTAAATGCATAACTAAACATCTCACGATTTGGGAAGTATAACACTCAATCACTCGAAAAGTTAATCGAAGTGTCTCAAAAAGCAGTTACAAAACTCCCCCTGAGCTGTCTAACTGCAAACAAACGTTAGAATTTTTTTTTTTTTTTTTTTTGAGATATCGACATGAAATTTTCGAGTTTTTCATGTGATTCTATTTTTCATAAAAAGAAATAGAAAGTTACAAAAATATCAGCTCAACAAGCAATGATTGGTTATGGTGGGGAACCCAAGCCATAACGCGTCTTGATTGTCCTCTTTCGTTCACGCAGACAAATTCCTTGAAGAAACTATCATCTTTAGTAAGAGTAGCTTGAACTGTAGAATTCAGGTGGTTCCTCGGTGGACGAAAAGATCTCGATTGCCGATAAAAGGAATTTACGTGGTTCCTCGGTGGACGAAAGGATATCGATTTCCGATAAAAGGAATGTATTCTTTGACTCGGGCAATATGGAGTTGAAGTACGAAAAGACGGTTGAAATGGACGCGGTTGAAATGGACGATCATTTGATACACTCGTGCGTTCCTGTTTTTTTAATCCAGTTTTGCTTCACTTGTTTCCGAACAGGTGAATGTGATCGAGCCATTGGTTGCCGAACATGTGAATGTGATCGAGCCATTGGTTGTCGAAGAGGTGAATGTGATCGAGCCATTGGTTTAGACTTCGGGGAAGACGATCTGCTAGCTTGCTTTTTCTTTTTCTTTGGACATACAGAGGCCACGTTACCATGTTCACGACATTTAAAACACTTCGAATCATCCATAGGCTGTTTGGGTTTTTATGTTTCAGCTAATGTACTCATTTTTGTTTCCGAAACTCTTGACTCAGTTGAAGCACTTGACTCAGTCTGATTGTCACTTGTAGAGGATGCTTCACAGGAAGAGTCAACACTGTTTTCCTTCATGTCATATTCAACTTTAAGAAAACTGTAATTGTGATTAAAAGGTGGAGGTGTTTCATGATATCACAAACCAGTACAATTTCCACTTGGCCTTTGACGACTCAAAACGGAAGCAAGTGTGTTAGATGAAGTTCGAAATTGCTCAATCTCTCTGTTAAGCTCCAATCGTTTGACCTCACTGTCTCGTAGTTCCTTTTCCTTTTCGACGTACAACTTCTTTTGTTTTTCCAAACATTCAAAAAGCATGTCGATCTTTTATGATTGTATAGCGATAGTACTTAAAAATTCACTTCTATCTTTGGAATCTTGACGAAGCTTGTTGGAGAAATCATTCTGCAGATTAACTTGACAAGCCAATTCCAAATTCAAATCTTTATTTTGAGCCATCAAGGTGTCCAAGGATTCGTTTAAGCGTTTATTTTCCGTGGTTAAATCTGAAATCGTCTCTTTGTCAGAACATGTACTCTTAGTATCTTCATTGGAAGTTTCTGAACTTGTAGAACGTGTTGTCCTCCTTCGTTTAGCAGTTCCATCATATTGCTTCTCGATAGCATTCTAGAGTTTAAATGATGAATTATAGTAGCTGCAAACATGTAACATCTCCTTTGGTAAAGACATCTTTAGGCTAGCCCAAACTCTATTTTATGATTCGTACACCGTTCTAAGATCAGCCGACAAATCTGGAACAGCTTATGGCGACGCCATGCCATTTACTATCACCGTTGGATGAACATATTCATTTTGAATATATAACCACATATGAACGTTATTGAATCTACAGTAAGATTCAAATTTGTCTGTCCATTCGTAATAAAGAGATAGGGTAACACTGTTAAGTAATTTAGGTGGACTATCGAATATTAAAGAGTCCATTTCTTTACTATTTGTCAAGTTAATTAAGTCCAAATAATAAGTCCAATAAATGAGTCCAAATAACAAGTCCAATAAACGGTCCAGTCCAATTAGGAAGTCCAATTAAGGTTTAATTAAGCCCAATTCTGTTTAATTGAACCCAAATAAGAAGAAAGCCCAATTAATTTAGGTCCAAAGTAATTAACTGAATATTATGTTCAAACAACCATAAACTTGATAGAAATAGTCACGAACATAAACTTTCTCAGCCACGAACTTGTTAAAATCACAGTCACGAATTTAAACCGAAAACCCACGAACATGAAATTAAAATTGGATTAATCCACGAACTTGTAATAGAACTTGAAAACAAAATCAACAAACTTGAGAATCGGCCACGAAGATGTGAAACCGGTCACGAACTTGAAATGAAATTGTGACGAACTTGAAATCCACTCACCACGAACAAGTCACGAACTTGTTTCACGAACATCAACAGACAACCACGAACTTGAAACGAAACGAAGATGATTTATTAAATCACGAACATAAAATTTCCGTTCACGAACATGAAATTGAAACCAAAACGAACTTGAAATTAAAACTGCCAAGATCTTAAATCAGGACAAACTTGATGATCCACGAATATACAAATTGATCTACGAACATCTGTAATTTGTTTTTGATCTTCACCGCCACGAGCTTGAAATAATCTGTTTGACGACGATGCCACGAACTTGTTTGATTTTTAAATCTCGCCGAACTTGATCGGTGTGTTTTTGTCTCCGAAGATGATTATTTTTAGGAAATTGGCCGCCGAAGATGATTGTACAGTTTTGATTTTTCAATCGCCGCTATCCCCTTTTCAATTTTTGATTTTTTTTTATGTGATTGTGTGTATCACTATCTGTGTAAATGTGATCCCCCTTTTAGATTTTGACTGTGTATGATTGGGTGTTTATGCGCCGTTATCCCCAAATTGATTTGTGTTTTGTGAATATTGGACAAGGATCAAATAGGCCCACAAACTTTTAAAGCCCAAATAGGCCCACAAACTTATAAAGACCAAATAGGCCCACGAACTTAATCTGCAGTCCACGAACTTTGTTTGTGGTCCACGAACTTTGTTTGTGGTCCACGAACTTGAACCACGAACTTGACCCATGAACTTGGTCAACGAACTTGGCCACCACAAACCCTAATTCTCAAACTGCAGCCGTTAGAAAATTTAGAAACCTTAATTTCTTAAGCACAGCCGTCAAAAATTTCAGAAACCCTAATTTTATCAAAACACAGCCGCCAACCCTAATTCTTTATCAAACAGCCGCAAGAAACTGAAGAACCCTAATCAGCAAACTCGATTAAACCTTGAATTAATCCTGAACCAAATCTCGATAGAAAGCAAACAATGCGTTCGCTCTGATACCAATTGTAGGTCCCAGTGGGTAGATCTACAAGATTAATCCAATTGATTACAAAGAGGAAACTTGTAATCAATTGTATAAAAAAGTTGTAATCGATATGCAAAGAATAAATAAGAACACAATTACCGAATTCTGATTACCATATTAATTGAATCACTCAATTACAATAATAGTCTTCTTAGATTTCTCTCCCTCTGTCTCTGTATGATTCATTAGCCCTAAAGCTAAAATCAATGTCTCTTTATATAGAGAGACATGTTCATAGGCTTGGGCCACTAACGGGCTTATGGACAATGTAACGTCCATTAACACCTATAACCGAATCTATAGCCCACTAACAATACATTGTTATTGGGCCATCACAGACTCAAATAAACTATAACTACAGACTTAATTAATCTAGAACAACTGTAACATATATTGCACTAACATATTCTATTTTGAAGGAAAACAAATTATTACGATACTTACTAAAATAGATACTATCTTCGGAATTCACTTTAAATAGAAGTTTCTATTTATAGAAAGCTTCTAATTTTGGAAACTTATTACACTTGGAAATTTACTTTATATAAAATATACGAAGCGTTTACAAACTTATGCATGTTTTCAAAATACTACGAGATTACTATTGTGGGTTATTTCAAACGTGATCATTAGTAGATATGTTCTACTAATGGAGTTGTCACACCCCGCTAAAGCGGAAACACAGGATGTGAAGAGCGTCGATATCATAACACGAGATATAATAAAATACCAACGATTTTCAAGTCATTAAAATATATAAAAGTGTTTAGAAGTTCGAATTAACCATGTATTTTAAAACACTTCATTACAACAGAATACATAAGTAAGGATTTCAAAAGAGGTTCCAAAAATACGGAACAAAGTCTTCTCCCGATTCATTGCCACTTGACTTTCCTGACCCGCCAATGAGATATGCACTTCAAGCCCTTACATATCGTTTCATGAAAACATGAGAAAAAGTTCCAAGTAGAAAAAGTAGTTGACTGAGTTACAATTTTCTAGTCCTCGACTAAAACTAGTTTCGGAAAAGTATAGCAATACTTAGTAAAGATGTTTTTCGGGTCCGTATATATATACTCTCGGATAAAAGTGATTTAGGCAAAGTATTGCGATTTAGGACCTGTAGGAGGACATCATGGGGCGAATTTCACAGCCAAACGTATTTTTGATGTCGGTTTCTATTGGCCATCGGTGTACAAGGATGCTCACGAATTTGTGAAGAAGTGTGACGCTTGTCAACGGACCGGTAACATTTCTTCGCGCGATGAGATGCCACAAACGGGAATCCAGGTATGTGAAATTTTCGATGTATGGGGAATTGATTTTATGGGACCCTTTCCTTCAAGTCGGGGAAATAAATATATTTTAGTTTCCGTCGATTATGTATCAAAGTGGGTCGAAGAAAAAGCTTTACCCACAAACAATGCGTGAGTCGTCGTCAATTTCTTAAAGCAATTATTTTCCCGATTTGGTACCCCTAAAGCTTTAATTAGTGATAGAGGTACACATTTTTGTAACGCCCAACTTGAGAAGGTGTTGAAATGATATGGTGTAAACCATAAGTTTTCAACAGCTTATCACCCCCAAACAAGCGGACAAGTCGAGGTTACTAACCGCGGCTTGAAACGCATTTTGGAAAGGTCGGTCGATGCAAATCGTAAGGATTGGTCCGATAATTTAGACGATGCTATTTGGGCGCATAGGACTGCATTTAAAACTCCGATTGGTTGTACTCCGTATCGTTTAATTTATGGTAAAGCATGTCACTTACCCTTTGAAATTGAGCACAAAGCCTATTGGGCTTTGAAAACTACGAATTTGGATATGATACCTGCAGGGAAGAACAGGTTCCACCAAATACAAGAATTGGACGAGTTGCGCATGAATGCTTATGTGAATTCGGTATTTTACAAGGAACGGACCAAGAAATGGCACGATAATCGTATCAAGACGAATAGAAGTTTCATCGACAGCGATATGGTTCTACTCTACAATTCCAGATTGAAGTTATTTCCGGGGAAATTACGGTCAAGGTGATCGGGACCATATATCGTCCTGGATGTATTCCCTTACGGTACGGTGGAGATTGCCAACGAAAAGGGCGAGAGTTTCAAGGCGAATGGGCACAGATTGAAGAGATATTATGCCGATGGATGTGACAACCAGTTTGACTTGCTTGGAGACGACGAGGAGCTCGATCTCCATGAACGCGACGGTTAATAAACGTGGTTTGAGTCGAGCTTAACGACTCCTCATTAAACAAATAGCGCTTACAGGAGACAACCCGCTTCTTTTCCTTTTATTTCCCTTTGTTAAAAAAAAACAAAAAAAAAAAAAAAAAAAAAAAAATCAGAAAAAAAAAAATACAAAAACATAAAAAAAACAACAAAAAAACCAAAAATATATGTACACTACGTATTTTTCTCTTTTAATCTTAGAATTTTTGTTTCAGGATTACTTAGTTCATCATATGAGAGTTATTAGACGTGTCGACAACCAGGTTAGATTGTGTTAAACCAATGAACGAAAAAACAATTTTTTGGCAAACAGAACTTTTCAGCCGATGGCTGAAATATTTTGGCCGGCGGCTAACATCCAGACGGAGGCTGAAAATTCCAGCCGGCGCCGCCGGCTGGATACCCAATTTTGAAAAAAAAATAGGTCGTTTTTTTTTCACAAGTTACACACACACTTATCTTCACACATACCAACCGGCGACTGCTCTTGCACCATCGATTTGTTTCGTCAATTCCTTCAATTTTTCAGTTTCCATTCCTAATTCAAACACCAAGGTATGATTTCTACACTCCTCTTTATTGTTTTTCTTTGATTTTTCATGAAGAACACGAATTGGGGGTTTTCTAATCCAATATTGTTCTAGCTCAATTTTACAATTAATTGCTAGGATTCACTCCTTAGATGATTTGTATGCTTAAGCTTTGTTCAATTTTCGATTTACATGGTTTAATTTTGTTCTAGGAGTAATTGAAAAAATTGGGGTATTTGCTAGAAATTTGTGACTTAGTAATGATACAATTAGTTAATATGTTTAATCTTTGTCAATGATTGTTGGTTACATTGAGTTTTAAATCAAATTTCTATGTTTTAATTGACAAAATTTGTACGTTTAAGTGTAGTTTGGGTGGAAAATTGAATTCTTCTTAGGATTTAGTTTTTTGACCTTTGAATTGGGATTGTTAGCTTCATGATGTGGTTTAGCAAGGCAGCAAATTTGATCTGTTAAAATTCTTTGGATTAAACTGTGGTTTGGTAGTTGTCCAATTTACTGCATTTTCGAGCAAATAACAGCAAAACAGCTGTTGAACTGGGCATTTAGCCGGCGGCTAAAGTTGGCCAGCCGGCGGCCCAAACTCATTGTTTGGAAAAAAATTGTTTTTTGTTTCGGCCTGTTTTTGCGACTTTCTGCTTTTCCACGCTGTTCTAAATTACTAATATGGTTGCTTTAATTTGTTTTGTGCAGAAAATGTCTGAAGATGCTGCCCCATTTGAGATCCCGTCTCATGTTCCTCTCTTTGATCTTACTCATCCATACTTGCAAGTCACTAACAAGCGCATTACTGGCGTTAATTAAACCAAGAAAGCAGCAATTCAGACTAAATTGACTGCTATGCAAAATTTCCCAGTCTTTGCCCCTGCAGGCATTAATTGGGAATTTCTGAACACGGTGATTGCACATGACTCAAATTTTGCATCTGGGGCTGCCGAGCTAGAAGATATGCTCGAAGTTAATTGTGGGACGTTCATATGTCGAGCTTGGGAAAGGTTGTTTTATATCTATGAACCGATCTACATTGAAGCAACCTATGAGTTCTATAGTTTTTTTGCGTTTAATCATGCTAACCCCGATCCAAAAGCAAAGACGGTTTCTTTTCTATTAGGGGGTGAATTTCGGAAGTTGACTCTTACAGAATTTGGGGAAGCTCTAGGTTTATTTGATGAGGCCGATTTGGCGCACCCCGACTTCGATGATTTCATGGCAGCCGGGATTACAACTCCCGATTACTCAGAGAATGCGTCTATGTGGCCCACGATCGCTGATGGAATTTTAACAGGGGAACGTGCGCCGTCGTATACCCATATTCGTGACCCGAAGGTTCGGGCTATTTTTGTGATGGTTTGTCTGTTCGTGATTGGCCGAAAATCGGGGATCGAGAATGCCCATAAGGACGAAATGTATGTCCTTGGGTGTATTGTGCAGAAACGGGTCGTGAATGTGCCTTATTTCTTAGCTCGATGGATGACTCAGACACTTAAGGGTGCACGACCCGGTAGTGTTGTTCGAGGGGCCCACTTCGTCACTGTTCTTGGTAAGCATTTAGGGTTCCGTGGCGCCGGGTTTGATCGTTGTACTGTTTTGGCACCAGGGATGCGACTCCTGGGGGAAACTTGGTTTAAATCAGTGGGTATAGTGGTTAAATTTACAGCACCAGGGAATTATGTGACTTACCGATGGGCCGAGATTAAATGGGCTGGTGCAGCTAGTAGTAGTAGAGTTGTGGAGGAGCCGGATGATGAGGCTATACCACCGGTATAGGAAATGGATCTTAATGCTCAAATTGCTGCGTTGACGTCTAACATGGGCCAGATATCGACTAGGTTGGACACTTTTTCCAACCGTATGGAGGATCGTTACTACGATCTTAACTCCAACATCAGCATGGTTAGTAACCAGCTTGGGCACCTACAGACCGAGTTTGAGAGTCGAGGCCGATATCAGGACGAGATGGTGTATCAGTATCATCAGCGTGCTGGGATTAGTTATCAGGCGTACGATGGGTCCTTTCACACTTTTGGAGATACATATCCTATGGATCAGGACAAGCCTTCTTCATCCTCGACACTTCCTGATCGCCACCATCTGTGGTCTGCTCCATACTATCCTCCTCCTACCGAGTATCAGCGCCAGTAGGAAGAGGAGCAACGACGAGCTGACCAGGAGCGCCAGCGACCATATTGGCCAAATTGGTGATATGTGATTTTGTGGTTCTTATGTATTGTTGGATTGTTTGCGTGAACTATTTTTCTTATTTTATTTTTATCGTTTATGCATTATTGTTTGAACTTGTGTAATGGAATTCTTACTTACTTTGAATTTATGGTGTTTAATAAGTTTGTGCGTTTGTCTTTTTCTTTTAGAATATCTGATTTTAGTGGAAGTAATGCCGAAATTTCGAATTTTCAATGGAGAGATACGAAGATTTTTTTGAGGACGTTATGCTTTTACAGCCGTACATTCTTTCCACTTCTGTCTCCTTTCACGAAATCTCGACATCTATATGGGGGAGTTCTTTTTCTTCCTTTCTCTTTTTCTTTACACTTATTCGTTGATTTTTTTTACAATGAGGACATTGTATTGTTTAAGTGTGGGGAAGGGGGTAGGAAAGAAGAAATCTATTTGTCCTTAGGAACTTTTTTTTTTTTTTTGAAAATTCTAAAATTTTTTGTAATGTTTCTCGTAATTAGTTTTAACTAGTTGCATAACTAGGCGCACCTATCCCATTACATATTTGTGTGGATTTGAGCCATTATAGCATACATTTTATATGCTTTTATCTTCATTTTTTATGAGTGTGCCGGTGACTTGTAGACTTTAGAACTTGACACTGTATACGCTTCGAGGCTATGAATGAGCATAAGTTTTACTTATTAGTAACTAGGAAAGAGGCAAAAGAATTAGGATTGTTAAACCGTTGATTGGCCTATTCGTTTCTTATAGTCAGTAGCTACACTGGTTATGTGACTAACACTACCTATCGAACACTCATTTTTAGTGTTTTTGACGTTTAGATACCATATTTGCGCCAAACCTTTTTCTTTTATCACCCTTTTCCCATATATATTCCATAAAATGAGCCTAAATGTTTAAGTCGTTTAATCCAAATATTTTTGTTGAAAATTTTCCTCTTTCATAACTTGGTTGATTATTAGAAGAATCGTTATATATGATGGCATGGAATTTTTTTAATTTGCTTGAGTTCACGAAGGAAGCCACATGTGGATGTAAGTATGAAGAAGTATTCGTAATTTTGATGGACCTTTTGAGCGGTGTCTTTAATAATAATAAAAAAATATATATTAAAGCCCGTACTAGGTAACCAATAACAGTTGAAGTGATTTAACGAACTTTGCGAGAAATAAAATTCTCAATCGAACAGTTGAAGAATTAAGGCGAAATTTGGTTTTTGGGGTTTCATCAGAATGAGCCATTAAGGATAATCAATCGAGTTTTGAAAGTAATATGGTTTTTGACTAAAATATTTTGATTTGTAGACTAATTGGAATTCATATGTTTCATGTCATTCATTATAATTCACTTTCATTCCATTTTTTTCCATCATTTTATCCATCACCCATTCTTATGACCATAAGTCCTCTGAACTAGTTACTTAGACTCTATTAGTGGAGAAGCGTATCGTTATCAAGCCTATGATAGAATACTTGTCATGACTGAGCTTTGAGCGATTTCACATATGTTACACTTAGATTAGCTTTTTGAGTGATTGAGTGTTATACTTCCCAAATCGTGAGATGTTTAGTTATGCATTTAAATTTTGGCTTGGTAATTGTTAAATTCATCTTCGTAAATATTTTTTTTGTAATTTACTTGATTCGTTGGGTATTTTATTTTTATTGAAGATGATTGTTTTGTTCTAAATCTGATAGTTTACTTGAGGACAAGTAAGATTCAAGTGTGGGGAATTTGATATGCTTAAAATAATCGATATTTTATTAATCATATTTCTCATGTTTACTCTAGTTTTCTGCAACTTTTGTTATGATCTGGTATGTTTTCAGTTAGAAATGCAGATTAGAGTTGAATTTGGATCATGGAGCGAAAAGGAGCTGAAGCCGACTCAGAACGGATATAAACGAGTAAGAAGGGTGAAATTCGGAAGAACCAGCTGGCGGCTTAAATTCCTTAGCCGGCAGATGGATTAAAATCACAAAAATGTTCGTAACGTGTTGTGGAAGCAATTTTTCCACCCGTGTCTTCCAGCCGCCGGCTGAATATGGTGGTTCAGAATCCTATTTAAAGGGCTACTAGGTTACGAATTGGAGACATCCTATACCAAACTTTCATCCCACATTCGACCTGAAGAGTTGCAAGGAGAGTACTGAAGCTGTTGATCACGCTGGAAGCCTCGGTTAGAGTCTTTTAATCGTGTTTGAAGTTTGCTTTTATTGGTTTTCACTTTATTCTTAATTTTCTTGATACAATGTTTTTGTTTAAAGATTCTTATGCTATTTTGTCACAATCCAACATGAGCTAACCTCTTTTAAGTGATTACTTGGATTGTTGAACTTGGATTTTTGTTTAATTAAGTTTGATGTTTGAACTAATTGGTTTTTCGTTATTATTTACGTTTAATGATGAATTTATACCATAACTAACACACAATACATGAATTGTACCTGATCGTACGATAATATAGATTTTAGTAAGTCCGGATCGAACTCAGGGAACGTGTATTTATAGATTCTAGAGAGTTCTTGAGGGAGTTAGAGTCGATAGGTTACCGGGTCGATTCGTTCTATCACCTCGAATGGTTCGGTGTATCTCGGGCTTATCTTGCCACGCTTCCCGAAACGAGTTACCTCTTTCCATGGCGATATCTTGAGTAGTACTCTATCGCCGACCTGGAACTCGAGGGGTTTCCTTCGGTTGTCAGCATAGCTTGTCTGCCTGCTTCGGGATGTCTTCAGCCTTTCCCGAACGGTTGTGGTTTTGACGACAGTTTTCCTGGACGATGTCGAACCTTGTTAATTGTCAATAGCCGGCTGCTAACCAATAGAGCGGTGACTGACACTTGCGTCCGTATAAGGCCTCGAATGGCGTGCACTTGATGCTAGCATGGTAGCCGTTATTGTAAGAGAACTCGACCAAGGGTAGGTGAGAGTCTCAACTTCCTCCGGAGTCAACTACACACGCTCTTAGCATGTCCTCAAGTGTTTGGATCGTTATTTCATTCTGACTATCGGTTTGGGGATGGTAGGTTGTCCTAAGGTCTAGTCGCGTCCTGAGAGATTTCTGGAGTGCATTACAATTTTGGGACATGAATCGACTATCCCCGTCGGATGTGATGGATAGATAAACGTTCCATGACGAGAGACGATCTCGTTAATATAAAATTGAGCGAACTTTTCCATCGAGTAGTTCTCTCGGACAGGTAGAAAATGTGCAGATTTCGCTAACCGGTCCACGATGACCCAAATCGTGCCATTCCCCTATGCCTTACGAGGCAATTTGGTTACAAAATCCATGAAGATTTGTTCCCACTTCCACATGGGAATCTCCGTCTGTTGCGGTAGGCCTGATGGTTTCTGATATTTGCCTTGACCTTAGAGCAAGTTAAGCACTTAGCTACGTACGAGGCGATTTCCTACTTGTAGGATCGATATGATTACTTAGATCAAGATTTATCAAAGAAGTTCAGCAGCGGAGATGAACACTTTGATATTCACAAGTTTATGATAATCGAATATTGTATATAAAAGAACAATAAGAACAAACAATAACGATTACCATCAAGCCTCAATCTATTAATAAATTAACAGACGTGTTTCTTTACATACAAGGATCTATAAAAGACCTTGAGGCTAAACCTAGCTTTTCTAGGAAACATCTAACACAGCCTCAATCTATTTGATCAGAATAGACGTGTTTCTTCTCTTTACAAGGATCAATTTGACCTTGAGACTGAACAAAGGGGAAACGATCTCAAGTGGTGAGATCGTTTGGTGTTTTGCTAAAGAATAAACATGATGAAAAACCACACTTTTACAATGTCTAGAGATCTCTTTATATATAGAGTCTCATATGACTTACATAAGGAAACTAGTTACATAAGGAAACCTAGTTATATTAGGAGACTAATTCTTTTAGATCTTTATCTTGAAAATCAAATCTTCCATAACAGATTTGCAGGAGTAGTAACTTGCAGGAGTAGTAACTTGCAGGAGTAGTAACTTGCAGTAGTAACTGAGAAGTAGTAACTCAACAATTTAATCCTAACAATCTTCCCCTAAACTTATGCTTTCTACATGCAAAGCAATAAGTTTCTTCAATGTAAATTGTTGATGAGAATGCTATCACAACTACTATTTCAACTTTGTCTTCTCCATGTTTCCTTGATGTATATGCTCAGTTTATATTTTGTCTCATCAAATCAAAATCAATAATATGGATAATAAATTATCCCAACAATCTTCCCCTATTTGATGATGACAAAACAAACACTAAACTGAGAACTAAAAAACTTCCCCTTCAACTGAGATCTCTTGTGAACAAGTTGATATTTCTTCTACCGTTGATATTTCTATCAAAACACGCCACTTTTTTTTTTTTAAGTAGACTTTCGATATTTTGAAGCCTTCAAATCTTGTTCCATGCCACCTCACTTTTCTTATCTTCCCCTTTTTGTTATCATCCATTAGGGGAACATCTCTCTAGAAACTTCTTCTTTGAATCGAGAGTTGTTCTTCTTTCATGAGGTTAAATCTTGTTTCACAAGTAAGAACCTTTTCCTCCAGTGGTGCATGTATGAGATCACATCTTCCCCTCAAACGAATATTTAGATATTAATACCGCCTTTATAGTTACCATGAAGGGCAAACAAGCAGTACTAACAGAGAGAGGCAACACTAACTTCACCATCGAACAGAAAAATGTGTATTATACAACTAACAACGTAGCAGCAGCATCAATATAAGCCCAATACTAGCTAAAAACTTGCAGCAGATTAAAAATTAAGTAACTTTTCGTTGACAACTCCGATCATGCTCAAATTTCAGCCCAAAGTAGATCTGTGTAGGTCGAACCACATATCAAAAAATCAAGACAATCCGACGGTTAACGAATACACAATGATCTTTTTACCACAGCTGCGCTCAGCAAACAATAAACATTCAGCATCCGATTTTGAAATTGTATATCTCCTTATCTAAACATCCAATAACGATCAAATTTTAACACAAAGTAGATCCGCATTCCTTTAAGCACATATCCAAAATTCGCCAAGATCCAATGTGTAACGAATAAGAAACGATCGTTTTATTATACATAAACACAAAATAATTTAACCTTTCAGCAGCAGATTTCGAAAATTAATATCTCACTGGTAAAAGCTCAGATCGAAAATCCCTTCGGTCAGATTGTGCGTTTATATCTGAAGAATCTACAGTCCAAATTTCGTCCAATTCCGACGGCTAACGAATGAGTTATGCCCTTTTTACTACAGCTGTCCAGATTATGACGAACATAAACCCTAATTCGCAAATTTGTTGATCTCCTTCTTTCTTCTTCGTCTTCTTCTTATAAACTTGTGAATCTTTGATCTAGAGCACCTCCTGTGCTCTGATACCACTTGTAGGATCGATATGATTACTTAGATCAAGATTTATCAAAGAAGTTCAGCAGCGGAGATGAACACTTTGATATTCACAAGTTTATGATAATCGAATATTGTATATAAAAGAACAGTAAGAACAAACAATAACGATTACCATTAAACCTCAATCTATTAATAAATTAACAGACGTGTTTCTTTACATACAAGGATCTATAAAAGACCTTGAGGCTAAACCTAGCTTTTCTAGGAAACATCTAACACAGCCTCAATCTATTTGATCAAAATAGACGTGTTTCTTCTCTTTACAAGGATCAATTTGACCTTGAGACTGAACAAAGGGGAAACGATCTCAAGTGGTGAGATCGTTTGGTGTTTTCCTAAAGAATAAACATGATGAAAAACCACACTTTTACAATGTCTAGAGATCTCTTTATATATAGAGTCTCATATGACTTACATAAGGAAACTAGTTACATAAGGAAACCTAGTTATATTAGGAGACTAATTCTTTTAGATCTTTATCTTGAAAATCAAATCTTCCATAACAGATTTGCAGAAGTAGTAACTTGCAGGAGTAGTAACTTGCAGTAGTAACTGAGAAGTAGTAACTCAACAATTTAATCCTAACACTACTTCATGCATGGCCACCGATAATATTCTCGTGCGTCTTTGTACAGTTTGTCGGATCCCGGGTGGATGGAATAACTGGAACGGTGGCCCTCATCTAGTATAAGTTTTTGTAGGATTTCGGATCTCAGAATCCACGCTCGGTTCTCGAAGTAGTGGATTCCGTCTGGATTAAGCTCGAATTTTCTCACGTGGTTATGTAGAGTCTCGTTCTTAAGGTTCTCGAGTTTCATTTCTTGGCTCCGAGCTTTAGCGATTTGAGTTTGAGCTTCTGAAATGGTTCCTCCTGTTCTTTTCCCCATAGGGAAACTTTATCTTTCGGAGTGAGTTCGGTTAATGGCTTAGCGATCCTTGAGAAATTCTCAATGAACCTTCGATAGTAGCCAACTAATCCTAGGAATTGTCGAGTTTTCGAAGGAATCGTTGGGGCTTTCTATTTCTCAATCACTTTGATTTTGGCCGAGTCTACATGAATTCCCTCCTGATTGATCGCATGACCAAGGAAATGTATTTCCCGGGGTCAGAATTCACATCTCGATAATTTGACGTAAAACTTCTGATCTCTAAGAAGTTCTAAAATGAGTTTCAAGTGTTTTGCGTGGTCTTGATTATTTCGTGAATAGGTGAGGATGTCGTCTATGGATGTGATCACGAACTTGTTCGGATATGGTCTACACACGCGGTTCATCAAGCCCATGAACACTGACGGTGCGTTGGTTAGACCAACTGGCATGACGAGAAACTCGTAATGCCCGTAGCGGCTTCTGTCACACCCCGCTTAGAGCGGAAACACGAGGTGTTCCAGTTACGATATCAAGAGTCAAGGATTACAACATTACAACCAGTAAACAAAACATCGCAATTATATTAATCATGCCAAAGCTTTACAATGTACATTACAAAGTTAAAAGCGATACAATACCGAGTACAAATACAATACAAATGTCACAACACGAATCGTCATGGAAATCACATAAAGCATTACAAGTCCCAAAATACACAAAACAAGCGATCCACAAAGCAAGTAGGGCATGATCAGGGAATTCTCAAACTCCTGAAAAGCGTTAAAACGACATCAACAACATGTTGGTGAATTATTCGCAATTTTAAGTAAACGTTGACCCAATGAAAATTTTAACAAACATGATAAGTTCAAATGATATATCTTGTTTTCAACAACCAATAGTGATAGGTATTATGCCTAGACCAGTCTACAATTCGCTCCTGACCGAACAATATAATCCCCCTAGCCTGAGGTGTGTCCACCAAAGGTATCCAATAAGTAACCGGCCATAACATCCGCTCCTAGAAACATTCTACCGAGCAGTGAGGGTTAGGTCTATAACCCATATAGCTATATATATGTAACCGTTGGGCATAAAGCTTAACGAGTGTATAAGGGGGACCCACCAAGGTCTAAAGGCACCTAATCTAAGGAAGACCTAATCCACAAGGGAAACAAGATAATCAATAACATTCCGCATACATGCAGACATTTTAAACTAAGTTTTCCAGCCCAAAAATATTAAAGATAAGGGCTACGAATAACTCACAGTACAAACTTTAGCGAAATCTCGGGTAAATAATATCGGAGCTACAACTCCACCGTCTAAGTGACTTAAAACAATAAATAACATAGTCTCAGTATCTCTATAAGTCTAGTCCGGTTTAGCCTTGTCGGTTAAGGTTAAGTTTAATAGAATATTCCAACGATTATTAAGTCGATTCATGATGACGGATTAAAAAGACGATGATCCGCGCCAAAAAGGGCCGATTGGAAAGATATCGACATTTCACGTCATAAACGACAATTAAAATGGAATGGTATTCTAAGTCGAAAAAGGACTAACGGTAATACCGGTTGAAATCAAATATTGTTATCAAATTTTCTTAAGACCGACCAAGGTCAACGTCGAAGAGGTTGACTAGGTCAAAGTCAAAGGATTTGACTTTATCAAAGTTAAATGTCAAGTATGTTGACTTTATAAAATTCAAAGTCAACAATTTGAGGTAAAATCAAAGTCAACTTGAAAGAAAGTCAAAGTCGACGTAAAAGTCTAAGTTTAACACTTTGGAGAATTTTAAAGTCTTTACATTTCAAAACAATAGAGTAATATGAATTTTAAAGCGTTTATATATAAGTTTACTTATACGAGCATTTCGGAATTGTTTGAAATCATAAATTGTAAATTCGGGCAGCGATTCCGCGTTATAGTTTTTAAATCCAAATTTTACAAACACTTACCCGCTTATAATTTATAACGATATTTAATCAAATTTACCAACACAAAAAGGTGTTTATATGTTCAAATTGTCACTTTAATACTAGTTAAGGTCATTACAGTCAGTTCCTGACAGATACGTGAAATATCGAGCTTAAGGTTGCGTTTTACAGCGGATTAAATAAGGTTTCGGGACCTGATCTGGGTTATGCGGCGTAACTGTTAGTTACGCGGGGTAAATGTAGTTACGCCAGTGTAACTGTGATCAGCTCCTCCAATTTGTCGAAAATCGTTTTCGTGTATATGTTGATGGTAGATTTGGACATGTAATGATAAAAACATCTAAATACATTATACATAAATCTTTATAACATCTTTTTAACCACAAAACTAAGTTTTAAGTAGTGACCCGTTTTGTATGCAAATGGGTTAAAAAAAACTTCAAAAATCATATTTTTAAGTGTTTGATCTTATATGTAATAGATAATCTTAGTAAAAACAGTAGAGATTAGATATTTTACCCCAAAGAAAGTGAATGTGTGATGATCAAACACAATTTGATGGAGATTTCTTGATGTTTGAAGGTGATTCGACCCGAAAATGATATAATTCGATAAATGCAACCCAATGGATGATTAACCTTAGGTCTCCATGATGATGTTAACAATTTAATGTGATGTTATAGTTGTTTGATTGCTGGAAATTCACAGAAATAAAAAGGGTGTTGAAAAGGGAGGTGTTTTGCTTCAAAGAGAATGGAGAGAAAGCGTTTTGGTGTGTGTGTGTGATTGTAAACATGAAATGAGACTGGTATGATATCTTCCAGTGATAAAATATGTGTTAAAGAGTGTCTTGAAACCTGTAGGACAGGTGTCCAACAAGTTATACACGTATTGATGACTCACACCCAAAAACCATGTGCTGCACGCTAGTTACGCTACCAACGTAACTATATAGTTATGCAGCGTAACTATATAGTTACTCAACGTAACTATATAGTTACTCAACGTAACTATCGCAGCGTAACTGCACACACAACCAACCTTCAAGCTAGTTACGTTGGGCGTAACTATAGTTACGCAACGTAACTATATAGTTACGCAACGTAACTATATAGTACGCAACGTAACTATCCCAGCGTAACTGTCTGAATTTTTGGAAATTTTCTGTTTTTCGTTATCGTTAGGCATCGATTCTTGATGGTCAGTTTATTGAATTCACGCGAATTGATGCACATCCTGATAGATGCGTCTTTCTTCTTAAAGAAGAGGATTGGGGCTCCCTAGGATGACGTACTAGGACGAATTGGTCGAAACAGACAATTTGAGCTCGGAATCGAGCTAACCAGTCCATTCCGACGTTGATGTCGAATTTCAGTTCTAGGGGGACGAGATTTATGGGAAAGGTCTTATTGGTTAGGCACAATGAACATCCAAGGATTTCGTCCTTAGCTTCGAACTCTCGACCCTTAGCGTACTCTTAGGTAAAGCTATCCCCGAGGACTTTAAATCCTAGATTAATAAGGGTTCTAAAACCTAAGGATACAAAGCTTCTTTCTGCTCCTTGTGGTTGGTGATCAGCCTTCCTGTTCTTACCCTCCTTTCGCTCGACGGGTGCTGAGGGAGAAGAAGGTTATTGTTTCCGGAGTTCTCTCCATCTTCTTATTTGACTGTTACCGGAAAGAGAAGGGGGTTAATGTTCCCGAGGTTTTCATCTTCCTCTTGTTTGACTGTGGTTGGAAAAAGGTGGAGGTTATGGTCATTGTTGTTCTCCTGGCGGTTGTCGTTGGGGTTATCATCCTCGAAAATTTCGTCGGTGACACTAGCAATGATGTGAGCGATCACGTTTGGGAGTGTCGTTAAGAGCTGCGCTGTAATCTGCTCGACTATTAGGCCAGCGTCGCTCTTTTTGGGAGGCATGATTCTACAACAGAAAAGGAAAACTAGTTTAGTACGCACGAATGAGAATCTGAGATACAGATTTTAACGATGTCTAATCGAAAATGATATATATATATATATATATATATATATATATATATATATATATATGAAGGGTTAGATGACGCAAGCACGATCAATGGTCAAAGAACGATAGCATAATCCAAGCATGACAGAAGGTAAAGATAAAAGTAATAGAGTTTCATCTAGTAAAAAGAGTAGTCGGTTACAAGGTTCATAAGAGTAAGGAAGTTCAAAACATAATTACGAAACGAGTCTTAAGACGTGTGCAAGTACGAAAAATTACAACTTTGACTTGGGTACAATATGAATTAAAAGGAAATATTCTAACGACGCCTATCCAGGAACATCTTCATCAAGATGACGACTATCAGGGTTCCCGTAACCAAGCATGCGCTCACGAGGCGCTGAACAGTCCTCGAGGTGGCTTGAGTCGAAGAGATGACTCGGGGGGACTGCTCAGATAACCGGTGAGCTGTGTCTAAGATCTGGAACGAGAGATGAGGCTGATGCTCAGCCTCCTTAGTAAGTCCTTGAAGGTCTCGGCGGTAAGTCCTTGAAGGTCTCGGCGGCGTGCGTCATACTCGGTCGGGGTGAACCTCTTACTAGGTGGCATCTTCGGTGGTCGAGACGACCCTGCGACATTAGGGCGCTGCACTAGTAACCGTGGAGTCGCTCCTATATGTAGCGATCCATGGTCGGCGTGGCCGATGACGTGTTTGGGTTCTCGGGGTGTAGCGGAATCTGAGGAGTGCCAGCTTTGGCTGAATTGGGAGCCTCCTGTCCCATCATGCGATTCGGTAAGCGACCGGGAAGGGTGACCTGCTTACGAGCACTCACACAGATGTGCAGTCCTCATTGTTGTGGAGCTGCGACGGAAACCGATGGAACGAAAGGTAGGGAAGTCCTCGGACTGGATGTATCGTGGTTGTTGGAAATGGCCCTGGATCTCTCCTCCGAAGAGTCGGTAGGTTCGTGGTGCTGAGCTCCCGACGCGGTGACGTCGTTAGAAACCTTAGTCGATAATACGGTTCGGGAGTGCGAGTGCGGATATGAACGAGAATGTGACGAGTGAGACATGTCGTAACGAATAAACAGTACACGTGATTATAGGGAAAAAGGAAAAATGTAAACGATAGTGCATCTACGGGTCAATCCGTGAGAATCGGGAATCAGTGGGATCTGGAACTTTTGACTCGAAATTCGTTAACAATAGCAACTACGTTCCGTTCTTGCATAGTTTATTCCGAACTAGACGTAGTTGGCCAAATTACGCGTCGTTAGTAATAAACCATCCATTTGCGGAATTAATCCACTAAAGTTTAAAACTCGTGTAATGATTTTTCCAAAAATCCTTGGTTATAGTTTGGTTTTTAAAAAATTTGAATTTTTTTTTGAAAACCCGTATTCACTATAACCTTGTTTTCTGATACCAAGTCTGCCACACCCCGCTAAAGCGGAAAAACGGGATGTGAAGAGCGTCAATATCATAACATGAGATATAATAAATTACAACGATTTTCAAGTCATTAAAATATATAAAAGTGTTTAGAAGTTCGAATTAACCAAGTATTTTAAAACACTTCATTACAACATAATACATAAGTAAGGATTTCAAAAGAGGTTACCAATATACGGAACACAGTCTTCTCCCGATTCATTGCTACGTGACTTTCCTGACCCCGTCAATGAGATATGCACTTCAAGCCCTTACATTTCCTTTCCTGAAAACATGATAAAAAGTGTCAACTACAAAAAGTAGTTGAGTGAGTTACAGTTTTCTAGTCCTCGACTAAAAATGGTTTCGGCAAAGTATGGAAATACTTTGTAAAGATATTTTTCGGGTCCGTATATATATACTCTCGGATAAAAGTGATTTCGGAAAAGTATAGCAATACTTTGTAAAGATGTATTCGGGTTCGTATATATATACTCTCGGATAAAAATGATTTCCGCAAGCTGAAGCAATACCTTGTAAAAATGTTTGCGTACAAGTATAGCAATACTTGTAAAAGGAACTTTTACGGCACCGTATATCTCTCTATATATACGGGTAAAGAAAATAGTTTGCGCCTCCGTATCTCTCAATATACGAGTAATGAAAATAGTTTGGACCTCCATTTATCTATATATATATATATATATATATATATATATATATATATATATATATATATATATATAAATGGAGGTCCAAACTATTTTCATTACTCGTATATTGAGAGATACGGAGGCGCAAACTATTTTCTTTACCCGTATATATAGAGAGATATACGGTGCCGTAAAAGTTCCTTTTACAAGTATTGCTATACTTGTACGCAAACATTTTTACAAGGTATTGCTTCAGCTTGCGGAAATCATTTTTATCCGAGAGTATATATATACGAACCCGAATACATCTTTACAAAGTATTGCTATACTTTTCCGAAATCACTTTTATCCGAGAGTATATATATACGGACCCGAAAAATATCTTTACAAAGTATTTCCATACTTTGCCGAAACCATTTTTAGTCGAGGACTAGAAAACTGTAACTCACTCAACTACTTTTTGTAGTTGACACTTTTTATCATGTTTTCAGGAAAGGAAATGTAAGGGCTTGAAGTGCATATCTCATTGACGGGGTCAGGAAAGTCACGTAGCAATGAATCGGGAGAAGACTGTGTTCCGTATATTGGTAACCTCTTTTGAAATCCTTACTTATGTATTATGTAATGAAGTGTTTTAAAATACTTGGTTAATTCGAACTTCTAAACACTTTTATATTTTAATGACTTGAAAATCGTTGTAATTTATTATATCTCATGTTATGATATTGACGCTCTTCACATCCCGTTTTTCCGCTTTAGCGGGGTGTGGCAGACTTGGTATCAGAAAACAAGGTTATAGTGAATACGGGTTTTCAAAAAAAAATTCAAATTTTTAAAAACCAAACTATAACCAAGGATTTTTTGGAAAAATCAGTACACGAGTTTTAAACTTTTAGTGGATTAATTCCGCAAATGGATGGTTATTACTAACGACGCGTAATTTGGCCAACTACGTCTAGTTCGGAATAAACTATGCAAGAACGGAACGTAGTTGCTAATGTTAACGAATTTCGAGTCAAAGTATCCAGATCCCACTGATTCCCGATTCTCACGTGATTGACCCGTAGATGCACTATCGTTTACATTTTTCCTTTTTCCCTATAATCACGTGTACTGTTTATTCGTTACGACATGTCTCACTCGTCACATTCTCGTTCATATCCGCACTCGCACTCCCGAACCGTATTATCGACTAAGGTTTCTAACGACGTCACCGCGTCGGGAGCTCAGCACCACGAACCTACCGACTCTTCGGAGGAGAGATCCAGGGCCATTTCCAACAACCACGATACATCCAGTCCGAGGACTTCCCTACCTTTCGTTCCATCGGTTTCCGTCGCAGCTCCACAACAATGAGGACTGCACATCTGTGTGAGTGCTCGTAAGCAGGTCACCCTTCCCGGTCGCTTACCGAATCGCATGATGGGACAGGAGGCTCCCAATTCAGCCAAAGCTGGCACTCCTCAGATTCCGCTACACCCCGAGAACCCAAACACGTCATCGGCCACGCCGACCATGGATCGCTACATATAGGAGCGACTCCACGGTTACTAGATGCAGCGCCCTAATGTCGCAGGGTCGTCTCGACCACCGAAGATGCCACCTAGTAAGAGGTTCACCCCGACCGAGTATGACGCACGCCGCCGAGACCTTCAAGGACTTACCGCCGAGACCTTCAAGGACTTACTAAGGAGGCTGAGCATCAGCCTCATCTCTCGTTCCAGATCTTAGACACAGCTCACCGGTTATCTGAGCAGTCCCCCCGAGTCATCTCTTCGACTCAAGCCACCTCGAGGACTGTTCAGCGCCTCGTGAGCGCATGCTTGGTTACGGGAACCCTGATAGTCGTCATCTTGATGAAGATGTTCCTGGATAGGCGTCGTTAGAATATTTCCTTTTAATTCATATTGTACCCAAGTCAAAGTTGTAATTTTTCGTACTTGCACACGTCTTAAGACTCGTTTCGTAATTATGTTTTGAACTTCCTTACTCTTATGAACCTTGTAACCGACTACTCTTTTTACTAGATGAAACTCTATTACTTTTATCTTTACCTTCTGTCATGCTTGATGCTATCGTTCTTTGACCATTGATCGTGCTTAGCGTCATCTAACCCTTCATTATATATATATTATATATATATATATATATTATATATATATATATCATTTTCGATTAGACATCGTTAAAATCTGTATCTCAGATTCTCATTCGTGCGTACTAAACTAGTTTTCCTTTTCTGTTGTAGAATCATGCCTCCCCAAAAAGAGCGACGCTGGCCTAATAGTCGAGCAGATTACAGCGCAGCGTCTTAACGCCACTTCCCAAACGTGATCGCTCCATCATGGCTAGTGTCACCGACGAATATTTTCGAGGATGATAACCCCAACGACAACCGCCAGAGAACAACAATGTACAATAACCTCACCTTTTTCAACCACAGTCAAACAATATGAAGATGAAAACCTCGGGAACATTAACCCCCTTCTCTTTCCGGTAACAGTCAATAAGAAGATGGAGAGAACTCCGGAAACAATAACCTTCTTCTCCCTCCAGCACCCGTCGAGCGGCGAAAGGAGGGTAAGAACAGAAGGCTGATCACCACCACAAGAGCAGAAAGAAGCTTTGTATCCTTAGGTTTTAGAACCCTTATTAATCTAGGATTTAAAAGTCCCGGGGATAGCTTTACCTAGAGTACGCTAAGGGTCGAGAGTTCGAAGCGAAGGACGAAATCCTTGGATGTTCATTGTGCCTACCAATAAGACCTTTCCCATAATCTCGTCCCCCTAGAAACTGGAAATTCGACATCAACGTCGGAATGGACGGGTTACTCGACTTCCGAGCTCAAATTGTCTGTCGACCAATTCGTCCTAGTACGTTCATCCTAGGGAGCCCCAATCCTCTTCTTTAAGAAGAAGACAGCATCTATCAGGATGTGCATCAATTCGCGTGAATTCAATAAACTGACCATCACGAATCGATGCCTAACGCTTAACGAAAAACAGAAAATTTTCCAAAATTCAGACAGTTACGCTGGGATAGTTTACGTTGCGTAACTATATAGTTACGACGTTGCGTAACTATATAGTTAAGTTGCGTAACTATAGTTACGCCCAACGTAACTAGCTTGAAGGTTGTTGTGTGTGCAGTTACGCTGCGATAGTACGTTGAGTAACTATATAGTTACGTTGAGTAACTATATAGTTACGCTGCTATACTATATATTTACGTTGGTAGCGTAACTAGCGTGCAGCACTATGTTTTTGGGTCGGAGTCTCAATACGTGTATAACTTGTTGGACACCTGTCCTACAGGTTTCAAGACACTCTTTAACACATATTTTATCAACTGGAAGATATCATACCAGTCTCATTTCATGTTTCAATCACACACACACACCAAAACGCTTTCTCTCCATTCTCTTTGAAGCAAAACACCTCCCTTCTCAACACCCTTTTTATTTCTGTGAATTTCAGCAATCAAACAACCTATAACATCACATTAAATTGTTAACATCATCATGGAGACCTTAAGGTTAATCATCCATTGGGTTGCATTTATCGAATTATATCATGTTTCGGGTAAATCGTAGCGCCTTCGAACATCAAGAAATTCTCCAGCAATTGTGTTTGATCATCACACATTCACTTTCTTGGGGTAAAATATCTAATCTCTACTTGTTTTTACTAAGATTATCTATTACATATAAGATCAAACACTTAAAAATATGATTTTGAAGTTTTTTTAAAACCCATTTGCATACAAAACGGGTCACTACTTAAAACTTAGTTTTGTGGTTAAAAAGAGTGTTATAAAGATTTATGTATAATGTTATTTAAGATGTTTTTACATTACATGTCCAAATCTACCAGCAACATATACACGAAAACGATTTTCGACAAATTGGAGGAGCTGATCACAGTTACACTGGCGTAACTACATTACCCCGCGTAACTAACAGTTACGTCCGCATACACCCCAGATCAGGTCCCGAAACTTATTTAATCCGCTGTAAAACGCAACCTTAAGCTCGATACTTTCACGTATTCTGTCAGGAACTGACTGTAATGACCTTAACTAGTATTAAAGTGACAATTTGAACATATAAACACCTTTTTGTGTTGGTAAATTTGATTAATATCGTTAATAAATTATAAGCGGGTAAGTGTTTTGTAAAATTTGGATTTTAAAAACTATAACGCGGAATCGCTGCCCGAATTTACAATTTATGATTTCAAACAATTCCGAAATGCTCGTATAAGTAAACCTTATATATAACGCTTTAAAATTCATATTACTCTATTGTTTTGAAATGTAAAGACTTTAAAATTCTCCAAAGTGTTAAACTTAGACTTTTACGTCGACTTTGACTTTCTTTCAAGTTGACTTTGATTTACCCTCAAATTGTTGACTTTGAATTTTATAAAGTCAACATACTTGACATTTAAACTTTGATAAAGTCAAATCCTTTGACTTTGACCTAGTCAACCTCTTCGACGTTGACCTTGGTCGGTCTTAAGAAATTTGATAACAATATTTGATTTCAACCGGTATTACCGTTAGTCCTTTTTCGACTTAGAATACCATATTCCATTTTAATTGTCGTTATGACGTGAAATGTCGATATCTTTCAATCGGCCCTTTTTGGCGCGGATCATCGTCTTTTTAATCCGTCATCATGAATCGACTTAATAATCGTTGGAATATTCTATTAAACTTAACCTTAACCGACAAGGCTAAACCGGACTAGACTTATAGAGATACTGAGACTATGTTATTTATTGTTTTAAGTCACTTAGACGGTGGAGTTGTAGCTCCGATATTATTTACCCGAGATTTCGCTAAAGTTTGTACTGTGAAGTTATTCTTAGCCCTTATCTTTAATAGTTTTGGGGCTGGAAAACTTAGTTTAAAATGTCTGCATGATGCGGAATGTTATTGATTATCTTGTTTCCCTTGTGATTAGGTCTTCCTTAGATTAGGTTCCTTTAGACCTTGGTGGGTCCCCCTTATACACTCGTGAAGCTTTATGCCCAACGTTACATATATAGCTATATAGGGTATAGACCTAACCCTCACTGCTCGGGTAGAATGTTTCTAGGAGCGGATGTTATGGCCGGTTACTTATTGGATACCTTTGGTGGACACACCTCAGGCTAGGGGGATTATATTGTTCGGTCAGGAGCGAATTGTAGACTGGTCTAGGCATAATACCTATCACTATTGGTTGTTGAAAACAAGATATATCATTTGAACTTATCATGTTTGTTAAAATTTTCATTGGGTCAACGTTTACTTAAAATTGCGAATAATTCACCAACATGTTGTTGATGTCGTTTTAACGCTTTTCAGGAGTTTGAGAATTCCCTGATCATGCCCTACTTGCTTTGTGGATCGCTTGTTTTGTGTATTTTGGGACTTGTAATGCTTTATGTGATTTCCATGACGATTCGTGTTGTGACATTTGTATTGTATTTGTACTCGGTATTGTATCGCTTTTAACTTTGTAATGTACATTGTAAAGCTTTGGCATGATTAATATAATTGCGATGTTTTGTTTACTGGTTGTAATGTTGTAATCCTTGACTCTTGATATCGTAACTGGAACACCTCGTGTTTCCGCTCTAAGCGGGTGTGACAGAAGCCGCTACGGGCATTACGAGTTTCTCGTCATGCCAGTTGGTCTAACCAACGCACCGTCAGTGTTCATGGGCTTGATGAACCGCGTGTGTAGACCATATCCGAACAAGTTCGTGATCACATCCATAGACGACATCCTCACCTATTCACGAAATAATCAAGACCACGCAAACACTTGAAACTCATTTTAGAACTTCTTAGAGATCAGAAGTTTTACGTCAAATTATCGAGATGTGAATTCTGACCCCGGGAAATACATTTCCTTGGTCATGCGATCAATCAGGAGGAATTCATGTAGACTCGGCCAAAATCAAAGTGATTGAGAAATAGAAAGCCCCAACGATTCCTTCGAAAACTCGACAATTCCTAGGATTAGTTGGCTACTATCGAAGGTTCATTGAGAATTTCTCAAGGATCGCTAAGCCATTAACCGAACTCACTCCGAAAGATAAAGTTTCCCTATGGGGAAAAGAACAGGAGGAACCATTTCAGAAGCTCAAACTCAAATCGCTAAAGCTCGGAGCCAAGAAATGAAACTCGAGAACCTTAAGAACGAGACTCTACATAACCACGTGAGAAAATTCGAGCTTAATCCAGACGGAATCCACTACTTCGAGAACCGAGCGTGGATTCTGAGATCCGAAATCCTACAAAAACTTATACTAGATGAGGGCCACCGTTCCAGTTATTCCATCCACCCGGGATCCGACAAACTGTACAAAGACGCACGAGAATATTATCGGTGGCCATGCATGAAGTAGTGTTAGGATTAAATTGTTGAGTTACTACTTCTCAGTTACTACTGCAAGTTACTACTCCTGCAAGTTACTACTTCTGCAAATCTGTTATGGAAGATTTGATTTTCAAGATAAAGATCTAAAAGAATTAGTCTCCTAATATAACTAGGTTTCCTTATGTAACTAGTTTCCTTATGTAAGTCATATGAGACTCTATATATAAAGATCTCTAGACATTGTAAAAGTGTGGTTTTTCATCATGTTTATTCTTTAGGAAAACACCAAACGATCTCACCACTTGAGATCGTTTCCCCTTTGTTCAGTCTCAAGGTCAAATTGATCCTTGTAAAGAGAAGAACACGTCTATTTTGATCAAATAGATTGAGGCTGTGTTAGATGTTTCCTAGAAAAGCTAGTTTAGCCTCAAGGTCTTTATATAGATCCTTGTATGTAAAGAAACACGTCTGTT
>CAJVGC010000508.1:29469054-29889054 GCA_910822075.1 Senecio squalidus
ACAAAGTATTTCCATACTTTGCCGAAACCATTTTTAGTCGAGGACTAGAAAACTGTAACTCACTCAACTACTTTTTGTAGTTGACACTTTTTATCATGTTTTCAGGAAAGGAAATGTAAGGGCTTGAAGTGCATATCTCATGGAAAGTCACGTAGCAATGAATCGGGAGAAGACTGTGTTCCGTATATTGGTACCTCTTTTGAAATCCTTACTTATGTATTATGTTGTAATGAAGTGTTTTAAAATACTTGGTTAATTCGAACTTCTAAACACTTTTATATATTTTAATGACTTGAAAATCGTTGTAATTTATTATATCTCATGTTATGATATTGACGCTCTTCACATCCCGTTTTTCCGCTTTAGCGGGGTGTGGCAGACTTGGTATCAGAAAACAAGGTTATAGTGAATACGGGTTTTCAAAAAAAAATTCAAATTTTTTTAAAAACCAAACTATAACCAAGGATTTTTGGAAAAATCATTACACGAGTTTTAAACTTTAGTGGATTAATTCCGCAAATGGATGGTTTATTACTAACGACGCGTAATTTGGCCAACTACGTCTAGTTCGGAATAACTATGCAAGAACGGAACGTAGTTGCTATTGTTAACGAATTTCGAGTCAAAAGTTCCAGATCCCACCCGATTCTCACGTGATTGACCCGTAGATGCACTATCGTTTACATTTTTCCTTTTTCCCTATAATCACGTGTACTGTTTATTCGTTACGACATGTCTCACTCGTCACATTCTCGTCATATCCGCACTCGCACTCCCGAACCGTATTATCGACTAAGGTTTCTAACGACGTCACCGCGTCGGGAGCTCAGCACCACGAACCTACCGACTCTTCGGAGGAGAGATCCAGGGCCATTTCCAACAACCACGGATACATCCAGTCCGAGGACTTCCCTACCTTTCGTTCCATCGGTTTCCGTCGCAGCTCCACAACAATGAGGACTGCACATCTGTGTGAGTGCTCGTAAGCAGGTCACCCTTCCCGGTCGCTTACCGAATCGCATGATGGGACAGGAGGCTCCCAATTCAGCCAAAGCTGGCACTCCTCAGATTCCGCTACACCCCGAGAACCCAAACACGTCATCGGCCACGCCGACCATGGATCGCTACATATAGGAGCGACACTAGATGCAGCGCCCTAATGTCGCAGGGTCGTCTCGACCACCGAAGATGCCACCTAGTAAGAGGTTCACCCCGACCGAGTATGACGCACGCCGCCGAGACCTTCAAGGACTTACCGCCGAGACCTTCAAGGACTTACTAAGGAGGCTGAGCATCAGCCTCATCTCTCGTTCCAGATCTTAGACACAGCTCACCGGTTATCTGAGCAGTCCCCCCGAGTCATCTCTTCGACTCAAGCCACCTCGAGGACTGTTCAGCGCCTCGTGAGCGCATGCTTGGTTACGGGAACCCTGATAGTCGTCATCTTGATGAAGATGTTCCTGGATAGGCGTCGTTAGAATATTTCCTTTTAATTCATATTGTACCCAAGTCAAAGTTGTAATTTTTCGTACTTGCACACGTCTTAAGACTCGTTTCGTAATTATGTTTTGAACTTCCTTACTCTTATGAACCTTGTAACCGACTACTCTTTTTACTAGATGAAACTCTATTACTTTATCTCTTCTGTCATGCTTGGATTATGCTATCGTTCTTTGACCATTGATCGTGCTTGCGTCATCTAACCCTTCATATATATATATATATATATATATATATATATATATATATATCATTTTCGATTAGACATCGTTAAAATCTGTATCTCAGATTCTCATTCGTGCGTACTAAACTAGTTTTCCTTTTCTGTTGTAGAATCATGCCTCCCAAAAAGAGCGACGCTGGCCTAATAGTCGAGCAGATTACAGCGCAGCTCTTAACGACACTCCCAAACGTGATCGCTCACATCATTGCTAGTGTCACCGACGAAATTTTCGAGGATGATAACCCCAACGACAACCGCCAGGAGAACAACAATGACCATAACCTCCACCTTTTTCCAACCACAGTCAACAAGAGGAAGATGAAAACCTCGGGAACATTAACCCCCTTCTCTTTCCGGTAACAGTCAAATAAGAAGATGGAGAGAACTCCGGAAACAATAACCTTCTTCTCCCTCCAGCAGCGAAAGGAGGGTAAGAACAGGAAGGCTGATCACCAACCACAAGGAGCAGAAAGAAGCTTTGTATCCTTAGGTTTTAGAACCCTTATTAATCTAGGATTTAAGTCCTCGGGGATAGCTTTACCTAAGAGTACGCTAAGGGTCGAGAGTTCGAAGCTAAGGACGAAATCCTTGGATGTTCATTGTGCTAACCAATAAGACCTTTCCCATAAATCTCGTCCCCCTAGAACTGAAATTCGACATCAACGTCGGAATGGACTGGTTAGCTCGATTCCGAGCTCAATTGTCTGTTTCGACCAATTCGTCCTAGTACGTCATCCTAGGGAGCCCCAATCCTCTTCTTTAAGAAGAAAGACGCATCTATCAGGATGTGCATCAATTCGCGTGAATTCAATAAACTGACCATCAAGAATCGATGCCTAACGATAACGAAAAACAGAAAAATTCCAAAAATTCAGACAGCTAAGCGGGGATAGTTACGTTGCGTAACTATATAGTTACGTTGCGTAACTATATAGTTACGTTGCGTAACTATAGTTACGCCCAACGTAACTAGCTTGAAGGTTGGTTGTGTGTGCAGTTACGCTGCGATAGTTACGTTGAGTAACTATATAGTTACGTTGAGTAACTATATAGTTACGCTGCATAACTATATAGTTACGTTGGTAGCGTAACTAGCGTGCAGCACATGGTTTTTGGGTGTGAGTCATCAATACGTGTATAAACTTGTTGGACACCTGTCCTACAGGTTTCAAGACACTCTTTAACACATATTTTATCACTGGAAGATATCATACCAGTCTCATTTCATGTTTACAATCACACACACACACCAAAACGCTTTCTCTCCATTCTCTTTGAAGCAAACACCTCCCTTTTCAACACCCTTTTTATTTCTGTGAATTTCCAGCAATCAAACAACTATAACATCACATTAAATTGTTAACATCATCATGGAGACCTAAGGTTAATCATCCATTGGGTTGCATTTATCGAATTATATCATTTCCATCAAATTGTGTTTGATCATCACACATTCACTTTCTTTGGGGTAAAAATATCTAATCTCTACTGTTTTTACTAAGATTATCTATTACATATAAGATCAAACACTTAAAAATATGATTTTGAAGTTTTTTTTAACCCATTTGCATACAAAACGGGTCACTACTTAAAACTTAGTTTTGTGGTTAAAACGATGTTATAAAGATTTATGTATAATGTATTTAGATGTTTTTATCATTACATGTCCAAATCTACCATCAACATATACATCGAAAACGATTTTCGACAAATTGGAGGAGCTGATCACAGTTACACTGGCGTAACTACATTTACCCCGCGTAACTAACAGTTACGCCGCATAACCCAGATAAGGTTTCGGGACCTGATCTGGGTTATGCGGCGTAACTGTTAGTTACGCGGGGTAAATGTAGTTACGCCAGTGTAACTGTGATCAGCTCCTCCAATTTGTCGAAAATCGTTTTCGTGTATATGTTGATGGTAGATGGACATGTAATGATAAAAACATCTAAATACATTATACATAAATCTTTATAACATCTTTTTAACCACAAAACTAAGTTTTAAGTAGTGACCCGTTTTGTATGCAAATGGGTTAAAAAAAACTTCAAAAATCATATTTTTAAGTGTTTGATCTTATATGTAATAGATAATCTTAGTAAAAACAGTAGAGATTAGATATTTTACCCCAAAGAAAGTGAATGTGTGATGATCAAACACAATTTGATGGAGATTTCTTGATGTTTGAAGGTGATTCGACCCGAAAATGATATAATTCGATAAATGCAACCCAATGGATGATTAACCTTAGGTCTCCATGATGATGTTAACAATTTAATGTGATGTTATAGTTGTTTGATTGCTGGAAATTCACAGAAATAAAAAGGGTGTTGAAAAGGGAGGTGTTTTGCTTCAAAGAGAATGGAGAGAAAGCGTTTTGGTGTGTGTGTGTGATTGTAAACATGAAATGAGACTGGTATGATATCTTCCAGTGATAAAATATGTGTTAAAGAGTGTCTTGAAACCTGTAGGACAGGTGTCCAACAAGTTATACACGTATTGATGACTCACACCCAAAAACCATGTGCTGCACGCTAGTTACGCTACCAACGTAACTATATAGTTATGCAGCGTAACTATATAGTTACTCAACGTAACTATATAGTTACTCAACGTAACTATCGCAGCGTAACTGCACACACAACCAACCTTCAAGCTAGTTACGTTGGGCGTAACTATAGTTACGCAACGTAACTATATAGTTACGCAACGTAACTATATAGTTACGCAACGTAACTATCCCAGCGTAACTGTCTGAATTTTTGGAAATTTTCTGTTTTTCGTTATCGTTAGGCATCGATTCTTGATGGTCAGTTTATTGAATTCACGCGAATTGATGCACATCCTGATAGATGCGTCTTTCTTCTTAAAGAAGAGGATTGGGGCTCCCTAGGATGACGTACTAGGACGAATTGGTCGAAACAGACAATTTGAGCTCGGAATCGAGCTAACCAGTCCATTCCGACGTTGATGTCGAATTTCAGTTCTAGGGGGACGAGATTTATGGGAAAGGTCTTATTGGTTAGGCACAATGAACATCCAAGGATTTCGTCCTTAGCTTCGAACTCTCGACCCTTAGCGTACTCTTAGGTAAAGCTATCCCCGAGGACTTTAAATCCTAGATTAATAAGGGTTCTAAAACCTAAGGATACAAAGCTTCTTTCTGCTCCTTGTGGTTGGTGATCAGCCTTCCTGTTCTTACCCTCCTTTCGCTCGACGGGTGCTGGAGGGAGAAGAAGGTTATTGTTTCCGGAGTTCTCTCCATCTTCTTATTTGACTGTTACCGGAAAGAGAAGGGGGTTAATGTTCCCGAGGTTTTCATCTTCCTCTTGTTTGACTGTGGTTGGAAAAAGGTGGAGGTTATGGTCATTGTTGTTCTCCTGGCGGTTGTCGTTGGGGTTATCATCCTCGAAAATTTCGTCGGTGACACTAGCAATGATGTGAGCGATCACGTTTGGGAGTGTCGTTAAGAGCTGCGCTGTAATCTGCTCGACTATTAGGCCAGCGTCGCTCTTTTTGGGAGGCATGATTCTACAACAGAAAAGGAAAACTAGTTTAGTACGCACGAATGAGAATCTGAGATACAGATTTTAACGATGTCTAATCGAAAATGATATATATATATATATATATATATATATATATATATATATATATATGAAGGGTTAGATGACGCAAGCACGATCAATGGTCAAAGAACGATAGCATAATCCAAGCATGACAGAAGGTAAAGATAAAAGTAATAGAGTTTCATCTAGTAAAAAGAGTAGTCGGTTACAAGGTTCATAAGAGTAAGGAAGTTCAAAACATAATTACGAAACGAGTCTTAAGACGTGTGCAAGTACGAAAAATTACAACTTTGACTTGGGTACAATATGAATTAAAAGGAAATATTCTAACGACGCCTATCCAGGAACATCTTCATCAAGATGACGACTATCAGGGTTCCCGTAACCAAGCATGCGCTCACGAGGCGCTGAACAGTCCTCGAGGTGGCTTGAGTCGAAGAGATGACTCGGGGGGACTGCTCAGATAACCGGTGAGCTGTGTCTAAGATCTGGAACGAGAGATGAGGCTGATGCTCAGCCTCCTTAGTAAGTCCTTGAAGGTCTCGGCGGTAAGTCCTTGAAGGTCTCGGCGGCGTGCGTCATACTCGGTCGGGGTGAACCTCTTACTAGGTGGCATCTTCGGTGGTCGAGACGACCCTGCGACATTAGGGCGCTGCATCTAGTAACCGTGGAGTCGCTCCTATATGTAGCGATCCATGGTCGGCGTGGCCGATGACGTGTTTGGGTTCTCGGGGTGTAGCGGAATCTGAGGAGTGCCAGCTTTGGCTGAATTGGGAGCCTCCTGTCCCATCATGCGATTCGGTAAGCGACCGGGAAGGGTGACCTGCTTACGAGCACTCACACAGATGTGCAGTCCTCATTGTTGTGGAGCTGCGACGGAAACCGATGGAACGAAAGGTAGGGAAGTCCTCGGACTGGATGTATCGTGGTTGTTGGAAATGGCCCTGGATCTCTCCTCCGAAGAGTCGGTAGGTTCGTGGTGCTGAGCTCCCGACGCGGTGACGTCGTTAGAAACCTTAGTCGATAATACGGTTCGGGAGTGCGAGTGCGGATATGAACGAGAATGTGACGAGTGAGACATGTCGTAACGAATAAACAGTACACGTGATTATAGGGAAAAAGGAAAAATGTAAACGATAGTGCATCTACGGGTCAATCACGTGAGAATCGGGAATCAGTGGGATCTGGAACTTTTGACTCGAAATTCGTTAACAATAGCAACTACGTTCCGTTCTTGCATAGTTTATTCCGAACTAGACGTAGTTGGCCAAATTACGCGTCGTTAGTAATAAACCATCCATTTGCGGAATTAATCCACTAAAGTTTAAAACTCGTGTAATGATTTTTCCAAAAATCCTTGGTTATAGTTTGGTTTTTAAAAAATTTGAATTTTTTTTTGAAAACCCGTATTCACTATAACCTTGTTTTCTGATACCAAGTCTGCCACACCCCGCTAAAGCGGAAAAACGGGATGTGAAGAGCGTCAATATCATAACATGAGATATAATAAATTACAACGATTTTCAAGTCATTAAAATATATAAAAGTGTTTAGAAGTTCGAATTAACCAAGTATTTTAAAACACTTCATTACAACATAATACATAAGTAAGGATTTCAAAAGAGGTTACCAATATACGGAACACAGTCTTCTCCCGATTCATTGCTACGTGACTTTCCTGACCCCGTCAATGAGATATGCACTTCAAGCCCTTACATTTCGTTTTCTGAAAACATAAGGAAAAGTGTCAACTACAAAAAGTAGTGAGTGAGATACAGTTTTCTAGTCCTCAACTAAAAATGGTTTCGGCAAAGTATAGCAATACTTTGTAAGGATGTTTTTCGGGTCCGTATATATATACTCTCGGATAAAAGTGATTTCGGAAAAGTATAGCAATACTTTGTAAAGATGTATTCGGGTTCGTATATATATACTCTCGGATAAAAATGATTTCCGCAAGCTGAAGCAATACCTTGTAAAAATGTTTGCGTACAAGTATAGCAATACTTGTAAAAGGAACTTTTACGGCACCGTATATCTCTCTATATATACGGGTAAAGAAAATAGTTTGCGCCTCCGTATCTCTCAATATACGAGTAATGAAAATAGTTTGGACCTCCATTTATCTATATATATATATATATATATATATATATATATACATATATATATATATATATATATATATATATATACATATATATATATATATATATATATATATATATATATATATATATATATGGGTAAAAGAAAAATGCGTATAGAGTAAAACATTGATTGTATAACGAATAAGGACATCTTGATATAATATGACTATAAGTGTTCACACTAAACCGATTAAACCCGATCGTGAATAGGTCCCACCCCGCACTATCTCCGGAGTGTCGAATGACTAGTATATGTACTTAGGCAGCGCCACCTAAGTAATGAACGATCATTTCCTAAGTATCGATACCCATAATACTATAAGGCTAAGCAAGCTAATAGTGTGTAATGAAAAGAACCTGGCACTTAATTTGAAAAATTGATAGTAGGCACTTAAGTCTTTGATATATTCCTATCAAGAGTTTACGGGGATGCTAACCCGTGGTATTTAAGACAACAATCAATCATTTGAAAATCATAGCAATTATAAATAAGACATAGGCATTTAATGTATCAAAAACATTTAGGTTCTCATGTTTTCCCCCAAAAATAGCAAGAACATAGTAAAATAGTGGGGATGTAACTCACGGATTGAGTAGAGTAAAGCTCGTGTGTAAAGGGATTGAAAGTCGGAATCAAATAGAACCTAGAGCATACCAACTTTCAAGTAAGTTATTAATTTATATAATCGTTAGTCAACGAATGCTTGTTTTTACAGTGTCATAGATATGTCTAACTTATAAGTTCAAGGTTACAAATTTTTTTAACGGGTTGAATAAGTTTTCAAGACCTGGTTATAGTTACGTAGAGTGTAACTGTAGTTACACTGAGTGTAGCTGTATTTACACAGCGTAACTGTAGTTACACTGAGTGTAACTGTAGTTACGCTGAGTGTAACTGTAGTTACGCTGAGTGTAACTGTAGTTACGCTGAGTGTAACTGTAGTTAGGCAACGTAACTGATAACAGTTTCCTTTTAGTTGCCAAAAATTGTTTTTGGTGTTGTAAATTCATCTTTTGATGGTAGATTTCGATGTGTAATGATAGAAACACTAAATTACATTATAAAAGACAGTTTATAACAAGTTTTTAACCACAAAAACTAAGATTTAAGTAATGATTTATAATAAACCCGTTTTCTATGTAAATGGGTTATAAAACTTCAAAAATCATATTTTTTAAGTGTTAGATCTCACATGAAATGTATGTTTTGAGTAAAAACAGTAAATGGAAGAGTTTTTACCAGAGAGAATTGGTTTGATGAGGATTGGTTGGTGATTTGAGCTTCAAAGTGGAGAAAACGTTTGTGTAACCCAAAGATTGAATACTCCTTGATTATTAGAACGATTTTAGGAGGTGTTTTGGTGTGTTTTTAAGCGGTTTCTTCTGCCAAAATGTGGCTGGAAAAGAGCTCTAGAGAGAGTGTTTTAATGTGTGTGTGTTTTTAGTTTTTGTGATGTTAGAATGAAAGAAAGAGAGAGGGAGAAAGTCAAAAGCCTAAACCTGTAAATTAGGGGGTCAAATCGAGTTATTACAGGTGTTAGAGACCATCACAACTGTCACACCCCGCTAAAGCGGAAACACGAGATGTGAAGAGCAAAGAATCATTTCACGGGTTATACCAAAATCAACGGTTCAAGTCATTAAGATTAAGGTTGAAAAGTACAAAAGTCAAAGATACAACCAAGATTCAACGTTTAAGACCATAATATATAATAATAAAATGTTTTAATTTAAAGATTCCCAAAAATAAAGGTCTTCTTCCCGAGGTACACTTCACATAATTGGCTTGACCCGCCTGAGCAATGCACTTCATAACTTACGCTTAGTTCCTGAAACATGAGATAAAGTGTCAACTACGAAAACGTAGTGAGTGAGTTACAGTTTATAAGTTGACCAAAGGTTTCTAATAAAAGTTCGACAAGTATATGTATAAGTACAAAGTTTTCCAAAAGAAGTAAGCGGATAAGTAATCGCATAAAGGTAGTTTATATACTGTCGTAATTGTTCAAGTCAAGAGTTTAGAGTTCGTAAAGGTTCGAGACAGGTTCAAAGTCCATAGAAGTTCAAGATCAGTTCAAAGTTAAGTCGCGTAGCAAGCGGTAAAAGTGTGTGGTCATTACCTCAGCGGTGGATTAATCCACATGTGTAAGACAGTACGTAAGCGTATGCGTAAATAATAAAGACCTATGATCCTCGAGTTGTACCAACCACTAAGCTTAATATAACGTAAGATTTTGCACACTAATCCGATTTCTGGTCAAGCACATGCCCCTACTTCCAGTCTAAAGATCGAGTTCGTGAGAACTTAGTAATATGTACCCAGGTTGCTACCTTTAAGTAAGAAGTAACCGCTCCTAAGTATCGATACCCATATTTACTAACGGCTATTGTTAATAGTGTGAAGGGAGTAGTTCTAAAAAGTTGCGGGGCACTTTGTCCGTCCTGTTTCTAAAAATTGGTCGTTTGTACTTACGGCGTTTATATCCTCACCTAGGGTTTTGGTCCAAATACAATCAAGCTATCATTGTCTAATCAATTATCCAAAGAGGCAAACCTATTTAGTCTAAAGTAAGCCAGTCCGAATAGATGATATTGTCTACGCATATTAGTTCGCAAAGTCCCAAAATAGTCCAATAGTTCTCAAGGTTCCAAAAGTCGTACAGTTGCAAAGTTCGTAAAGTTTCCAAAAATAGATAAATAGCTCAATAGTTCATAAAGTTTCCAAAAACAGATAAATAGCTCAATAGTTCATAAAGTTTCCAAAAATAGATCACAAAACATTGTACGTAAGTTCAAGCGCGTAAAACAGTTTCACATAAAAGATATTGTTCACAAAAGATTTTTGATCTCATGTTTCCCCCAAAAAGAGTACTTAAAATGTAAGAGTAAGGAGGGATGTTATTCACGGATTGCGAAGAAAAGGACTCGGGAATCGGTCGGAGCGGGAGCCGGGAATCACGGGTCGCCTAATAATACCAAGATGGTTCAATTATTATTATCTTATTATGTTATTGTACTTAATATAATATAGATAAGTTTTTAGTTAAACTTTAAGTGTCAAGGTTAAGTATTGTCCAAAATAGTCCCAAAACGGTGAAAGTTACGTTTTTGTCCAAAATCCGATCTTTAACGTTGATTGATATCATGTTATGAGTAATTTGGTCGCTGAGTGGTGTGTATTTTCCTAATGAAATCGGGCAGCGCTTCCGCGCCCAAATTTCATATCCAAAAATACAATTTCACTTCCGCTCACAAAAGACATACAACACAATTCTATATCCAAACGAGTTCATTTAAGTTCCAAAAGTTCATTACAAGTCACCAATACATATTTATTTTCCAAACTCAGTCCCAAAATAGTATTTACGAAAAGTCAGCAAGTCAAACAAGTTCAAAACGTCAAAATGAAGCAATTCGGGAAAATCAGTAAGGCCTGTGCGCCGTTGTGACCTTTAGGACGGCGCAAAGAAGCCTAAATTCACCCCGCTGCGTCGTCCTGGTCACAGGGACGGCGCACGGGTCGCGTTTTCGGGATTTTTCGAGCAAAACGACTACTTTGGCCACGGATTTCAACATGCAATTGGTCTAGACGAAATAGAACTTCATTTCCAGTGTTTATAAAGTGTTTTTATTCATAAAAACATAGATCTAAACAATATTTCGGTTAAAAATCGTTTTTGTACATAAAACGTTATAAATCTTTGTAAAAACTTATTTTCAATCCATAGATCATCTATCCAAGTTGTTATTTACATAAAAACAGTAATTTAAAAGAAATCTACCGGTGGAAATCGCTTGGATGAGGGTTTGATGATGTTTGAGCTCCGAAAATCCTTACAAAAATGGTCCTTAGTCGAAATCTTTTGGTTTCTCTTGCTTCTCTTGAGGTTTTAAACGTTTTTGCTGGATTAAAATGGTGTTTTAGTGCTGGGAATTCACTGGAGATGATGAAGGTTTAGAGAGAATTTGAGAGAATATGTGTGTTTTTATGTTTTTAGATTATGTAAATGAGAAAATGCAAATGGAACTAAAGAAAATCATTAAAGGGGTGTATTGGTACTGCAAAATGCAGTAAATGATGGTCAATAGTCGAGTTTGATTGGGGGTTTAAGTTGAGAAATCGAGACATGCAGAATTTTCAAAAAAATTCGGAGTTAGTCCTCCAGGACGGCGCACGAGGTCACTGTGCGTCGTCCTGGACCACTTTTGTAACAAATTTTTGATTTTTGCTGTTTTTGTTATTTTTGCGTTATTGTTTCATTGGACCTTTTCGTTAACTAAAAGTTCTTAATTATGTTACATTATGAGCTCAGGAAAGTTCATTAGGTGTTTTCTTGGTATTAGGACTTATATAAATTGATTCCGGTTGTGATTCCAACACGAGCGCGTTTCCGATAAAGATTCAATTTAAAGACACAATAGACAAAACGAGAGGCATAGAACGTAAAGAGCACCTGAAATTTGACGGTTGTCACATTCTCCCCGGGTTGAAAGGAATTTCGTCCCGAAATTTAGTTCGTCCCATGGGGAAGAAGTGTCGTCGGATCAAGGTGGATCCTCCTAACGAGTTTCGGTCCGTGCGTCTTCACGCGGTTGTGGGACTACGTCGGGGGTTCCACTGAACTAAGAGATGGGGACAAGGTTCTGTCTAGGTTGTTTGACCTTGGAGTCAACAAGTTAAGCGGTTCACAAGGAAATTGGGTTTGGCACCGATCTTGACCTTGTCTAGAGGGACGACAAGGGTCTCATTAGATAGGCACTCTTCAAGTGTGAGGATGGAACATATAGGAAAGTTTAAAGAAAACTGGGGAAGTTAAAGGCGATTAGTAATCGGACCGAAATTTCCTAAGATTTAGGTTGGACCAGTGTATCTAAGGCTCAGTGTGTCGCGTTTCAAAAAGCAGGCTGCCCCCTTTTTATGGCGATATCTTGGGAAGTACTCTATCCCCATCCTGGGAGTCGAGGATGTTTTCCTTCTGTTTGGTTACGTAGCTCCTCAACCGGGTACGAGATGCTTCTAGTCTTTCACGGGTAGAGGTAGACGTCGGGCCTTGCAAGTTGTCAATCGACAACTTCTAGCCGATAGAGCGGTGATCGATACTTGCGTCCACATAGAGAGTGAAGGGTGCGCACTTAGTGCTGGCATGGAAGCCGTTGTCATAGGTGAACTCGACTAGGGGAAGGCGAGCGTCGTGACTTTCTACGGAGGCAACCATGCACGCTCTCAGCATCTTTTTAGACGTTTGGACCGTCTTTCCGTTTTGACCGTTGGCCGAAATGTGGTGTGAGGCGCTGAGGTCTATTCGCGTCCCTAGCGATTCTCTGGAGGGCACTCCGAAGAGAGTGGGACGTAGATCGACCATCCTTACCGGAGATGATTGAGAGATGGTTTTCGGTATTCTGCCTTGACCTTGGAGTAAGTGAGGCACTCGGCTAGATACAAGGCAATACCCTTATTCATGTCCGACCACGAACAGTATTCTTGGGAACCCTTTGTACAACATGTCGGGTCCCAGATAGGTGGAATAGCGAAATCAGTGGCCCTTGACGAAAATGAGTTTAGCCTGAGTTCGAATTCCTTCACGGTTGGCTATAGGATGGCAAAATGTTATTTTCTCGGGGCCAGAACTTGCACTTTGGGAATTTGGTGTACAACTCCTGATCTCGGGAGAGTTCTAGAGTGAGCTTGGGATGTTTCACATGATCTCCCTTGAGTAGGTGAGAGTGTTGACAAGGAGTGTGGGTATTAATCGTCTAGGTACGACCTACACACTTTGTTCATTAACTCCATGAATACCGTTAGTGTGTTGGTTAGGACCACCGACAGAGGGGAGGCTTGTATTGCTTGCATCGAGTTTGGGGATGCGGTTTTTGGTAATGTTGGTTATAATGTCACGAATGTAGGTGCATTTCGTTAGTTACTAGATTCGTATGTAATTAACGTTTATTCTAATATCAGTCTTTATATTGTTTGTTTGAATATTAATATTGAATGTTTGATTAAATATATGCTTGAACGTTTACGTTGTTATTAATTAATCAAATATGTGTTTTGTGATGTTTTAAATAATATTCAGATTCATTCGCACGGATAAGGATGATATCCGCGCGCATGAAGGTTCCATTCGCACGAATCAGTTAAGTAAACAAAGTGTTTATTAACATGTTACATTCGTACGGACGAGATCATGTCCGCACGAATGGGAAGTAATCCGTACGGATAGAAATCACATCCGTACGGATGAAAAGCTGGGCCTATATATACCCAGCTAGGTTTCTGCATTACGTAAGTTTTGCTATTTACATTCGTGCCGAATTGCGCTGCTCGTTTTCTTAGAGTTCCAAAGTGTTAATCAAGTATAAACAATCATCCGAATAGTCTTCCTTAGGTCCGATCGTATCAACAATCGTTGGTTTGATTCCGTTTCCGAAGGTTATATATTCGCTAGATAATCGATAGCTTATTTCCGCTAGGTTATTGATATAACGTTGAGTTCTTAAGATCACACCCCCCCCCCCCCCCCCCCCACAGAGTGGTATCAGAGCGTTGGTTGTAGAAATCAACGTTCTTCTATCGTTTTCTTTAAGATTTTCGGTTTTTGATTGAAACTTACGTTTGGAATTTTACGTTAAAAAGAGTGTTTTTGTTGTCTTAAAACGTTTCTGGGTTGTTTAGGTTAAGTTCTGGGCAGATAGGAAGCGTTTTGGTTTAGAAAATCGAGTTGTAGATCGAATTTTAGCAAAACCCTAAAGTTTCAGCGGCGCATACGAACGAAGTTCTTGAAAAGTTCTCATCCGCACGAATAGGAATTCATCCGTGCGGATCTAGGATTCATTCGTGCGAATCTAGAATTTTTACTTAAAACGTTTAACTTTTAGCTCATCCGTACGAATAGGTTTCCTCCGTACGAATAGGAACTCATCCGTGCACATTAGTTTGTTCATCCGTGCGAATAACTCATTCGTATAGAGTTTTAGGTTATCCGTCTCGTTCGTACGAATCACTCTCATTCGTACGTATCAAGTATCTTATCCGTACGAGTCAAAGAAGTTCATCCGCACGAAGCAGTTTAAATTGAATTTTCACTTTTTAAAATGGAATACGCTATGGCTAGTACCAATTCTAAAATGTCGGAAATGTTAATTAATGATGCTGAAACTGGAAGTATAAACAAGGTCCCAAAACTAATTTCAATGGACGACTACCCACACTGGAAACCTCGGTTTGAAATTCATATCAACGGATTGGACTCAAAAATGTGGGATATGATTAAAAATGGATATACTGAACCAATTGGTGAAGACGGAGACCTCATTCCCATTCACATATATACTGAGGAGCAAAGGAAGAGTTATGATATTGAGAAAAAGGCTTATTCTTATTTATGTCAGGCAATTCCTAGATCTGTGTTTCATCAGTACAAGACATACAAGTTATCGAAACAACTGTGGGATGCTTTTGAATTAGACTGTGAGGGAAACAACAAGTTGAAATCGATGAAGGGAAGAGCACTGAAAAAGGAGTTTAACAATTTTACTTGCTTGCATGGAGAATCATTGTTCGACCTTATCAGACGCTTTCAACATCTGATTAGTGAGATGCACGGATACTCAGTGGTTACAACTGGTCCAGAACGAGTAGAATGCTTTGCTGATGCTTTACCAGACAGCTGGAATGGGTATATTGAGATGTTAAAGGAAAGTGGCTATCTTGCTCGCACAACTTTAAATGATCTATTTACCAAGCTGAGAGAAAAGGAGCAGGATGACAAGTTTCGTGCTCAGAGAAAGGGACACACTCAAGATCCTTCGTTATACTACGATGATCCCACTCCAGCCACTCCTACTCATGCTCCACTGAAGACAGCTTTTTCTGCTAACACCTCGAGTACTTCGGGAAATTCTGGTTGTTCAAACTCAAGCTCAAGTCAAGGCACTCCGGTTCAAAAGTCTCAAGCTCAAGCTACTTCAGAATCAGCTTCTACAAGTTTGAAGATCGAGCACTTTCATAAAGGAAATGTTGATGGTGTAAACGAAGATATGGCTATGTTAACTACCTTAGTAGCTTCCTATGATAACTTGCTGCAGGGTAAAATTGGAAATATCAACTTAACTGGTGAAGATTATGAGCAGATTGATCGTGATGAGATGGAAAGAATCGACATTATGTGGGGTTTCGCTAATCTTGTTAGGAGGGCAAAAGAATATGTGAAAAGGACTGGTAACACAATCGGAGCTAACAAGGAAACTAAATATGGTTTCGATATGTCTGTCATTACTTGTCACAACTGTGGAGAAAAAGGTCATTTTGCTCGTCAATGTGAAAAGCCAAAACGACCAAGGACTGTTCAGAATCCTTTCAGAGATCAGCAAAATAGGAGCGTGAACATAAATGCTCCTGAGGTGAACAAGAATACTGCTTTGGTGACAACTGGCACAAATATCTCTACTGGTACAGAGAATTCAGATGTCAAGGCTTTGGTTTTTCAATCGGACGAAGGATTGGATTGGCAATTTCAAATTGATAACAATCCATCTAATGCTGAAGTGGAAGGGAAACCAAGGGTTGACTACAAAACTTGTCCACCTCCAATTTTTAACAAATTGATTAAGGCTCCAAAGGAGTAAGGGGACATTGAATTCATTGTTCAACAACCTGACCCAGCTGTCCAAACACCTATTGTCCAAACACCTATTGTCAGTCCCAAAGATACTTCAAATGCTCAAAGTGCTAAAACCGAAAAATTAAAAGAAACGGTATTGGTTGAAGATTGGGTTTCCGACTCAGATGAGGAAGAAAAGGGTTCGGGTTTGGGTCGTCAGTTACCGAATAAAACTTCGAGTAAACCTAAACAAGTTAGAATTTTGAAAAGACCTGAACTTAAGGGACCAAAATTTGTCAAAGCCGGGGAATCACCAGTAGAGGTTGAGAAAAAGGAAACTGAAAAAGTAAAATTCATACCACCTCATTTGAGAAACACAAACACCAATCCCCAGAAGCCGCAAAATGTTCAACAACATAATGGCTTCATGCGTCCTAATGCTATGTTCTCCAAACCTCTTACACATCACCGGAGAATGACGCGAAGTTCTCAAAATCTTAACGAATGGAGAACTTGTTTTGATTGTGGGGAGAAAGGCCATGTTACTATAATTGTCCAAATTTGAAACAAAGGCCTAGAAATAGTTTTGACCAAAATAAAATGTCCACTGGAAATCGTTTTTCTAGCCCAAATCGTACCGATTTTCAAACAATAGGTCATCATTTCCAAAACAAAACAGTGAGTTGCTTCCTGCTGGTAAATCCAAACAGCAACCTCCTGTTAAACAAATTGAAAAACGTTCACCATCACCGACTCATAAATCAACTGGTTATGTCAAACGTTCTACTCATGAATCACAGTCATGGAAACCTAAGGGTGCTGGACCGTCAGATGTACCTGATGGTTCAACGGGAAAATGGGTAGACTTACAGGTTTTAGGTGGTGATGGTAAACCCACAGCCATTAAGGCTTGGGTTTGCATCGCGAACTAATCTTTTCAATTTGATGTGCAGGTCGTCTATGATCCTATCAAGAATACCTGGATTGTTGATAGTGGGGCGTCTAGGCACATGACAGGAAACATGAAATTACTTTCAAATGTCAGATCTATTAAAGGGGGATATGTTTCTTTTGCTGGAGATAAGGGAGGTTTTATCTCAGCCCAGGGATTGGTTGCAAACAACAAGATCAGCTTTAATAAAGTGAATTTTGTTCAGGCACTGGTCAACAACTTGTTGTCTGTGTCTCAAATCTGCGACAAGAAGTTTAAAGTGATTTTTGATGATTTTCAATGTTACATCATGAGTAAAGATTTCAAGGTTCCAGAAGAGTTGGTTATTACAACTTCACCAAGGGTTGGAGATTTGTATGTGCTCGACATGTCGAAGACTACTGTGAATTCGACTGAACATCAAGCTTTTGTCTCGAAAGCTACTGAACGTGAATCGATTTTGTGGCACAAACGCATGGGACACCTTAGTTTGAGAAAGATGAATCATCTGATGCATAAGGATTTGGTTATGGGAGTAAATGTGAAAGGTTTTCAGTTGCCGGAAGTCTGTATTTCGTGCAAAAAGGGAAAGCAATCCAAGAAGTCTCACAAAGCAAAGAAGTTTCACACGATCGACACTCCACTTGATCTTTTACATATGGATCTTTTCGGACCAATTAAATATGCGAGTGTGGCAGGGGACAAATATTGTTTAGTGGTGACTGATGATTACTCTCGATTCTCGTGGGTCTTGTTTTTACGGAGAAATCTGAAACATTCGAGAATATTAAGCTGTTAGTTACAACGTTGGAAACACTGTACAAATTGAAAGTTCGAAGATTTAGAACGGATAACGGTACAGAGTTTAAAAATCAGAGGATGGAAGATTTTTGCAAGGATCGAGGAATTCAACAGCAATTCAGTGCAGCCTATACTCCACAAATGAACGGGGTTGCAGAAAGGAAGAACAGAACGTTGATTGAAGCAGCTAGGACTATGTTGGCTGATTCATCACTGCCAGTACGATTTTGGAATGAAGCGGTAGCTAATGCATGTTACACTCTAAACCGAGTGCTAGTAGTAAAGCGTCATGAGAAAACCTGTTATGAGTTGTTGCAGAAAGGAAAGACAAATTTGCAGTACTTGGAACCCTTTGGAGCTCCTTGTACTATGCTCAAGCGTAAATCAGAGGGAAAATTCGATGAAAAGGCAATAGAAGGCGTATTTCTGGGATACAGCACTCCTAACAAGAGAGTTTGGAATCCAACTACTAAAGCTATTGAAGAATGGTATGAGGTGGACGTTCAGAAGTATTCTAAACCTATTCCTTCTAAAGGATATCCGTGGATGTTTGACTATGATTCACTATTTGAATCATTTAATCTTCCAGAGTTTTCCGATGAAGATGTTGCGAGATATTATTCTCACAGAGAAGATTTGGAAGATCCTATTCCTCACGATCCAGTAACTCCAACAGCTGATACTCCTCCCGGTACACAAGATCATTCTGCAGAGTTCCACGCAAATGATGATGGTTCAGATTCTGATGGCTCAGCTACTGTTAATGAGCAAGTTGAAAATCCTGATGTTAATAACTTCGATCCAAATGTCGAAATTTCTCACACTCCGGCTACACGAACTGAACGTGATCACCCTGTTTCAAAAATAATAGGTGAACACACGGTAGGAGTACGAACCAGAAGACAAATTCAACGCGATGTTTACATTGACCTGTTTAAATCTGGGGATGTCACCTACTGTGCCCATGCATGTTTTATTTCCGAGATTGAACCGGCTAATATTGAAAAAGCTCTTTTGGATGACAATTGGATAAATTCGATGCAAGACGAACTCCTACAATTTAAGAAGCTGGGTGTCTGGAGGCTTGTTGCTAAGCCAAAAGGTGCAAAGTCTCTTGGTTGTCGTTGGGTCCACCGTTGCAAAAGGGATGATCAGGGTATAGTTGTTAGGAACAAGTCAAGGCTAGTGGTTCAGGGTTTCCGACAAATACCTGAACTGGATTATAATGAAGTGTTTGCTCCGGTTGCGAGATTGGAGGCGATTCGGATTTTTCTAGCCTTCGCATCATATAAAAGATTCACCGTTTACCAGATGGATGTAAAGAGTGCCTTTCTTTACGGGAATATTCGAGAAACAGTGTATGTTAGTCAACCACCAGGCTTTGTAGACCCATTACATCCGGATAAAGTGTATATTCTCGATAAAGCACTTTATGGTCTGCATCAAGCACCGCGCGCCTGGTATGAGACACTTGCAAATCATCTGATCGACAATGGCTTTCGTCGAGGTGTTATCGATTGTACGCTGTTCATTAAGGAAAGAGGTGACGATATTCTGTTGGTGCAAGTGTATGTGGACGACATCATTTTTGGTTCTACCAATCAAGAATTGTGTAAGGAATTTGAAGAGGTGATGACAAGCAAGTTCGAAATGAGTTCTATGGGTCCGATTAAGTTCTTTTTGGGGCTACAAGTAGATCAAACAGCAGAGGGAATCTTTATACATCAGACAAAATATGTCAACGACATTTTGAAACGGTTTTTAATGTTGGAAACAAAGTCTGCTTCTACTCCCCTATCGGTGAATCACGGGATATCACCAGAAACTACGGGGAGAAAATTGATCAGTCTCTCTATCGCTCCATGATCGGTTCTCTTATGTACCTCACCGCTTCTCGTCCAAATATTATGTTTCATGTGTGCTTGTGTTCCCGATACCAAGCAGCACCAACTTTTGTTCATCTTCAAGCAGTGAAGCGAATTATGCAATGTCTGAAGGGTACTCCAGATTTAGGTCTTTCAGTGATTCGGACTATGGAGGTTGCAAGAAGGATGCTAAATCAACTTCAGGAGGATGTCAGTTTCTCGGAACGCGTCTCATAACATGGCAGTGCAAGAAACAGACCGCTGTAGCATTGTCCACATGTGAGGCTGAATACGTAGCTGCGGCTAGTTGCTGTTCTCAGGTTATCTGGATTCAACAACAACTGCGTGATTACGGTTTGTCTATCTCTACTACTCCTATTTATGTTGATAATTCTGCTGCCATAGCTATCACTAAGAATCCCGTGCACCATCCTAAAACCAAACACATAGGCGTAAAATATCATTTCATTCGTGATTGCTTTGAAAAACACTTAATTGATGTCATTTATATCGAAACGATGTTTCAAAAAGCAGATATTTTTACAAAGGCATTTGATAAGTCTAGGTTTGGGTTTTTACTGCTTGAAAATGGTGTTGTCAAAAAGAGTGACGTAATTGAAGAACCTAAGTCGGACAAGTAACCGGGATTATTTTTGTACACCACGTTAAGAGTTTTCTAAATTTTTTTATTTTTAGTTTTATTTTTATTTTCTTCTTTTTAGTTTTATAAAATTTCGAAAAATACAAAAAGATTTTTATTTTTTGAATTTTAGGGGGAGAAATAACTTAAAAAAAAAAAAAAAAAAAAAAAACGGGGAAGTGAGGAAATACTGAACCAAACTGAACATGTAAATTGTCAAAAAGTATGCTGAACGTAACGTTTACACATGTTAGTTGTAGGATATATTGGTAGGCTTATCTCACTGAAACTTGACGAAATTAAATCATTTTAAAATGGTTGTCGCAGATATCAAATTTAATTTGAATCGTTATGGTTATGTCTCAAAGACTGTCTAAATGATATCTGGAGATCAATAACAATTGAGAACACTGTAAACAGCACACAACAGTCGAAATTAAATTGTTAAAATATTATGATTAGCTTTTGTCTTGTAGTGTTTGTGGCTTTTCGCTGGATCAGTTCGAAAATAGTAAATATTGGGCATAATATCAGAAAATAAATACAGTATGTCAGTATATATTGAAGCAATTAAGGGCCATTCCAATGATTTTGGGATAACATTCTTGAATGAATTGATCAAGATCAATGAATTTGAAGAAATGATGTGAATACCAAAATAAACACAGTCTATTCAAGATCAAATACAAAGTAAGAGATAAGTAAACAACTTCAAAAATACCTTGATGGATGAACAGAAATATAAGGTCGAAAGAAGATCATATTTCGAGCATTCCAAATAAAGGGTGAGGAAGTACTTAAAAACTTCAAAAATACCTTGATGGATGAACAGAGTTATAAGGTCGAAAGAATGATCATAACTCGAGCATTCCAAATAAAGGGTGACGAAGTGCTTATTCTCCGAAGGGTGTAAATTAAATGTTTTAACGATCAAGAATCACTGGTCCTTATTGCCTGTGCAGTGGATGTCATACTGACATACGAAATAAATATTATGATATTACGTCTGGTATTTATGAAAATAGAATTGAAAAGGCTGAAAAGTTAAGAGGACAAATACACGAACATACATACAATTCTAATTATGATATAATTTTGATGACTGTTAAAATTCAATATGTGTGTTGATATCTATGTTCAAAATATTGGGAGATCTTATCGAGATAACCAGTTTGAAAGAAAAATGTCAAGTGAATGTTTGTTTAAGTTTAAGAGGACAAATATACCAATAATCGTCAACTGATATGTTAATAGTTACTACGAAAAATGAATGACAATGCTATGTTTCAGTATCAGTATGATCCCTTATTCGAAAAACACAAAAAGAATGTGAAATTTTCAGTTTATATAGTTGTTATTTCAATTATTCTGTCTTAGTTAAAATTTCTTTTGATTTATCAAAAACAGAAAAATACAAAAAGATTTTATTTTATTTTAATTTTATTTTGTTAGTTTTACGGTTGCTTGTCGTGACTTGATATTTAAATGTGAAACCGAGATAAATGTCAAATTCGTAAAGTCATGATTGTTGATGAAGTTTTTGGTTAGAATCTTTTGAAATTATGTTTCATTGAGCAAAACGTTTATCTTTTCTGAAATTGATAATTTCATGTGCTTAACGTTTACTTGATGTTTGATTTTGAAGAAAAGTGAAATTTTAAGTTTATGAGTTCGACAGCTCATTCGTGCGAATATCATCACATTCGTGCGGATGTCAACTCATTCGTGCGAATCAAAGGTAATTTAAAATTTGAGTGCTTGTTGGTTAAACGCACGAACGTTCTCCACATTCGTGCGGATGTCTTACACATCCGTGCGAATAAAAAATGAGTCTATATATACTTCAGATCCGTCAGCGCTGTTCATTACCATTACCACATTCGTCCGAACTGAGAGAAATTTTCACAAATTTTCGTAGTGTTAAGAAAGAGTTTTTGAATCCCGTATTATTGTACAACTTTGTATTGCGATTCCAACCATCTAAAACACATAAGGTATAGTGGCCGTTTTGGGGACAAATTTTTGAATTTTAAGTCCGACAATAACCTAATCAATCGGTCATATATGTGTGTTTGTAATGGTTAATTGGGTTAAGGGTTCAGTTAATCGGGGTATAACGAACATGTTGGTATGATTTTTGTGATCAAAAACAGGTTTTACATAAAATCTAGGTTTTGGAAACCAACAGTTTCGATGAACTTCGTCCGCACGAATGTAAATTCATCCGTGCGGAGAGGAGCTTCATTCGTACGTATGTGTAATTCATTCGTACGGATGTAAAATATGTAATTCGTTTGTTTTGATTCACTCATTCGTACGGATACATATGGATCCGTGCGGATGAAAATGTTCATTCGTACGGATGGACAGAACAGAAACTTTAAAAACGTTTGAATTTTATTCTAACTGTTTTGCGTTCTATGTTTATATTTCTGTTTGCAGGAAAATGGCTGAAATCCCCGTTTCTAACATTGATGCAACTGTGGCACAATCCTCTTAATCTCAAAGCGCTGGCTTGATCGTTGGTACGAAGAACAATATGTGCGCTCATCTTAACGAGGAGACCCGAAATGCCACACGGTTTGCTGGAATCATCCAATTCTTGAAGCGATCAAGAATCTTCAAGGCTATTTCTACTGAGCATGTGCCTTATTTGACTCATGTATCAGCTTTCTGGGAAAATGCTGAAGTTATACGTGCAGATGGAAAGGTTCAAATCCACAGTTCCGTTCTCGGGACTGATGTCGTGATTGATGAACAGGTTATCCGAGAAGTTATCGGATTTGAGGATTCAGTGGGAATGCCTACGAGGCTGAACAAGTATCTAGTCAGAGGGTTGTTTCTGAGGGTGAAGTATAATGGTGATATTGAAAAAGGAGTGATCACAAAGTCGGGGTTCAGCATACAATACAAGTATCTGTGCCATGTGTTGCAGCACTGTTTGAGTCCTCGGAGATCTGGACATGATGAAATGCGAGAGACTATTCAGAGCGCGTTTGCTGCATTGGTGCTGAACATTCCGTTTAACTTTTCGGGAATGATTTTGCAGCACATGACGGAGAATTTGGAGATGAAGAAGCAGAAGTATTTGATGTATGCTAGATTTGTGCAAATGATCCTGGATGTGAAGATTCCAAACTTGCCAAAGAATGATGATGATGCAATCCAGCTAGACGTGATGAATGATGCAACTATGGTACGCATGCTTTCATACAAGGGCAAGGATGTGAAGCCTACGGAGAAAAGATTGATTGGGCATCTTGCTAATCCAGCATATGTATGTCCGGTTGGTAGGAAATGGCGACACGAGGACAGTGCATCAGATACTGAGGATATAGTTGTGCCTCAGGAATCTGATTCCGATGAGGAGGTTATTCCGGTTGAATCTCCTGTTACTGGTACATCGTCATCTCAAGTTGAGTTACGAGATGAAGACGATGTTGTTTTGAGTACTGAGGAGATTCCTTCATTAAAGAAAAGAAAAGCTGCTTCTGCAGGAAGGTCGTTGGGAGATATTTTGAAGAAAAGGGAGAAAGGTTCAAAACGTTTCAAGCTGGTGAAACGTTCAGACACTACTCCAAAGACTACTGTCAGTTCTGAAACTCCAGTTCCTCCTCCTACGGCTTCTCAGTCACAGCAAGGTCCTCAACAAAGCGAACCAATTATGACGACTGCAACAATAACAACAACAACTGCTGGCGGATCATCGTCGTCAATGCAGATTTTTGATTCTGCTCAGCTCTCTATTTTAAATTCAATGTTATTGAGTGTCTTGTCAAAGCAGCAGCTACAGGATGAAGAAATTAGGAGGCTAAATGCTTTGGTGGCTAAAGGGGAAGCAGAAAGAGCTGAAATGTCGAAGAAGATTGAGGATCAAAATTTGTTGCTTGATTCTCAGAAGCAGTTGATTGAGGATAAGAACAAGGAATTCGAACGTCTAACTGCAGAGCAATCAGAAAAGATCAAGAAGTTGGAGAATGCTACCAATCTGATACAAGACAGTATGTTTGCAGATGATGATGGGGTATTCAGACTTAAAGGACCAGTCGATGCATCTACTGACCCGGCTGGTGAAGATAGTGAAAACACGGAGTCTGATGAAAATGGTAAAGAACATCTGAGTGAATCGCAGCATGATATTACTCCTATTTCACATAAAAAGTCCAATTTAACTTACATTTTGGATATGCAGGGGGTAATACAGTTTAGCGTTGATCACGACAAAGAAGAAGGAGAGATAGTACATAGCTTATCCAAAGAACAGATTGCATAATTATTTGAGATGAATCCTGATGACGTTATGTCTGACGAATCTGCATCTGCTTCTGACTTAAATCCTCCCGATTCTGATGCTGATGATGATGAGATAGTGTTCGAGCCAAACGTTGATTCAACAGAGCCTATCTATCAGTCAAACGATTTCCAAGATCTTCCTGATGACGATGCAATGTTTGATGTCAATGATGAAGATCTTAATCGGAAATTAGAGAAACTTCCGGCAGCCAGTCAAGTTACACTAAATCAAGAAGAGTTGAATGTTAAGAAAGCTGAATGGTGTCAGGCAGTGAAAGATTGTATTCGCCCGTCTCAACAGGTTGTTCAACCTGACTATACGAAGTTTTACCCCTTGAAGGGTGCGAAGACTGAAGGTCAGATAATAAGTTGGGCATACTTGGAGGATTTGAATGTTTATGCAGTCAAGAGAGAACGGGGCATAGATTACTTCAAACTTGCTCAATATTTGAAGACGTTGCCATATTTTGATATGATGCAGTTGGCACGTCTTAAGTTGTTGTACAGTGAGAAAGATGATAAAGCAACTTGGTTGGAGAAACAGCTTAGGTTTGAGTTCAGAAATCAATGGAAGTACCTTAGGCCACAGTATCCAAAGATTACCTATTCCAAAGATCGGAAGAATCGGAGAACAGGTAAAGCTTTGAAGCATGTCACGTATAAAGCGCCAAAGGTTATGGAGAAGATTCCACTATGCCAAATGAATGCCGGTTTCCATCGGAGATTCAAATGGTGGTATTATGATGATCGAACTACTGAAGCTGTGATTGTGATGGAGCGTAAAGGTGTTTGGGAAACACTGAGAATTTTTGATCCGATGTGGATTAGAAATTTCTCTGATGATGATATTTTTTGTCTGTTTGAATGTCCTATATTCTTTGATGTCAAGGATATGGATCAAGCGATGCGTTTCAACAAGATTGTACATGTATGTTTCGTTTACAAGATCCACGCTTAAGAGGGCAGATCGAGGACGTGTTTTGGGCAGAGGCAGAGATTTTTGAAGACTGAAGACATAGAATCTAGTTCCTAGGGGGAGTTTGTTGGTGCATTTCCTTAGTTACTAGATTCGTATGTAATTAACGTTTATTCTAATATCAGTCTTTATATTGTTTGTTTGAATATTAATATTGAATGTTTGATTAATTATATGCTTGAACGTTTACGTTGTTATTAATTAATCAAATATGTGTTTTGTGATGTTTTAAATAATATTCAGATTCATTTGCACGGATAAGGATGATATCCGCGCGCATGAAGGTTCCATTCGCACGAATCAGTTAAGTAAACAAAGTGTTTATTAACATGTTACATTCGTACGGACGAGATCATGTCCGCACGAATGGGAAGTAATCCGTAAGGATAGAAATCACATCCGTACGGATGAAAAGCTGGGCCTATATATACCCAGCTAGGTTTCTGCATTACGTAAGTTTTGCTAGGGTTTTTACATTCGTGCCGAATTGCTGCTGCTCGTTTTCTTAGAGTTCCAAAGTGTTGATCAAGTATAAACAATCATCCGAATAGTCTTCCTTAGGTCCGATCGTATCAACAATCGTTGGTTTGATTCCGTTTCCGAAGGTTATATATTCGCTAGATAATCGATAGCTTATTTCCGCTAGGTTATTGATATAACGTTGGGTTCTTAAGATCACACACCCCCAACAACGAACTTGGTGATAACCCGAGCGGGGGTCGATTTTTTAGAGGTAAGTTGCACCATGCAACTACTCGAATGGGTTGTCGATCCCCGGGGGTGGTTATCGGTTCTTGACGGCCCGCTCGATACATTTGCAAGGGTCTGCGTACTAAGGGAAAAGCCGTCTTTCTTTTGATAGGGAAGATTTGGGGCCTCCCATAGAAATGGACTTGAGTGGATAGTACTAGGGTCTGGAAGTTCCTACAGCGGCTTTGGCCGCCCTTGTATCTCGGGTGGCGCAAGACCGTGGGGTGTCTTGGCAACTTGTTCTGCGCCAGGAACGAGGTCTATTCGGAATTTCCACTTGTCGATTTGGCGGTAGACCAGGAAAATTCTCAGGGAAGGCTCTGTATGGTCCTTGACTACTGAGATGTCTTGGACTCAGCTTTCCTTAGGTTTACGTTCGACGTCGTGAGCGTCGGATGCGTCGTAGTCCTTCTCGAGGTACTTGTGCATTATCAAGGGATACACGTTGCGAAGCTGTCATTCAGGTTTCTCCTCCTGAATGACGGGAGTTTCACTTTCTGGATAGGAATACGGGTGAGTTTGTCGAACGGACAGTCTTCGCTCGAAGATGGGGTGACCAATCCATCCCAACGATAGCGTCAAAGCTTGATGGTTCGATAGGGAGTAGGTTGATGGGGAAAGGTTTTAGGCCAATGAAGTATCGGGTATCCTAAGTTGTATTCGTAGCTTCGTCCATTGACCATTGCCATATTCGATAGAAGGTATCCGTAATAGCTATAGGTCCTAGGTTGGTGAGGGGTCTAGTTTCTAAGGAGGCAAAGTTCCTTTCAGCTCTTGAATAAAATAGTAAGGGAGAAAATGGTCATTTGACATAGAACGTACCGATACCTGCATTGGGGTCCTGATGGGTCTCCTCGGCTGTGATGGCGAGAGCACTGAGAGTTTCTGTGGTATGCTCTAAGAGGCAATCTCCACGGAGGTGCTGGTCGCTTCCACACTCGAGGCACCGCAGTTTTCTGGCTCGGTTGTTTTCTTTTTCTGGACAGCACCAGGGGTAATGCCCTTCTTCGTTGCAAAATCTGCATACCGGGCATCTTCGAGCATGATGGAAGTGGCACCTGTTGCACTGGGGGTGCGGTCCAGAGTAGGCTCGAGTTACGGTTGGGAGTTCCTTGTTGTTGCTAGTCCATGAGGGTTGGTGGTGAATCTTCCTTCTCTTACTCTCTCTTCGCTGGAAGAGGGCTGGAGGGGGAGGTAGGTGGTTGGTTCCAAAATCCTCGTCCTCGTCCTGCCTAGTTGGTACAAGAGGGAGAAGGGGTTCGTTGATTCCGAAGATCCCTTGGTTGATTCCAGCGAAGATCTGGGCGATCACGCTTGGAAGTACCGCTTGGAATTGCACAACGATCTGTTCGGCTATGCGATCAGCGCGGCTTCTCTTGGGAGGCATGGTTCTACAAGGGAAAGAAGAAACTAGTTTAGAACGCACAAATTGGAATTCACTACAGGAATTCAACTCAAGAGTTAACAATTATCGAGTACACGAGAGTAATGAGAGTGGACAATTAGCACAAGTATGGTAACGATAGTAGTAAAAGAGTGTACAAGAAAGGTAACAGTATACGCACGATGATGATTCAAGAATTAGCATTAATGTTTGACAATAGTAAAAGATTCACGCGATAAGACAAGTGTAAATAATAGAAGATAGAAATTTCGATTAATGATAGGAGGTTTTAGTACATAGAACAAAATACTGAAAGAAATACAAGTACAATACATAGGGAATAATAGATAATAGCTTAGTCGTGTACAATAGAAAATTACGACTAGCCGGTACAGTACAAATACAAGGGAAAGTATGCCTAATAATGCTCTTCGAAGAACATCTTGGCGGCCATAGCTACGATAAACGCTCCCATGATCTAGCAGGCTCTGGTGAGGCATTGCACTATCCGAGCGGTGGCCCGAGCCGTTGCGATGATTCGCCGCGACTGTTGTGCCAACTCATGTGCAGCATCGGAGACTTCGAAGAGAAGAAGACCCTGCTCCTGGGCTTCCTCCGCGAGTCCCCGGACCTGACGGTAAAGGTTGAGAAACGCATCTGATGGAAGAGGCTGGTGAGCAGGTGGCATCATGGGTCGGGAGGGTCCGGCCTCCTGGGCACGTCGCCTTTCTTCAATGAACTGACGATCCCACGCGTAGCGTTTCGTGACCGGGGTGCGCAAAGCGAGGTCGTAAGGGTCCAAGAAAGACTGAGGAGGTGCGGGTCGGAACGGGCCCGATTGCTGATGCCTAGGTACTCTAGCGTTGGGTCCTCGGGGCTACGGTGGTGCTGCAACGGGTACCATCCTAGGAGGTGGGAGTACTGTCCTCGGGCTGGACCCGTTACTGCTATTGATGGTCATAGACGTGTCTTCCGTCGGGTCAGTCGTCTGATGACGCTGACTCTCGGATTCCGTATGTCCCTCAGAGGGCTCGTGCAAGGGGGAGGCGGCTCGTGGAAGCGATCGTGACTAGGATCGGGAGTGCGATGACTGAGACATGGCGTATCTGCGAATAGAGAGTTACATAAGTACGGGGGAAACTAAAAACATGAAAAACGTAAGCTAGTTTCATGCAAAATACTCACTGCAAGCTAGTTACGCTGCGTAACTGCATGGTTACGCTGCGTAACTATTCCAGATAGTTACGCTGCGTAACTATTCCAGCCAGTTACGCCAGCGTAACTGCTTAGTTACGTTTGTTTCTGAAATTTTTTCGTTTTTCGTTATCGTTAGGCATTTTCGTTTGTTGAAAGTTTACAATTTGATATGAAATGAACTTAGGCAAGTTCATTATGCGTTTTCTTGGTATTAGGGTTCATTTATTGATTCCGATATCGATTCCGACACAAACACGTTTACGGTCAAAGCACAGTTAAGAACAAAAACAGATATCTCGAAGATATAGAACACCGATTATCCTAAATTTTGGACGGTTGTCACATGAGTCTTCTAAACATGCTCACTAGTAGATGGGTTCTACTAGTGGAGTCTTCTAAACGTGCTCGTTAGTAGAGTTGATCTACTAACGGAGTCTTCAAACTTGCACATTAGTACTAATGGTGTCTTCATACGGTAGCATGGCTACTACTACTGATACTTGTCGGTTTGCGATTATATTTCTTACTTACTGCTGAATTGAAATACACATGCTTAATAATTACCATTTTTAGAAACTTACTATTTTGGGAAACTTACTAAAAATAGAACTTTCTATTTTTAGAAACATTTCTATTTTCAGAAACTTACTAAGTTTAGAAACTTACTTTCAAATGTTTACTAAACTATTTTATTACATACTCGATGAACTCGCTTGTCACACCCCGCTTAGAGCGGAAACACGAGGTGTTCCAGTTACAATATCAAGAGTCAAGGATTACAACATACAACCAATAAACAAAATTTCAAAATAACATTAATCATGCGAAAGGGTTACAAAGTACATTACAATGACAAAAGCGAAGAAATGCCAAATACAATACATTACAAAAATCATTAAACGGATCATAACGGAATTACATCCAACACAGCTAATTTCAAATACACAAAATACACGATCCGAAACAACATGGCGTGATCAATGAAATCCTCAAACTCCTACAAAGCGTTAAAACGACGTCAACAACATGTTGGTGAATTATTCGCAATTTTAAGTAAAAGTTGACCCATCAACAAGTTTTCAATAAACATCATAATTTCAAATATCATATCTTGTTTCACAACCCTAGCGAGGATACCATGCCTAGATTAGTCATACACCGAACCTCACCCCAATTCTTATCTTCCACTCATAGGAGCGTCCTACCGAGCAATTCATAACACCCACTCATAGGAGCATCCTACCGAGAAATTCATAACACACACTCATAGGAGCATCCTACCGAGCAATTCCTAACATCCACTCATAGGAGCATCCTACCGAGCAATTAAAGCTTAACGAGTGTACAAGACACCTAATCTAAGGCAGACCTATTCTACTAGGTAAACAAGATAGTCAAAACATCCCCGCATACATGCAAACAATTTAAAATACGCTTTACAGCCCAAAAATATTTAAGACAAGGGCTACGAATAACTCACAATACAAACTTCAACAAATCTCGGGTAAATAATCACGGAGCTACGACTCCACCGTCTAAGTGCCCTAAACAGCAAATAATATAGTCTCAGTATCTCTATAAGTATAGTTTGGTTTAGCCTTGTCGGTTAAGATTTAGTTTAATCAGATATTCCAACGATCCATCAGTTTAATCAAGATGACGTATTTAGGATGACGATGTTCCGTGCCAAAAAGGGCCGACCGAAAGGATGTCGACATTTCACGTCATAACGATAATTCGAAAGTAATAACATTCCGAGTCGAAACGACTATTAGGAATATTGGTTGAAAGGAATATTGTTTATAAGTTTTATCGAGATCGACCAAGATCAACGGCAGTGATGTTGACTTGGTCAAAGTCAAAGATGTTGACTTTATAAAAGTCAAGGTCAAGGATGTTGACTTTGCAAAAGTCAAATGTCAACTATTTGAGGTCGAATCATAGTTAATTTGAAAGATAACCGAAGTTGACGTAAAAACCTCACTTTGACGCTTTGAAAGTTTAAACTCTTTACTTTTCAAAAATATATTGTAAAATGACTTTATATTATGTTTTTGACAAATTTATCGCAAAAATATTAGTCGGCGGCTTTAAATTACAATCGCATATTGTAACAAATGTTTATTTAACGAAATGTAGATAATATGTCCGTTTTAAATAAGTGTTAAGACATTTTTGATTGCGTTGACGTCTTTGAGTCCAAAGACTATATTTCATAGTAATATGTTACTTTTAGGTATTTTAGTATGCTTATACAAGTCTTTAGAGTTTGCAAGAAGTATAGCATAAAATCAGTGGCTTTGAAACAACTATTCACGGAACCAAAACGTCAAGATGGTTAAACAATAAAAGCAACAACATGCTGAATTTTTGATGGAAAACAACCCGGTGCGTCGCACTGGACAAGGTGTGCGTCGCACTGGCTCATTTCCATCTTTGTGAATTTTAACATTTTGACGAAATCCGATCGTTTAAAGACTTTTCGGTTAAAACGCAAACTGTTAATAAGTTTCATTCTGTTCCAAATACCTTTACCAAGTGTTATATATATATATATATATATATATATATATATATATATATATATATATACCATTTTACAGACTAATACATACAATATGTTAATTTCGGTAATAATCACATCTTTACATATTTTAGTCCACATTTTGTCAATAACCAAAATATTCACAAGTGTTGGTCTAGAATATTATTCCTAACCATTTTCAAGGCTATAACCGAAATATATATATGGAAAATAATAACGAAATATATAAAAAGATGAATATGGGAAAAATGTCGATTTTACCGAATAACAACCGCATGATCTACAAGCTTTAGAATATAAACCGGAAGCAAGCTTTTGGTGGCGTGTTGATGGAAAATAAACAGCTCCAAAACACAAATAAATCCACCATTAGTTTAGATCTTTACATGCAAAGTGATCAATAATGTTTTCGGAGAGACTTTTCGGTAAAAAGTTACTTACCAAGATCAAAGAGATTTTCTCCATGAAAAGCCAAAAGATTCTTCCTCCAAATGAAATGTAATATGGAAGGAAAAAGCTTGGAATGTAAAAGATTAATAATAGGTGTTAGATTCTCTAACAAATTAAGAGAAAGATGGAGAAAAATGAAAGGAAAGTGAAGAAAACTCAAAGGAAATCTTACCAAAAGTTGATGGAGATCAAAAGGAAGTTTGTTATTTGATGATCTTGAACTTGAATCCCTCTTCAAATGGGTGTTTTAAGCTTCAAAGTTTCTGGAAATGAGTCTTGTTTGAGAGGAAAATGAGAGAAGTTTGCATGGATGAAAGGAAGAAAATGAGAGAGAAGTGATGTTGTAGGTGGTTTGTGATGATCACAAATGAGTTTGTGAGGTGGGTTAAGGTCTCTAGGGAGACTTCTCTGCCCCATAAACAGGTCTTACACGTTTGGGAGAAGGGGCCCTATCACAAACCATGCAAAAATGAATCACACAAACAAACAAAAATCTGATCATCGGGTATGTGTTGCGCACAGGGTGCCTTGTGTTGCGCACAGGACCAAAATCCAGCTTTTCCAGTTTTTCGTTTGCGCGATCGTTAGGCAGTTTCGTTCGCCGAAAGTTCCCGATTCTTTTTGCGATAAACTTAGGAAAGTTCATACTATGATTTTCTTTATATTAGGTTCATTAAATATTATATTTTCACTTTTGATTTCGAGATTCGCACGATTTCGGTAAAGAATAAACGAGAGAAAAAACACGATATCTCGATGATAGAGGATACGATAACCGACAAATTTGGCATAAACCTCCTAACTTATAATTATGAGATCATTAACTAATATGCACTTAGATAAACACAATCTTACGTCTGAAGGGACAAATCAAATTAAACACTTAAAACCCGATACTCAATAATAGTAAATCGTGAGCAAAACCAAACGAAACACAAGGGTCAAAACAATTGCGAATAATCTTAAAATAATGACGGTAACTTAAGCACTTCAAATTGACGGGACGTCACATCGGTCAACCTTTGTGTTGACTTTTTAGTTTTATTTCAGGTATTGATCAGGCATAGGATCTAGCTGGATTAGACTTCTAGAGACTTAGAGTTATTCTTGCATTGTGACTTGAGTTTGATACATTTGTTTACCTATATTTCGGGCTTGCATGCCTAAGTACTTTATTTTCACTTTCGGATTTATTTTAGATATTTTTCATTGTAGTGATTGACGTAGTTGTGTACCAAGGGATTTTACGTTGGACATGGCGACGTCATGACATACGAATTTTATTTAATTCATATAGATTATTTCTTTATTTACTAATGTGTTATGACGATCGCCAATCAGTTGCACCCTGCTTTTCCGCCACTGGCGGGGTGTGACACAACACATGGTATGTTGATAGTGGCTGTTCTAGGCACATGACATGAGAAAGGGGATTGTTAACTAACTTTGAGTCAGGAAAGAAAGGATGAGTTAGTTTTGCTGGAGATAAAGGCGGAGAAATAACTAGTTTGGGAACATGACAAATGGAAAAGTGACACTAAAGGATGTATTTTCCGTTGAACACTTAGAGCACAATCTGTTGAGTGTGTCTCAAATTTGCGACAATGATAATCATGTTCACTTCACAAAGAAATAGGTTTTAATTCTGAAATCAAGCATTAAGATTCCTGAGAACCTTATACTGATGAGGGCACCAAGACAAAAGAATACTTATATTCTGGCTATTTCTACTGCTCCCCATGCATGCATTAATACTGAAGAAGGTGTTACTACGGTAGATGGTGTTTATACTGAGCATGTTTCTACTGAAGCCGACGAAGATGTTCTTGGCTATGACTGGGATGAAGACATTCAAGCAACAACTGAAGAATCACATCTCATCCAATCTCTAATGGCCATTGATTCCTCCTCAAAGGATCCAGCAACCTCATCACTCATGGATGAGGTAAATTCCAAACTTTGTTATAATGAGTGTAAAGAAGTCATGTCTAAGTATAGAAGTCATAATCAATTGTTATGTGACTCCATAAACTCTTTATAAGAACAAAGGAGGTCGGCTTCTTAGGGGGATATAGAATCTAGGAAACTTAGTTAAGTCTTCTAAAACTAACGAGTTAAGTTATGAAGAAAATATAAAGTTGGTTGAATGGCAGAGAGATGACCTACTAGTTAAACTTCAGAATGCTAGGGAAGAAATCAAACGATTAGTGGAGGAAAAAGATAAAGTTGAATTAAATGTAGGGAAACTAGAGCATGATTCAAAATCTGTTAATGACCTAATTCAAAAAAAAATCCATGGAAAAATAAAAGTAGGATTTGGTTATAAATAAGTAGCCCCACCGTTTAATCAAAACTATATCCCTCCAACTTTAGATGCTTCTGGAATTCCAATCACGTAGACACCACTAAAAGAATCATTCAAAGTTGATTAAATCAACTATGATGTAGTTCTGATAGAGGATGTAGATGAAAAAAGTGAACTAGAGGATGAAGAACACTTGACCAAACCAGAAGAAGTTAAACAACAAACATTACAAAGTCTAGTGTCATTAGAGTCTAATAAAACAAAGAAGTGTGAATTCAGTTGTTGTAAGAACACTGATGGTGAAAGGGAAAAGATTAAGACTTGAGCTCACATAAGAACAAGAGGAAATCAACGAAACAAGAACCAATTGAAAACTCAAAAGGGTCAAATTCCTAAGAAACAAGTCAAATCATGTTTTATATGTGGCAAATCTAATCATTATGAAAAAATATGTTATTATAACCCTGAAAACCAAAATAAATTGGCTAAAAAACAAAACAGGGGGTTGGGTTATACTGGCAAGGTTGACCATCATGATAAGAAAAAAAAACCTGTACTTGAAAGAAAATCTGCTTTGAACAGTACTAATAGAGTTAATACTGCAAAGAAAAACTCTGTTAATACTGCATCAAGCAACATAAGTGTTAACAAAAAGAATTTCAACAACAGTAGAAACAAGATTACTACTGCTAAACAAAATTTTGTTAATAATGTATGTGTTAATACTGTCAAGAATAATGGTGTTTGCTCGTGTTAATACTGTTAAACGAGATGGTGTTAATAATGCACGTATTAATATTGCAAAACGTAACTTAGTTACTATTGCGAGTTTTAATACTGCACAACAAAAGATTGTTAAAACAGTACATGTTCCTACTGTTAAAACAAAACTTGTTAATACTGCTAAAGTTCCAAAAGCTAAAACAATTAAACAAGTATGGCAACCAAAGGTCAAAGTAACTCAACCACATAGTCCAGCTGATTTCTCAAACTTAATCCAGAGGAAGGTTAGTTACTTTGATGAGATGGGAAAACCCAAGTCAACTTTGGCTTGGGTCCCCACCAGAAACTAACCCTCTTGTTTATGTGCAGGTTCAACCAACAAAAGATATTGAGAGCAGTTGGCATGTAGATTGTGGTTGTTCCAGGCACATGACAGGAAACATTGCTTGCCTTCAGAACTTTTAAAATTTCAATGGAGGTTATGTTGCCTTTGGAGGAAATCCAAAAGGAGGGAAGATTATTGGGAAAGGGACTGTAAGAAATGGAAGAATCATCTTCAAGGATGTCTTCTATGTGCAACAACTATAGTACAATCTCCTGAGTGTATCTCAAGGTTGTGATGAGAAGAACACTACAATATTCACTATGACGGAATGTTTAATAATAAAGCATGGATACGTCATCGATGAGAGCAAGATTCTTCTCAGAACACCAAGAAAAGATAACATAAATTTTTTTGACATGTCCAAGGTTCAACCAACTGCAGCTAAAGCTTTCTTTGTCTCTAAAGAAACTATGGATGAATCCACTCTATGGCATCGACGGATGTGTCATATGAATCTCAAGAACATAAATAAGCTGCTGAAATCTAATCTAATTAGAGGGATGCCTAACAAACGTTTTCTCTAGATGACAACTGTGTGGCATGCTTAAAGGGAAAGCAACACAAGTCTTCTCACAAGACCAAGGAAATCAACACCATTGATAATCCTCTCCATCTGCTCCATATGGACTTATTTGGACCAACCAATGTGAAGAGTATTCTAAAGAAATCATACTGCCTTGTAATCACTGATGACTACACAAGGTACACATGGGTATATTTCCTTGCAACTAAAGATGAGACCAGTCAGCTTCTCATCTCATTCATCACAAGAGTAGAACACCAAATCAATATGAAAGTGAAGAAAATTCGGTGTGACAATGGGACAGAGTTCAAAAACCAAGTGATGAATGAATTCTGTGAGAAGTAGGGGATAGAGAGACAATTCAGCGCTGCTAGAACTCCACAACAAAATGGAGTAGCTGAAAGACGCAATAGGAATCTTATTGAAGCTGAAAGAAGTATGTTGGCTGACTCCAACTTACCCGTTTTACATTCAATGAAAAAACCCCCAACATTAAGGGTCAAGGACCAAACTTGCTGTTTGATTTGGATGCCTTAACAAACTCCTTCAATCATCTGCATCTATTCCTACTGCTCAAGTTCCTATTGCTTCAGAAAATCCTGTTACTACTGACTCAGTTAATACTGAATCAATATCTACTGCCATCCCTCCAGTTGTTGGTACTGACAGATTAGATGTCATGGAGTACATCTATCTCCCAATTTCAACTGATGACCCTCTAAATATTTATGACACAATTGAAAAAGAAGTTGAAGAGGAAACACATCAACAGGAAACCTCTGAAGACCAACCTCTACATGAAGAAGACACTCCAGTTACATCACCTGACAAGGAAGAGCACTTGAGATCAAATGGAGTTCCACAATTAGTAGAGGAGAAAGAAGATGGGATTGAAGAAATAGTAACTGAAGAAGTTGAAGATAGTGATGCTGAAATGTCAACTCCAAAGAACACTACTCCAACTTCTAGTAATTTCCATGGCTATGAAATGCCATATCTTAATGATACTAATTTGCGAAATGACTTATGAATTGAGAAGATTCCATCTACCCGTATTTCCAAGAATCATCCACCATCTCAAATAATTGGAAAATATGACATCTCTATGGAGACTAGGAGTAAAACCAAGCCCAAAAAGGATCCCCCGAAGGACATAAACACTTGTTTATTTGCCTGATTTCTTTCTCAAATGGAACCCAAGAAGATTCAAGAAGCTCTTCTCGACCCACATTGGATTGAAGCCTGTCAAGCAGAACTACTTCAGTTCAAAATTTAGGGTATCTGGGATTTGGTTCCATTACCTATAGGGAAAAAGGTCATAGGCACTAGATGGATTTTCAGACACAAGAAGGATGAAAGAGGGATAGTCATCAAAAATAATGCTAGACTGGTAGCTCAAGGCTACACTCAGGAAGAGGGGATAGATTATGAAGAAGTCTTAGCTCCAGTTGCAAGAATAGAAGCAATAAGACTCTTTCTTGCCTTTGCATCCTTCATGGGCTTCAAAGTTTTTCAAATGGATGTGAAGAGTCCTTTCCTCTACGGAGTGATAGAAGAGGAAGTATATTGTAGACAACCACCAGGCTTTGAGGACCCTCAAAATCCTCACTTGGTATACAAATAGGACAAAGCTCTCTATGGGCTTCATCAAACACCAAGAGCATGGTATGATACTCTTCTGACTATCTTCTCAAGAACAAATCTATGTGGATGACATCATATTTGGCTCCACCAAAGATGCCTTGTGTAAAGAATTTGAACAGCTGATGCATACCAAGTTTCAAATGAGTTCAATGGGAGAACTAACATTCTTTCTACGCCTCCAAGTCAAGCAGAAGCCTGATGGACTCTTCATCAGCCAATAAAAATATGTCAAAGATATTCTCACCAAGTTTGGTTTCCTAGAAGCAAAAGTGGCAAGCACTCATGTGGAAACTCACAAACAGCTGACTGCAGATCTTGAGGGGGAGGATGTAGACATTCACAACTCCATGTCAATGATAGGTTCACTAATGTACTTCACAGGTTCAAGACCTGACATCATGTTTGGAGTTTGTGTGTGTACAAGATATCAAACCTGACCCAAGATGTCTCATCTCCTTGCAGTCAAGAGAATATTTCGTCAATTGAAGGGCAAACCCAACTTAGGCCTATGGTATCCTAAAGACTCACCCTTTGATTTAATTGCTTATACTGACAGTGATTATGGTGGTGAAAATTTAGACTGGAAATGAACAACAGTAGGATATCAATTCCTAGGCTCAAGGCTGGTGTCTTGGCAGTGCAAAAAGAAAACAACGGTTTCTACTTCCTCAACAGAAGCTGAATACATTGCTGCAGCAAGTTGTTTCGCTCAAGTATTGGGGATACAAAATTAAATGATGGACTATGGTTATGCATTCATGAATACTCCCATCTTCATAGAAAACAAGAGCACCATCAACATAATCAACAACCCGGTGAAGCACTCCAAAACCAAGCACATAGATATACACTATCATTTCATAAGAGACTGCGATGAAAAGAAGTTGATACATGTTGAAAAAGTCCATACTGATAATCAGCTTGATGATCTTCTCACAAAAGCTTTTGATGTGGGAAGATTTACATTCTTGATTTCCAGTATTGGCATGATTAACATGGATTAACAAAACTTAATTTGACTTTTAAGTATCTAATGTAAAGTCCCTTCGAGTAAAGCAGTAGTAACCTTAACATAAATCAAGTGCCTTACTTTTTAGTATTGTACTATGTTACTACTGCAAAATTAAAAGTAGAAACAAATTTTGGCCAAAGTTTTATTAGTACGGAAAATTTTTCATTACTACGGGAAGGTTTAACTACTACTGCCCTTAATTTTGTTAATATTGCTGCAATGGTTAATACTGCTAGTAATCTCATTACTACGAACCTCTGGTTAATAGTGGAAAGTAATATCTATTACTACTGCCAGACCAGTTAATAATGCTTTTATTACTACTGTAATTAACCTCATTACTACCGTCATTATCTGTTAATATTGCAACGATTAGTACTGCAGAGTTTTCTTAATTAATAAGATTACTCTGTTAATACTGCATTAACAAGTTAAACCTCAACTTGCAACTAACTTTTAACACATGGCGTTTTGTGATTGAACCTCTAATTTTAAACTTCGGCGCGGGTACAGTAATTTTTAACACGTGGCAACACACGATTGAACCGTCCTTTTTAATCATCACTAGCGTCTAATCCAACTCGCCAAGTTGTTATAATCTTTAGCGTTTCTACTGCAAGTGTTCCTCCAGTTACTACTGTGAGCATTCCTCCAGTTTTAACTGCACCAGTCACCACTTTTGTGACTCCACCATCTGTTTCTACACCTCACTCACCACCACCTATTGTTGCAACTTTCACCAGAAAGGCTAACAGGGTTCCTCGACCTCTTCAGTCTAAAACTTCCCCATTGTCCAAATTCACACAAAGGGAAACCATTGAGCAGTCCCCCATGATCACTGAGGTGGTCGCTAAGGAGGGGGAATACCATTTGGGAGGGGCTCACACTACTGGTGCCTTTACTTCTCATAGTGAGGCCCATGACAGTGTGAACATAACTAAGACCCAACTCAAGGCAAAACAACCCATTGATGTTTCTTTTGCAGCATCTTTGGAAAGTGGTCCCGGGTGCCAAGAAACCATGGGGGAGGGACCAGCTTCTGCAGGTCATAAGGGTCCCTCTACATCCGATGATCAACCACCTGTTGGTACTCAACATGCAAGGGGTGAGGATAGATATAACTATTCACCATTGGAATTGATGGAAGATTGTGCCTCATTTTTTCTTAGAGTTGAAAAACAAGGGGAGGTCCTTGAAACTTTAACTGCCTTGGTCCATACTTTGGTTGAGCAGCAGAAACAACTCGATGAATGATGAAAAAGCCAACAACCAGGAGCATTGGTACATCTCCAGGACCATTCAGCTCTTCTTCTTCTTCGATTGACAATCCCCCTGCTGAAAAAAAGGGGGAGAAATAAATGGATGGCATTTTTTCAACAGAAGATGATGTTGAGGTTAAGGGGGAGGAGATGGAAAGAAGAAGTGAAAACACAGTTTTCACTTCCACCTCAGAACAAGAAGCAGAAGAAGATTTGGAGGTGAAGGGTGAAAAGATGGTTATAGATGAAGAAGAAAAGGATGAGCAGACATTTAAGGGGGAGCAGGAGATGGAAATTGAAAACAATCAAGAAGAAGTAATTACTACTGCAACAATTAAAAAAGTTGTCATTTCTACTCCAGAGTTTGTTACTACTAAAGAATTGGTTTCTACTGCCCCTCTGGTTTCTACTGAAGATATAGTTTTCACTGCTCCTATTACAACAACTGTTTCTACTGAAGGGGTTATTATTACTGAAGATCCAGTTACTACGGAAAGTTCTATTTCTACTAGTCTTCTGTTTTCTCAAGTAGCTCCATCGATATCAATTCCCATGGGTGAAGCTCCAGCAGCAATATATACTGAAGCAACAGTTATTACAACTTTTTCTACTGCTTCATCAATTCCTATTGTTGATGAACAAGCAGCAGTTGCTGAACTCTTAAGGATAGAAAGAAGTAAAATTGTTGAACAAAGAAGAAAAGAGCAAGATTTAGTGCCAACTAAAGGGAGTTTTCATACCTGTAGCACCTGATAGTACTAAACTGGTAGAAGGAGTTTATTTTGTCCAAGACCCTTCAAGACCCACAGGTATGAGACCTATTATTCCTCCTCACATATCTTATATTCCCAAGCCAACAACACAAGTAGAACCAACTGAGAAAGCTTTGGGAAAGAAGATTGTTGTGGATTCAAGTAAGGAGGATAAAGAGAAAAAGAGGAAGGAGAGAATCAAGAAGATGGATGAGCTAACTGCACTTCAATTACCTTCTGAAGAGCTGAAGAGCTGGATGTAGGGTCTGATCCTGATACAATTAAAGACATCCACACCAAACTTCAAAAGGCAGAAATGGAGAAGATTCAGAAGTTGAATGAAGAAACTACACTCTTCCAAGCAGAGCAAGAAAAAGAGTTAGCTGAAATTCAAAAAGAAGAAGAAAGATAAAAGGAAAGAAAAGCTTTAAAGAAACAATCTACTCAAGAGAAGCTAGTTGGTGATAATAAAAGGTTCATGACCTACTTGAAGACTAAAGGCTATAGTGGAAAATCTTTAGGGCCAATGAAGATTGGGAACTTACTTGCACTGGTTGAGAAAGAAAAGAAAAGGGATTCTCTCAAGAAGATTCAACTCACAAAGCAGCAAGATCAGCAACAGTATGAGTTGGATAGATCCATGAAGACGGCACAAGAGACAGGAAGAATCATGTTTGATGCTCAATGGATGGAAATTCACAATCCTTTCGCTCCTGTCAAGACAAATCCTCCTGAGCAGTTGAAGAGGAAGAAGTCATGCTCTACAAGAGTTCCTATGAAGAGACAAAGAAAATATGACATTCCTGTTTCAACTACTGTTGCTCAAGGAAGTCCTAGATAGTAAATGAAGAAGGACTTAGGATTGAACCATTGGCAGTTGAGCTTCCCGAGATAGTTGACTGGGAGTATATTGGTGGGCCAAACAAGACTGAATATGTGGTCACCAGACAAGACAAGTCTAAGACATTTGTACCAGCCTTTCATAGAATGATTCGGGATTTCTCAAGAGATGATCTTCAGCGTGTCTATGATATTGGCAAGATAAAATATTCAAGGTTCAGAGCATTCTGCTCTGGAATAGACATGGAAATGGATTGGCTCAATGGAAATGTTTGATCCAGATGTTGAGAAGATTAATCCTGCATTCAAGAAAGGAGGTCCCAACAACCCTGTAATTAAATGGTACATATTTGAAAGAAGTGGAACTTTCTCAAAAGTTAGATGACATGGAGCCATGGAATTCTATCTTGTTGACAGAAAGTATGACTTGGGGTTGAGGACAGAGCTTATTAAGGTTAGACTTCATGGTCTTGTAGCTTCCAGGATGGCACATGAGTTGGTTCGGAGGATTATGGGGCAACTCAATGAAGAATAGCAAAAGAAGCAGAGGAGACGGAGAAGCACTTAAAAGAAAAATGATTATTTCTTGTAATTAAAGTAGTTAAAACTTGTGTAAAAAAAACAAAACTTGTACTTTCAGTATTAATAAAAGTTCAAGTAAGGAGGAGATTGTTGGGATTGAAACTTAGTTAGTTTAGTTTAAATTCCATTAATACTGCTCGTTGATTGTTACTACTGCTGGTAATGTATGTTTCATTAATAGTGAGAGAAGATAGTTAATGCTCAAGAAATACAACTACTACGGAAGTCAAGTTACTAATGCAAGATTATTAATACTGCAACATTCTCGTTACCGCGGAAGACTGTTTCTACTGCAGCACACTTGCCATGCAAGTTTAGAATAGAATTTCAATTAGAGTTAGATTGTATTTCCTTTTAAATAGATGTTTCCTATTTAGATAGGTTAGCCTCAAGGTCTATAAATAGATCCTTGTAGATTGATAACAAACACGTTGTATTGATTCATTATTCAATTCAATTGAGGCTTATAATTCGGCAAACTTATTGTTCATAATTGTGTACTATTTTACAATATTGTTTGATTCGATAAACTTGTTAATATCAAAGTGTTCAATCCGCTGCTGAACTTCTTTGATAGATCAAGATCTTTCTTAGACAAGCGTTAGGTTTATTCAACTTATTTGATCCTGACAAAGATCATGATTCAGGAACTATGAAGCCAATTCAGAACTGTTGAAGATCTTGATACGGTGGATGAGATCAGGGATCTCGCTAAAATAAGGATAGCAGCCTCTCAATAAAGGATCTCAAGATCATATAACAAAAACATAAAAGTAAGAAGATTTCAAGTGGGAGATCTATAAATCAAGCGAATGGAAAGCTTGCACCAAAGTGGGATGGTCCGTACTTAATCGACTCAAAAGTTGGCAAAGTAGCGTATTGGCTAGCCAGGATGGAAGGGGATATGCTCCCAAGATCATGGAATGTTATTCATCTGAAAGCCTATCATATGTAAGTTACAATATAAAAACTCGTTAAAATAAAAAGGTACGTCTTCTGTTTTTACCTATTTCATTTATTTATTTATTTTTATTACTTATTTTATCTTTTTTCAACAAAGCCTATCATATGTAAGTTACAATATAAAAACCCGCCATCACCCAAGATTTTTGTGTTTTGTAGTCTCATTGTCATCATTTGAAGATAGGGGCTGATCATCCCTTTAAGTTTAAGAGATTCTGATCTTTTCTATTGTTTAAAGGTTTTCACCATTCTAGCATTTGGTTTTCCACACCCCGCAAGAAGCGCACAATGTTTGATCTTAGAATCAGGATTGTGGGATTGTGATATTAACAGTGTCCGACAACTTCATAATCGTTGACCTATGAATCAAACCTATATGAAATCGTTAACACTATGTGCACGATGGTGTTAACCCGAATGGTCGTGACATTTTCATGTCACTCAATTGGTTGTAACATATTCATGTTACCTAAGGTTGTGGCATTTTCGTGTCACAAATTTGCTTAGACCCAAGTTTTCTCATGATTATCGGCTTGGTCTACAGTATTCTCACAGTTGTTGGGTCAGTCCCAATTTATTTTATGATCATCAACTTGGTCTCCAGTTTACTTATGATAATTGGCGTAGTTCCAAGATTTCACATGATCATTGGCTTAGTCCCAGGATTTCTCTTGATCATTGGCTTAGCGCCAAGTTATTTTCTAAACATCATATTGGTCCCAGGTTTTCTTATGATCATTAACTTAATCCGAAGTTTCATCATGGTCGCTGGTGTGATCCTGAAGTCATTCGAGGTTACGAAAGGGCAAGTATGCACTTCGAGAAAGAGGAGATTCTTACTTATGAGATCAAGGATCATGGTTTGATCTCTTTTACAAGAATATTTACAAGAAAAATTGCAAGATCAAAGCAATACCTTGTATTAGGTTAGAGGTTAATTGTTTCCTAAGTTTGTTAGACTCATGAAGGCCAAAATCTTATTTAGAATTCTGGTAACAACTTTTGCTTCACAATGATTCAAGACAAAGGGATATTTTCTAAAAAAGAACATAATTTCAAAAAAAACATGCAAGGTTTTATAAATGAGAACTACCATATATTCAAAAGATCAAAAAGTTTTTTCACGGAACCGTGCAGAAAATTTGAGTAGCCAAGATTATCATTGTTTTCTACAACCCCTAATCAGTTAAAAATAAAAATAAAAATAAACTTCTGTTATCTTTACCATCATCGCCCATGGGAACCTCAGTTTCCTTCGACTATCCTTACTTGATCACCTCTTTGATGGCGATGTTTGTCCCGCCAATTTGAGGTACTTATGTTACCGTACTATTTTAAGTTTATTCCCAATTGTTGGACCCTTTTATTTCGATTTGTATTTACTCACGGTTTATTAATACGAGAATCAGGGTTTATGTGTTTGATTGATTCGTACCTCGATACGTAATCTTCATATTTACCTAAGTGCCAAATAGTAGTATTCCCTTGATAATAAGTTAGGGGTTTACGCCAAATTTGTCGATTAACGTATTCCTTATCGTCGAGAAATTGTGCTAAACTATTACCGAAAAGCACATGTCTCGGAAACAAATTCGAATTTGATTCGTAAATTAACCCTAATACCAAGAAAACTCATAATGAACTTGCTTAAGTTCATTTCATAATGAATTGTAAACTTCCAACTAACGAAAATACTTAACGATAACGAAAAACGAAAAAGAAATTCCAAAAGAAAGACAGTTACACGGCTGCCGTAACTATCTGGGATAGTTACGTAACTGGCGTAACTATCTGGGATAGTTACGCTACGTAACTATAGAGTTACGCTGCGTAACTATATAGTTACGCTAGCGTACCTAGCGTGCAACACTTGTGTTTTGTGTGTGAGTCATCAAAACGTGTTTAACCGTTTTGACACCTGTTAAACAGATGTAAAACCCTCATATAATGCAGGTTTTAACCCACTTTTGTCTTACACCAGCTCTCCATTTCAGTTTTACATAAAAAAACACACAAATCTCTATTCTCTCCATTTTGTTTTAGCAAAACACACACATTCTTGTTTTTTCAATGAATTTCCAGCAAACAAACAACTAAAACATCCCAATAAAACTTTTCTAGCATCAAAGGAAGCAAGGGTTATTCCCTCATTTGGGTTGCATATATTGATTTCTATCATTTTCGGGTTAAAAATCACCGTCAAGCATCAAGATTTCCCTCAAAATCGTGCTAGATCATCATATCTTCATTTTTCCTTGGGGTATATTAGTTAAACCCTACTGTTTTTACGTAAATTTATCTATTGCATGTATGATCAAATTCAAAGAAATGAGTTTTTACAAAATTGATGATTAATAATCTATGAAATCAAGTTTTATACATATGTACATGAATCTTTAATTAAATGATGGAAAAGCTTTACAAAATGGCTATTTGAAAGTGTTTTGAACATCCTAAGACCATAGATGTAAAAATATATCATTTTCAGTCCAAACATTGTCGAAAACGAGTCGTTTTGAATTGTTTCGCGGCTTAGTGTAACTGTTAGTTACAATTAGCGTAACTATTAGTTACACTTAGCGTAATTGTTAGTTACACTTAGTGAAACTGTTAGTTTCACTTAGCGTAACTGTTAGTTATACTTAGCATAACTGTAAGTTACGTAGCGTAGCTGTTAGTTAAGTAGTGTAACTATTAGTTACGTAGTGTAACTGTTAGTTACGTAGAGTAACTGTTCCTAGTGTAACTAATTAGGTTTTGATCAAACCCATTTATAATGACGTTATAACGTACGTAAAGTGTTACACCCTTTCAAATCTTATGTTTTAACCCCAAAACCCATGTCAATCTTAAAATATACACTATCAACACGGTTTTGGTCGAAAACATGTATTTTTGCTATATAATGCTATATCTTACCTTTAAACCATCGGGATTATAAACTTTTCATAACTAAAACATATTAACCTTAACCGACAAGGCTAAACCATACTGGACTTATAGAGATACTGAGACTATTTTATTTATTGTTTTAAGGCACATAGACGGTGAAGTTGTAGCTCCGTGATTCCACACCCGAGATTTTGTTGAAGTTTGTACAGTGAGTTATTCGTAGCTCTTGACTTTAATATTTTTGGGCTGGAAAGCGTATTTTAAAATGTTTGCATGTATGTGGAATGTTATTATTTATGTTGTTTACCTTGTGGAATAGGTCTGCCTTAGATTAGGTGTCATTAGACCTTGGTGGGTCCCCCTTATACACTCGTTAAGCTTTATGCCCAACGGTTTATATATATAGCTATATGGGTTATAGACCTAACCCTCACTGCTCGGTAGAATGTTTCTAGGAGCGGATGTTATGGACGGTTATTTATTGGATACCTTTGGTTTGGAACACCTCGGGATAGGGGAATTATATGGTTCGGTCAGGAGCGAGTTGTAGACTAGTCTAGGCATAGTACCTATCACTATTGGTTGTTGAAAACAAGATATATCATTTGAACTTAACATGTTTGTTAAAATTTTCGTTGGGTCAACTTTTACTTAAAATTGCGAATAATTCACCAACATGTTGTTGATGTCGTTTTTAACGCTTTTCATGAGTTTGAGGATTTCTGTGAATAATGTCATACTTGCTTTTCGGATCGCTTGTTTTCTGTATTTGGAATTTGTGATGTTTGATGTGATCTCCATGATGATCCGTTTTAAGACATTTGTTATATATTTGTATTTAGCGTTTATCGCTTTTGACATTGTAATGTACTTCGTAAACCATTGGCTTGATTAATGTTATTTCGATGTTTTGTTTATTGGTTGTAATGTTGTAGTCCTTGACCCTTGATATCGTAACTAGAACACCTCGTGTTTCCGCTTAAAGGGTGGTGAGACAGAAGTTGGTATCAGAGCCAATGGTTATAGCGAACTGAGTGATTTTACGAAGTAAATCACTTGGACTATGACCGTAGGCTTTTAAATCGATTTTCTCTTATTGGTTATGTGTGCACTATTTTTTTATACGTGTTTATTTTCGCGTTTGTTATTTTTGGCGTTTGGCCTTATTTTCGTGTTGCACACATTTTGCTGATCGAGTTTTCTTTTCGTTTCTTTTAAAACGATGCCGCTTAAGAAGACGACAGCGACGAGATGGTCGGCGAGTCATGGTCGCCCGAGCGCGAGAGCTAGTAACGCAACTCCGAGTGTGAGAGTTGGTAATGTAGAAACGAATGCTACACCGAACATCGGACAACTTATCGCCGAGCAAATTGCAGCAATGATGCCTGCTATGGTCGCTCAGATTAAAGATAGCATCGGTATGGTTACTCGTACGGAAACTGGTACGGGATCTGATGGGTCACGCATGTCCTACGTGTGCGATTCCGAGAGGTTCGACTCCAGATTTTAGTATGTCACTTTGATTCGACTTAGTAATCATTGGTACAAAACCAAACTATAATCAAGACTCTTCGAAAAACATTTCACGAACTTTTAAACTTTAGTGGATTAATCCGCAAATGCATGGTTCATTACGAACTACGCTTAATTTGGCCAACTACGCCTAGTTTGGAATAAATTATGCAAGAACAGAACGTAATTGCTATTGTTAACAGTTTTCGAGTCAATAATTCCCAATCCTACTCATTCCCGATTCCCACGTGACTTTCCCGATGTGTTCCCAGAGAACTTACCTGGATTACCCCCAAATCAGGAAGTAGAGTTCCGTATCGACTTAGTTCCCGAAGCAGCGCCGGTTGCGAAGGCTCCTTATCGGTTAGCACCTTCGGAGATGTTATAGCTATCGAAGAAGATCCAATAATTGGTATACAAAGGCTTCGTTAGGCCGATTTTCTCTCCTTAGGGCGCGCCGGTACTTTTCGTGAAGAAAAAGGATGGTCCGATGAGGTTGTGTATAGACTACCGAGAGCTGAATAAGCTGACGGTAAAGAATCGCTATCCTTTGCCACATATAGATGATTTATTTGACCAGCTTCAAGGTTCATGTTTCTTTTCGAAGATTGACTTACGATCTGGATATCACCAATTGAGGGTACAGGAGGAGGACATTCGAAGACTTCTTTTCGGACGCGTTACGGTCATTACGAGTTTTTAGTTATGCCATTCGGTCTCACGAATGCGCCGACAGCTTTTATGGACATTTTGAGTTGTATATGCCGTCCTTACCTCAATAAATTCGTGCTCGTGTTCATCGACGACGTTCTTATTTATTCTCGTAGCCATGAGGAGCACGAGGAGCACTTGAGATTGGTATTGGAGTTTCTCAGGAAGGAGCAGCTTTACGCTAAGTTCTCGAAGTGCGAATTTTGGTTATCTGTGTTCCAATTTCTTGGCCACGTGGTTAGAGAGAAGGGAATCCACGTTGATCCCACCAAGATTAAATCCGTTAGAGATTGGGTTGCTCTGAAGGTACCCACCGAGAATCCGCTCATTCTTGGGTCTGGCATGTTACTATCATCGCTTTATCGAGAATTTCTCGAAGATAGCCTCGCCAATGACGAAGTTGACCCAGAAGAACAAGGAGTTTGTTTGGGGTGTTGAGCAAGAGGAAGCTTTTCAACTATTGAAGAAGCGGTTGTGTGATGCTCCTATCTTGAGTCTCCCCGAGGGCACCGAAAACTTTGCTGTATATTGCGACGCTTCGCATAAGGGACTCGGGTGTGTACTGATGCAGAACGGGAAAGTGATTGCCTACACTTCTCGTCAGTTAAAGATTCATGAGAAGAACTACACAACCCACGATTTGGAGTTAGGCACGGTGGTTTTTGCTTTGAAGATTTGGCGCCACTACCTTTACGATACTAAGTGTAATATGTTTACCGATCAAAAGATGTTGAACATGAGACAGAACGATGGGTGGAATTACTGAACGATAATGACTGTGAGATTCGCTACCGTTCGGGTAAGGCGAATGTAGTTGACTCGTTAAGTCGCAAGGAGTCGGTTAAGCCGGTGAGAGTTCGCGCTATGGTGGTTTCCATTCAATCAAGCTTGAAGGTTGGTATTATTAATGCTCAAAAGGAGGCTCTCATCGAGGATTTCCAGAAGAATGAAGAATTATTTAGTTTGGCACGGAAATTGGAGCCGAAAGACGACGGGGTTATGTATTTCTTAAACCGTATTTGGATCCCCGTTAGCCTTAGATAATATTGGATGAAGGTCATAAATCGAATTATTCCGTACATCCCGGAGCGGATAAAATGTACCACGACCCAAAAGATTTTATTGGTGGCCTGGTATGAAGAGGGCGATTTTCGAGTATGTGGGCAAATGTTTGACATGTTCAAAAGTCAAGGCTCAGAATCAGAAGCCTTCTGGCCTTCTTCAACAACCGGAAATCCCAAAGTGGAAGTGGGAAAACATCATGATGGACTTTGTAACGGAGCTTCCTAGGTCTTCAGGAGGTTATGATGTCGTTTGGGTCATCTTTGATCGGCTGACTAAGTCAGCTCATTTTCTGCCTATTCGAGAAGATTACCAAATAGAGAAGTTAGCTAGGCTTTACATCGACGAGATCGTGGCCAAGCATGGCATTCTGGTTTCGGTTATTTCCGATCGCAACGCGCAATTCACTTTAAGGTTTTGGCAGACGCTTTAGCGAGCGTTGGGTACCAGATTGGACATGAGCGCGGCTTATCACCCTCAGACCGATGGGAAGAGCGGGCGCACGAATCAGACATTAGAGGATATGCTACGCGCGTATGTTTTGGACTTCGGTGGGAGTTGGGATCGACGTTTACTGTTGGTCGAGTTTTCGTACAATAACAGTTACCCCTCCAGCATTAATTACGCGCCTTTTTAGGCCCTTTACGGTCGTAAGTGTAGATCTCCACTTTGTTGGGCTGAGATCGGTGATAGCCAGATTACAGGTCCGAAGCTGATCCAGGAGACGACTGATAATATCTTTAGGATCAAGGATCGTCTGTTAGCCGCGAGAGATCGTCAGAAGAGGTTAATTGTTTCCTAAGTTTGTTAGACTCATGAAGGCGAAAATCTTATTTAGAATTCTGGTAACAACTTTTGCTTCACAATGATTCAAGACAAACGGATCTTTTCTAAAAAAGAACATAATTTCAAAAAAACATGCAAGGTTTTAGAAATAAGAACTACCATATATTAAAAAAATCAAAAAGTTTTTTCACGACCAACATGAACCGTGCAGAAAATTTGTGTGGCCAACATAAACCACTCACCACCATGACTACCCACACCGGGTTAGCCTAGCCCCAAGATTATAATTGTTTTCTACAACCCCTAATCAGTTAAAAAGAAAAATAAAAACAAACTACAATGGTCTCAGACGGTTATCTTTACCATCATCGCCCATGGGAACCTCTGTTTCCTTCGACTATCCTTCCTTGATCACCTCTTTGATGGCTATGACGTCCCGTCAATTTGAGGTACGTATGTTACCGTACTATTTTAAGTATATTCTCAATTTTTGGACCCTCGTATTTCGCTTTGTATTTACTCACGGTTTATTAATACTAGAATCGGTTTTTATGTGTTTGATTGATTCGTCCCTCGAGACGTAATCTTCATATTTACCTAAGTGCCAAATAGTAGTATTCCCTTGATAATAAGTTAGGGGTTTACGCTAAATTTGTCGGTTAACGTATTCCTTATCGTCGAGAAATTGTGCTATACTATTACCGAAAAGCACATGTCTCGGAAACGAATTCGAATTGTATTCATAAATTAACTCTAATACCAAGAAAATGCATAATGAACTTGCCTAAGTTCATTTCATAATGAACTGTAAACTTCCAACTAACGAAAATACTTAACGATAACGAAAAACAAAAAAAGAAATTCCAAACAAAAAAAAAAGACAGTTACGTAGCTAGTGTAGCTATCTGGGATAGTTACGCAGCTGGCGTAACTATCGGGGATAGTTACGCTACGTAAATGTACAGTTACGTTGTGTAACTATATAGTTACGCTAGTGTAACTAGCTTGCAGCACTTGTATTTTGTGTGTTAGTCATCAAAACGTGTTTAACCCTTTTGACACCTGTTCAACAGATGTCAAACCCTCATCTAATGCAGGTTTTAACCCACTTTTGTCTCACGCCAGCTCTCTATTTAATTTTACATCAAAAACACACAAACCTCTTTTCTCTCCATTTTGTTTTATCAAAACACACACATTCTTGTTATTGCAATTAATTTCCCGCAAACAAACACATCCCAATAAAACGTTTCTAACATCAAAGGAAACAAGGTTTATTCCCTCATTTGGGTTGCATATACTGATTTCTATCATATTCGGGTCGAAAATCACCGTCAAGCATCAAGATTTCCATCAAAATTGTGCTAAATCATCATATATCTTCATTTTTCCTTGGGGTATATTAGCTAAACCCTACTGTTTTTTCTTATATTTATCTATTTTATGTATGATCAAATTCAAAGAAATGAGTTTTTACAAAATTGATGATTAATTATCTATGAAATCAAGTTTTATAAATATGTACATGAATCTTTAATTAAATGATGGAAAAGCTTTACAAAATGGCTATTTGAAAGTGTTTTAAAGATCTTAAGACCATAGATGTAAAAATATATCATTTTCAGTCCAAAAATCGTCGAAAACGAGTCGTTTTGAATTGTTCTGCGGCTTAGTGTAACTGTTAGTTACACTTAGCGTAACTTTTAGTTACACTTAGCGTAACTGTTAGTTTCACTTAGCGTAACTTTTAGTTATACTTAGGGTAACTATTAGTTTCACTTAGCGTAACTATTATTCGTAGCTCTTGTCTTTAATATTTTTGGGATGGAAAGCGTATTTTAAAATGTCTGCATGTATGCGGAATGTTATTGATTATCTTGTTTTCCTTGTGGATTAGGTATGTGTTAGATTAGGTGCCATTAGACCTTGGTGGGTCCCCCCCCCCCTATACAATCGTTAATCTTTATGCCCAACAGTTTCATATATATAGCTATATGGGTTATAGACCTAACCCTCACTGCACGGTAGAATGTTTCTAGGAGCGGATGTTATGGCCGGTTATTTACTGCATACCTTTGTTTTGGCACACCTCAGGATAGGGGAATTATATGGTTCGGTCAGGAGCTAGTTGTAGACTAGTCTAGGCATAGTACCTATCACTATTGGTTGTTGAAAACAAGATATATCATTTGAACTTAACATTTTTGTTAAAATTGTTATTGGGTCAACTTTTACTTAAAATTGCGAATAATTCACCAACATGTTGTTGATGTCGTTTTTAACGCTTTTCATGAGTTTGAGGATTTCTGTGAATCATGCCATACTTGCTTTTTGGATAGCTTGTTTTGTGTATTTGGAATTTGTGATGTTTCATGTAATCTTCATGATGATCCGTTTTAAGACATTTGTTATGTATTTGTATTTAGCGTTTATCGCTTTTGACACTGTAATGTACTTTGTAAACCTTTGGCATGATTAATGTTATTTCGATGTTTTGTTTATTGGTTGTAATGTTGTAATCCTTGACTCTTGATATCGTAACTGGAACACCTCGTGTTTCCGCTTAAAGTGAGGTGTGACAATGGTTGTCCCACCAAGTTCATGATCCTTCCACTCTTTGATCTCTTTGCCCGTCAGCTTTGCTAATTTCATCTTCGAGGACTGAATCGACCAAATAGAAGTATCAAAAACCTTAGACGCGTCTTCGTTAGCCATGGATAGCCTACTCTCATAAATAGCAATGGAAGCATCACGCTTCACACCCAATAAAAGATCGTTGAGATTCTTGGAATGTTGTATCTTCATTTTTTTAAGAACTGCAACCAACTTGCGCTCGAGCTCATGAATTCTTTTCTCTGCCTTATCTGCTTCTAAGATCCTCTATTTCAAAGCGTTTTCCTTGCTGTTAAGATCCATCTACATATGATCAATACAGGAGAGGTCTTCCTTGTGACGTTTCTTCGGCTGGTCTAGAATCTACAAAACAAGATAAGTTTACATTATAATTTAAGAATTTATTTCAAGTTTTGCAGATATATCACCTGATCGAACTCAGGAAGAGAATCATCCAATGATATCACATTATCATATTTCTTTTATTTGTTGGATCTCTGGGACAAGTAGAACTTCTTATTTAAGCATAAGTGGGAGAAGGCATTTCAACTTTGAAGGGATCAGGCGTTTCGGCGTCAATATAAGCAAGGGTAACGCGAACTAACAAGCTAGGAGTTTCTGGAAATGGGAATACTAGATAAAAGCAACTCGAAAGGATAATTTGAAAAGTAGGTTCCTTATTAGACATGGTTGATTCATATCCAGAAGATACGAAACTGACGATATCTTCTAGCAGGAGGAAACTTCGTTCTACTTTCGAGATTTTCAAGAATTCTAAAACTTTAGTGCTCAAGTCTTCTGCAGATAGCTGGTGGAAGGTTGCTGCAACAGAAAAATAAAAAAAAGTCAAACAAAGTAAAGGAATTGAAATCAACGTTTCCTACCCTTGAGACGCCTGGAAATAGGAAGATCTTCTCCACCAGGAATAGAATTCCTCTGGACAAGAAATATTTGTTCTTCCACTAATAATCATTCTGTATTTTGTGGAGGATGAGGTGAGAACGATCATTCTGGATGTGAAGAAGGTAATATCCAGAGCCATAACGTTTCCAGTTGTAGTGTAGAAAAGTTCTGGAATCCCAATATCAACACCGCGATTATCGAGAAGATACTGAGGAATATAAAGAATCCTCCAGATCATTGGCATCGCCTGTGAATAACAGATTTCGGTTTGATTGAAAAACTATTGAATCAAAGGAGGAAAAGGATATCGGATTCGTAAAGTAAAAGGATATTCTGAGAAACATGCCCATTTTGTCGAAGAGAAGATGGGACGAATAGTGTAGGTCCTAGTGGTCCGATCTACAGGATTAAACCAAACTAATCACGAGGCGGAATCTCGTAATCAGTATATCAAACAAGTAATAATCGAATAGTAGCAATAAACACAAAACACGAAATACCCGAATTCTGACTATCTTATTAATTGAATCACTCAATTACAATAACTAGTCTACACATAATTCTCCCTCAGTCTGTCTCTTCTCATTAACTAACTAACTGACCCTAAACCTGAACTCAATGCCTCTTTATATAGAGACATGTTCACAGGCTTGGGCCACTAATGGGCTCATGGACTATGCAAAGTCCATTAACACCCATAACAGACTAAATAGCCCACTTAACAATACAATGCTATTGGGCCATAACAGACTCAAATAAACTATTACTAAAGACTTAATTAATCTAGAACAACTGTCACAGATATTGCACCAACAAACTCCCTTTTGACTGTTGCTTCTAGATTCCGTTATACGCTCAAAGTCTTTATAGTCTTGTTCTCCTTGTGTTCCTTGCAGGTTCTTCTAACTCATCATTGTCTTGAATAACTCCCCCTGAATTGTTGCAATAATTCAGTCTTCTCCTTTTAAGCTTGTAAAGATACAGTCTTCTCCATTTGCTCTTGTGAAGAGTTAGTCTTCTCTGTTAATGCTTGTGAAGAGTTAGGCAGCTCCCTTTGTTGTTGTGAACTTCATTCTTTATCAAAGTCTTCATCACGAGTTGACTCAGTGCAATATCTGTGACAGTTGTTCTAGATTAATTAAGTCTTTAGTAATAGTTTATTTGAGTCTGTTATGGCCCAATAGCATTGTATTGTTAAGTGGGCTATTTAGACTGTTATGGGTGTTAATGGACTTTGCATAGTCCATGAGCCCATTAGTGGCCCAAGCCTGTAAACATGTCTCTATATAAAGAGGCATTGAGTTCAGGTTTAGGGTCAGTTAGTTAGTTAGTGAGAAGAGACAGACTGAGGGAGAATTCTGTGTAGACTAGTTATTGTAATTGAGTGATTCAATTAATAAGATAGTCAGAATTCGGGTAAAAACAAAAACAAAAAAAAACAAAAAAAAAAAAATTAAGAACCCTAATTCCCAAAATCGATTAAAACCTGATATATAATCCTGAACCAAATCTCGATAGAGAGCAAACAGTGAGTTTGCTCTGATACCAATTGTAGGTCCCAGTGGTCCGATCTACAGGATTAAACCAAACTAATCACGAGGCGGAATCTCGTAATCAGTATATCAAACAAGTAATAATCGAATAGTAGCAATAAACACAAAACACGAAATACCCGAATTCTGACTATCTTATTAATTGAATCACTCAATTACAATAACTAGTCTACACATAATTCTCCCTCAGTCTGTCTCTTCTCACTAACTAACTAACTGACCCTAAACCTGAACTCAATGCCTCTTTATATAGAGACATGTTCACAGGCTTGGGCCACTAATGGGCTCATGGACTATGCAAAGTCCATTAACACCCATAACAGACTAAATAGCCCACTTAACAATACAATGCTATTGGGCCATAACAGACTCAAATAAACTATTACTAAAGACTTAATTAATCTAGAACAACTGTCACAGATATTGCACCAACAAGTAGAAGGATCAACAGGTCAGAACTTCGCAGAAGATGGAAAGAAAGTTTGGGTTTTGAACTGACAGATATCGTAATCATGAAATTCACGGGTCAGAGGAGTAGAAAGAACGGTAAGTCCTTCGAAAATTCTTTCCGATTTATCAGAATTAGTTATTAAAGACATCTTAGAAAAAAAGAAAAAAGAGAAAGTTACGCTAGATTTGGAAGAGTAAATGAAGAGTCAAGAAAAACTAGGGCTTTGTACGTAGATAGAGGCGCCCATCACGATGCGATCATCACATCAATAGTAATTCACCAACTATCTCATGTATGTGAACACATCGGTGATCTTAAGAAGTTATTATCTCGTTGAGGATCCCAACAACACCATAACTTGGGGAAAATTGTTATGGGTAGAATTTTGGCCTATGATCAAGGATCATGGTTATTGATGTACAACGCATGATCACGGATCTCAGTCATCTTCGTGATCACAGATCATTAACAAGTTCATGATCATTAATATTTCTTATCATATTCTTGTGTAGTTCTTCTTATCTTAGTAGGTATAATAATCTGATTATGTGACCGTTGAAGACGAAGTCTAAAGTCAAGTTGAAATACTTAATATAAAAGTTGAAGAAGAAATCTACAAGGGATCACGTAAATCTCAAAGTTGGGAATATCCCGCATATCACGCTAAAGATGGTATTTACCTTTTGTTATATATTGAGCCAGTAATTGGTATAGGAACACACAAAAACTCACCGGAATACTTACTACGCTACCATAATCACTACTTAAACACTTAGAACCGATCACCCGTGCTCTTCATTGAATTTTCAATACTTTTTTTAATAAAATTAACAAGGCAAGGGATTGTTTTCCATTCCCAAGGTTTATGTCGGCTATCCAAAAGGATTAAAGGCTTTCCTCGTATATCATCGTGTTCATTTAGTATTTTTGCATTATAATATTGTTTTATCAACTTTGTACATCATTTGTCTTGTGATCACATATAAGATCATCACAGCACCTAACCTCATTTAACTAGTTTGATTACATAATTTTCCTTATTGATTTTTGGTCAAAACACCAACTATTAATCTTTTAGGCCATTTCTACATTTTTGGGTTCTATTTGAGATAAAAAAGCATGAAAACAAGCACAAATTGATTAACCCATATTTACCTCTAGTCTTAACTCCATCATATAAATTTCCATTAATATAGACAGAGGATAATTTTTGTTATATTTCAAGAAAGACTTTGCATTCTCTATAATATTAGTAAGTAAATTTTTTTATTAAAGTCAAAACTTTCAAAAGGTAAGGAATTAGAAAGTCCTTCACTGGGTTGTTCATGGATTGATTCATCAGAGGTTACATTTTCTTCACCAGAAGTAAGATATTAAGCTTCATGAATGACATAATCATATTCTGAAGTGACTTGTGATGTACCAAAACTGAATTGTTGTGCTTCGGAAGTAAATTGATGTTCTTCAGAAGTAACTGGAAGTCTTTAATCACTCTGACTTTCTGCTTCATTTTGTGTTTCTTCTTCACTAGGATCTTGATTTGTACTTGAAATTGGTTCTTGTTCTTGTTCTCTTGCTTGTTCTTCAAGTGCACCTTCAACTGGAGCTTCAAGATTAATTTCAATATTGAAAACAAATGGAAACTCTTCATCATTTGTATGTACTGTTTCTTCTTCAACATCAGGAGTAACTCCAAACAAATTACCGTCTTCGGAATCACCTTACATATTCTCCATTGAACCTTTTACTTTAGATAATTCTACAAGAAATTGTTGATAAGATTGATCAAAAGAATTTACAGATGTGTCTAAGTCAAAGAGCCAAGGAGCACCAAAACTCTTAAGGGTGGGAGTATTTACATTAAAAATAGATTTAATTACATAATTGGTCCCTGTGTTTGTTCCAAAACAACGAGTTCAGTCCCTGGGTCACAATTCGTTCGGGTCCAGTCCCTGGAGCCTATCTTTGGTTGCACGTTTGGTCCCTCTTCCTAACGTTCGTTTATTTTGGTCGTTAAGTGAGTCACGTGCTTCTCACGTGAGGGGTATTATAGACATTCTCTTTTTTTACAGGGACCAGTTATGTACTTTAGGAATTATATATTTTAATTTGTTGCGTTTTTATTTGTAAAATAATAAACCAAACAAAAACACCTCATTTCCCCGCTCTCTCCTTGAATCACACCAAACCACCGCCACCCACCCTCCCTAACCACCACCACCATGAAAGAAGTCATGTAATGGTGTAATCACGCCTCTGTTTTACTGATCTACACACCACCAAATCGCTACCGGAAAATGTCAGATTCCGGCCATTAAAACGTCACCGTTTCTTTATAATTATAAATAAGTAATTTCACTTTCTCTCTCTAAAACTGTGTGTTTTGTTCAACTACTTTTTTGTTTGATTATATAGGATCAGATTCGCTTATTATTCTTCTGTAATTGAAGCTTTTCAATAGCTTTTTAGTAAAATGATCTTGTGATAATTTTTTTTTTATTTTTTTTTTTTAAATTTATAAAATTAGGGTTTTTTGTTTTTTTTTGTTAAGTTTGAATTTGATTAAATAATAATGTCAATTTGAATAGTTTTGTCTGTTTTTTCTTTTGATTTTTTTTTTTTTTTTTTTTTTTATAATAAATTTGTTTTTTTGTAAAAATAATAGTTATGATAAACTTAAATTTTAGTAAAACTTTAGTGAAATCTTGAAGTAATTATAGTAAAAATCTGATTATAAACCGACTAATTTTCTACATAAATATTACTTATTTTAATAAAAACCCCGACGAGCAAATTTTTAAACTCTATCTTTTCTCCATATAACATATAAAAGTATAGAAAATAAAAATCTAGTAGTAGTAAATACTAAAGAGAGTATTAATACTACATGCATTGCTGCTAAAGCTTTTTACAGAGCCCCCTTAATTGGAAATGGTGGTTTAAGGTAATGGTGGTGGTGGTTAGGGAGGGTGGGTGGCGGTGGTGGTTTGGTGTGAAAGAAGGAGAGAGAGATGAAATGAGTTGTTTTTGTTTGACGTTTATTATTTTACAAATAAAAAAACAACAAATTAAAATATAAAATTCCTAAGGTACATAACTGGTCCCTGTAAAAAAGAGAATGTCTATAATACCCCTCATGTGAGAAGCACGTGACTCACTTAACGACCAAAATAAACGATCGTTAGGAAGATGGACCAAACGTGCAACCAAAGATAGGCTCCAGGGACTGGACCCGAACGAATTGTGACACAGGGACTGGACCCGTTGTTTTGGAACAAACACAGGGACCAATTATGTAATTAACTCTTAAAAATAATATTGATTGACTCCTCAATAGTGTTCTGGTTCTCCTATTGAATACTCTATAAGCCTTATATACACTTGAATAAACAATAAAGTATCCTTCATCAACCTTATAATAAAACTTTCCTAGATAATATCTTGTGTTCAGAATTTAGCAAGAACAGCCAAAACCTTTCAAGAAACCGATAAAAGGTTTTCTTCCTATAAAAAAATCATATGATTTCTTCCTTAAACTTTTAAAAACAAAAATTATGTTATGAATATAACACATAGTATTTAGTGCTTCAGCCCAAAAAGTAACAGGAAGAGAAGAACCACTAAGCATTGATCTATCTCCTTCTATTAATGTAATGTTTTTCCTTTTCAACTACCCCATTCGGCCGAGGTGTCCTGGAGAATTGAACTTCTTAGTAATCCCCTTTCTTTCACAAAACTCATTTAAATTTGCATTCCTAAGTTTTGTCCCATTATAACATCTAATCATCCTTACTAGTTTACAACAAAAGTTATCAATTCATATAATGAATGACTTAATAAGCTCATATTTTTCATCTTTTGTTACCAAGAAGAAAACCCAAGAAAATCTAGAGAAGTCATGTGTAATAACTAACCAATAAGAATTCAAACCCAAACTTTTTACACTAACATGACCAAAAGGATCCATATGCAAAAATTGCATAGGTGTATCCGCTATATCAAGACTCTTGCTTTTAAATCTTGATTTGTGTTGTTTACCTTATAAAAAAGACATGCAATGACCATGTAGGAAAAATTCCTTTTTAGGTAACCCATTAACTAGATTACCTTTGAATAATTTATTCATATTTTTAAGATTTACATGACCTAACCTTCTATGCATAAAATCGACTTTTTTAAGTTGTTTTAGATATGAAACAAGCAGAAGTTCACTTTAATGAACTTTGTTAATATCTAAAATGTAAATGTCCTCGTTCCTTGAGGTCTGAAGGACAATTTTATCCTTTGAAATCACAAAATCAGCTGACAGAATGTAAAAAAAAAAGTAGATGTAAAAACAGTGGTGAAGTTTTCGTCACATACCTGAGAGACAAATAACAGGTTGTAATTGAGCTCTTTCACAAAATTTACCCGATCCAGACTTAGTTTATTATTTGAAACAGTTCCTTCACCAGTTCTGTTTCCCCCAAATTCCCCTCCAAAATCCACACTCACTCCATGAAATGAAATTATGAAACAGTCTTACATTCCCAGTCATGTGTCTTGATCATCCACTATCAACTATCCAAATATTGTCAATAAAATGAGGAGATTTCTCCTGGACATTTAAAACTTATTAGTTAGATTTGGGAATCCAATTCATTTTAGACTTGAATTTGTGACTTTTGTGCACTTATTTCCAGAAACTTTAGATATTTTCTTTATCAGAATGAGATGTTTTCATTTCGGAACCAAAGTTTTCAACTTCAGAAGTAAACCTTTTATCATCCAAAGTAATATTCTTACTCTCAGAAGTAAGATTTATACTTTCAGAAGTAAAATATCTACTACTCAAATTGAGTTTATTACTTTCAGAAGTAAATTTCTTAACTTCCGATGTAATTTTAAAACAAGATTTATTTACTTTTGAATAAGACTTTTGTTTGAAGTTCAAAACACTTCCTTGCAACATTTCAGCAATTATCCTACCAAACTGATATTTAATAGCACACTTTGAATTTTCATGCTTAAGCATACAATATTGAAAGTTAATCCTACCAAATTGTATAACAAGAAGCTTAGTAGTAATAACCTTTTTCTCAAATTTAGATTCCAACCAACACATAAAAGATTTATGCTTCTTTTTGCACAATTTGCATTTAATCTTTTGTTTCTTTCTAGAATTAACGCTTTCACAATTAGACACACTCTTTTCATTTAATTTTCTGAGTTCAAGTTCATTATTTATTAACTCATGTAGAGTTAAAGTCGACATATTCTTATTATCAAAACTGTAACAATTTTCATGCAAGAAAATTTTGAATGTATCAACAGGAATCTTTTCAATAACCACACAATCTAAGTCTTTACAATCAAAACTACCATATATATATTGAAAAATTAAACATTTCAATTACCCAAGTCATTCAGAATATTCTTACACACAGAATCAACAACTTGACACAAATCTTAATCCTTAAGTACTTATTCACAAATATAATTGTGTTAAGACATTCAAGAGTACAAGGAGCAAAAAGTACCTTATTTGTGGTAGTAGAGTTCACCTTAGACATAAGTGTATGTGTAGTTTTGTTCCTAAATTCCCCTTCATATAATTCATCCTATTCACCAATTATTGTGAGGAAAGCAATCTTCGGTGTTGAGCAAGATGATTCAGCTTGTTCAGTCTTCCTAACAGAAGTTAAAGCTTGACTTTCCCTTTCATTGTTTGATTAGGAATTCTTCTGAAAACTATGTTTTCTCTTCTTGGTGCCGTGCACTCTCTAGCAAAGTGACTCAATCCTTCACAGTTGAAGAACTAAACCTTTATCCTACCAAAACCAACCCTATCAACATTTGTCCTTCTAAAGTTGTTCCTTCCGGTCCTCTTGAAAAACTTTTTTGCCTTGAATGTAATCATGGCCATTTGCCATTTTATATCCATTTCCTCTAGATCATCATGATGCACTTGTTCTAAATTCTCTCTAGCAAAATATGAGTGAGTCAAATTTCCAGCTACAAAAGCCTCACAACTTGCAACAAAAGCCTTGTAAAAGACTCTATTCTCTTATGAACTTGTCTTCACTGAATTGGAACCAGAATTCATTCCATTTGATTGACTTAGTAGACCAAATGAACTTGAGTTAATTCCTTGAAACTTTCCATTTCCATTTCCTCCACCTTGATTACCATTACTATATATCATTCCATGAGTTGTGGTAATTTCCAGTACAACACAATGAGAAAGATTAGCATTGACTTGAATGATTTGACAGATTAGGATTTTGAGAAGTAACCAAAGCACAACCAAATCCAGAATATGATTCCTTCTTCTCGTCGGTGTTCATGTCAACTTCATATGATTGTGAAATCCCTGTCAGCTCTTCCGAAGTCATTGTGTTCATATTACTAGTTCTTTGATTATCATTACTTGGACACTACATTTATTAGGCAAGGAACTAAGCATTTTCTTACATACATCACTTTCTCTCAATGATACACCCAAGCTCTTCAAATCACTAACAATTATGGAGAAACGATTTATTTGTTCAATTAATCACTCACCTCTAATCCTATCAAACAACTCATATCATTTCCTTAGCATGTCCTTTCATCTTTCCTTCAACTCTAGACTTCCATAACACCTTAACTCCATTGCATTTATAAGCTCCTTGGTTGATTTACAGTCCTTGAAGTTATTGTATATTTTATTCAGAAATGCAAAAATAATAGCTCTCCATGCCTTCAAATCACGATCAATTAACCTTTTGTCTTGTTCATAATACCTTTGCGGCTCCATCGAAGTCTTGTGAGTACCCCTAGTTTCAAAAACCTCTGGTTGGTGAGGAGCGTTGAGGATTGATGTCTGTAGTTTCACTTCACTACAATAAATGAATGCTTGGAATAGAATTTTCCACATCATGGAGTCTGCACCAAAAAGTAAACATGGAGTTCTGCTAGATGTACCTATTTCTTTATCATAGTTACGACTCTGACTCGCCATTTTTCTGTTTTTGATGATTTCTTTAAAAATGCTTCAAATCAATTGCAGTTTCCAAGTTATCACAAGATTATCACCAAACTCAACCTCAATTACTAAAAACAACACTTAATTGAAAATTGTATTCATTCAAACCTAACAACTACTTTTACCGCCAAATTTCAAATTCAAAATCTAGTAAATATATTGAACTTAACTTTTAAACCTCGATTCAGTTAATCACCTTTAATTCAGCTCATAATCACTTGATTCTAGCCATATTGATGAACTGGAAATCTGTTACATCCACACAGCCAAGTACTCTCAAATATTCTCTCTCTCCTACTATTTATAAACATACAATGAAACATTAATAAACAAACTATAGATGTCACGTGATTATCTAAAATCACTTCAGACTTTTGTTGATTGCTTCAGTTTTACTTCGGAAGTTAAACATTCTTCTTCCGAAGTAGGCACTTTGACAAAATCTATACTCTTTGAAGATTTGCATATTCATCCAAATGTAAATATCCCAGCATATATCATGACCCAATTTTCCTTCAAAAGTATTAAAGCTTTCACCGTCTTTAGGCTTTTATAATTCATAACCTACAACCTAATATTATTTTCAAAAATCTTAAATGAACAATTAGTTTGAACTTCAAACCGCAAATAACTAGATCAAAATTTTTAACACATAATATAATCCAACACAAATTCAAGATCAAGCCAAGCCAACCGACAAATATTAACGCAACTAACGGAGCACTGACGCGAGAGTTGATCAAACCCGGCTAAGACGGATGAATAAGTACTGGTGGCCGACAACGATAGATAAAAAGTCACCAGCGGTCGCGGTCGCATAATGGTTGAAAAGCAAGCGGCGGATAAAATTGGTTCAAGTGACTATTTTTTGTTGGTGCTTATTCTAGTTAAGAGAATAATTTTTTTGTACATAAATCTAGTTGAATTTCTAGATCAATAAATCTAGATTTAATCATACGTGATGAGGGATTTAACAAAGCAATAACGCTTTTAACAGAGAAAAAACCAATTTAGATAGAAGAGATGCGGGGATATGGGAAATTTTAAATAAATATATAGAATAACTTTGTCTGAAAGTGGAAAAAAATTAAAATAGATGAAAAATATAAAATAATAAAAATCGCATTTTCGATCTTTTCAGTTAGTTTAGTTAGCGAAAGAAACTAACTTAACAGGGACAAAAAGAAAAATAACAAATTAAGGACAGAAAAAGCGACGAATTAGAAGATTTTAAGGGACAAAAGAGTTCAACTTAATTTAAATATTTTTTAGTTTAGCTGCTAAGACCACTCCTATTCGTAACACCCATAACACCATTTTTCGTTGCCACGTCACCATAACACCAACTTAACATAACATAACATAACCCCCCCATTCATAATACCAAAAACTGGGACCCACCACCTTTTTTATTTTTCATTTTCTTTCTTTTTCTCATATTTTTTTTTAAACATTATTAATAAAAATAAACTTAGATTAATATTAAACAAAAACAATACATAAAAATAAATAAATAAAAAACCATTACATAAAAATAAACTTAACACGATTATATTAAAATTTAAAAACCGAAATTAAAACATACATAATAATATAGATAAATAGAAATCATTCTCTAAAGCGATAGTCATCAGGGAGCGTAGCAACGTGTTCAACGAGATCTCTTCGAAGACAATGGTGTACATCACGATCTCGTATCTCTTTCGTTACTCGGATTTGTAGTTGGCACCTTTCGTGGGTAGTTCGTTGTTCTGGTGGTATTGGAGTATAGTATTCCTCGCATTCACTGATATTAAATTGATTGTCTTCGATGATCATATTATGCAATATGATGCAAGTATACATGACTCGCTTTAACTTGTTTACCTCCATTGATGTACTTTCCGCCATGTGTAGATATTCATCAAATTCATCGGAAGTGATTCCGTATGCTAAAATACGCATGGCGGAAGAACATTTTTGTATAGCGGTAAAACTAGGTTTGCCCGTAGCATCAAGTCGGGATTTAAAATAGCTAAAGTGACTAGGAAGTGGAAGTTGAGAATAGTTAAGAATACCATCGACTATTCGAAGAAATAGCGGCTTCCTTATCCGGTATCTTCGTCTGAATTGCTCCGGTGTGAAAACGTAATCTTCGTTGAAATAGTCTGCCATAAGGCGTTCGTTTGCCCCAACTCGATCTCTTCTTATAAATCTTCTTTTAACCCGAGCGTTTGAGGATTCGATGGCTTCGTCAGTGTCACACCCCGCTAAAGCGGAAACACGGGAATGTGAAGAGCTGGAAAATCTTTACACAGGTCATATCAAACATAACGGTAAATGAGTCATTGATTAAAAGTAAAAGAGTTTAAAATCCCATTCGAACAACCAAGAGACAATAGTTTAATACATTGGTACACAATCAAAATGTTTCATTAAAAATTCCCAAAAACAATGGCCAAGTCTTTTCCCAAAGAGGTTCTCACACGACCGCCTCGACCCGTCCATGCCATGCACACCATGCTTACACTAATTTCCTGAAACATAAGATAAAGTGTCAACTACGAAAGTAGTGAGTGAGTTACAGTTTAGATAGTCAACATAAAAATATGAGTAAAGTATATAAAGTAAAGGTTTCCAAAAAGGAGATTAGCGGAGAAAAGTCGCTTAAATAATTTATATACTTTTTAGAAAAATCCAAATAACGGGCGAGTCGGTGCCCTAGATTTGTAAAGACCAAATAGCATCGAATTTAGTCAAATAGTAGAAGCGGATAACAATCGCTAAAAGTTTATAAGTTTATGCGTAAGTAACTAATTAGATTTCTTGTATCAACATCTTGGCATCTATAACTTAAGTGTTCACACTAATCCGATTATCAACCGTGCGGCCCCAACTCCCCGCCTCTCCAACGGGAAGTTAAAAGAGAAATTCAGCAATATGTACTTAGACTGCCATCTAAGCAAGGAACGGTTCTTTCCTAAGTATCGATACCCATAATTACTATACGGCTAAATAGTTAATAGTGTGTAAAAGGCTAAAGAGTAAGTGGGCACTAAGTAGTTTTGTTTTAAAAGAGAGTGAGACAGCATCACTTAGGAAACGTGTTATAGTTCCATCAAGAGTTGGTTACGCATACAAGCATCAATAATATAGTTGAGTCAAAAGAAACGAACCAATAAATACAATTAGAGAAAAATGTTTTACGCATAAGAGTCAAATAGTCAAAGTTTAATGAGTTAAAAGTCAAAGTTTGATGTATTTCAATTTGTTTCATAAGGCTTAAAATGTAAGTAATCTTATGTTTCCCCCAAATTCATGTAAAAATATATAAAACAAGGGGTTGTAACTCACGGATTGCGAAGAGATCGAGAACTCGGAAACTCGGTCGGAGTATGAAAGCCGGGAATCACAGATTGCCTAATAATACCAAGGTAGTTTAATGAGTTGTTACATTATTATGTTCTTATATAATAATATAGGAGATTATGTAACTTTTGATTGTAATTAAGTGTTAAGTCCAATATTGTTCCGAAAATTTGGTCCGAAGAGATTAACGTTGCATTTAGTCCGAAGGTTTATTGTTTTTGATTATTACGTCTTAAGTGCTTTTGCTTACTGAAGTGATTTTATAATTTCTAGGGAAATTTGGGCAGCGCTTCCGCGCCCAAATTTCATGCCCAAAAATTATATCGTCACTTCCGCTCACAAATCACCTAAAACACAATAATATATATAATGTAGTTCAAAATAGTCCAATGTAGGTCACCAAAGTTATTAGTTTTGTCCATCTCAGTCTAAAAATGATAGCGGTAAAAGTCCAGAACGTTTACAAAATTTTAAACGAGTCAAAACGACGATTTTCGGGAGAACAGCAGCTCGGTGCTGCGCACCTGGGCACAGGTGCTGCGCACCTAGCTGCTGTCTCATTCCCGTTTTGTGTTTTTCTTGCTAAAAACGTTTTGTGACTTAAGGATTTCGACATGCAACCAGTAAATACTTTATAACATGATGTTTTTACAGTTTCCAAACAACTTTTAACCACAAAGATTTAGATCTAAGCATCATTTAGATAAAAATCGTTTTTGTATAAAAAGTGACATAAATCTTTATAAGAACTCGTTTTTGTTGTTTAGATTGTACATGCAATTAGTAAATATCATTCAAAACATCATTTTAACAGTTTCTAAAGTTTTTTTATTCACAGATTCGTGGATCTAAAGAGTATTTTGATTAAAAACGTTTTTGACCATAAAAGTCAAAGATTTGTATAAACACACATTTTCAACCGTTAGATCTTACATGCAATTGATTATTTAAGTAAAATCAGTAAAAAGAAAGTAATCTACCGAAGGAAAAAGCTTGGATGAAGGGTTTGGTCGGATTTGAGCTCCAAAAACTTTTGCAACCGTGGTCCTTTTTGATAAAAACGACACCCTTGGCTTTACTTGAAGTTTAGAACGATTTGTTTATGATGGATGGTCGATTTTTAGGTGTTTTAGTGGCTGGATTCTCTGGTGTCTATGGAGGTTTTTAGAGAGAGATGAGAGAAAATGAAGGAGTGTGTGTTTTAGTGTGTGTAAAAAAATGAATTAAGAAAATGGAAATTAAAATGAAATAGGTAGAGTGTTAATTAACCTGCCCTTGGGACACTGGAAATACAGTAAATGCTCGTTTTTCATTGGTCAATTTGGGTGGTGGTGGTGTAAAACGAGAAAAAGGACTGAAATTGTAACATTTTTGAAAATTCTGGAGCCAGGTGCTGCGCACCCAGCAAGGGGTGCTGCGCACCGGGCTGTTTTCTGGAATTCCTGATTTTTCGTTTTTGCGTTATTGCTTCGTTGGACCTTTTTGTTAATTGAAAGTTCTTAATTATGATAAGTTATGAACTTAGGAAAGTTCAATAGGTGTTTTCCTTGGTATTAGGACTTATAATTTGATTCCGGAAGTTATTCCGACACTAGTTCCGACAAAGTATAGACTTAAAAGTTACGAACCAGAATAAGGCGAACGAGACAAAGAAGTAACCTACGTTTCGAACCGATATAATAATTGAATAAGTACCTGAATTTTTGACGGTTGTCACATCCTCCCCGGGTTGAAAGAAATTTCGTCCCGAAATTTAGTGCGTCCTATCAGGTAGAAGAGTTCTCGAACAGATGGGGATACTTCTGACGGAATTGGTCTTCACGCTCCCACGTGAACTCGTGACCGCGTCGAGAGTTCCATCGAACCTTGATTATCGGAATACGGCTCTGTCTAAGCTGTTTGACCTCGCGGTCGACAACTTCGAGCGGTTCCTCGATGAAGTTTAACTTGCTGTCGATTTTGACCTCGTCTATAGGGATGACGATGGTCTCATCAGACAGACACTTTTTCAAGTGTGAGACATGGAACACGTTATGAACACTTGCGAGAACCTGAGGAAGGTGGAGACGATAAGCAACGGGGCCAATACGCTCAATGACTTCAAATGGACCGGTGTACCTCGGACTTAGTTTACCGCGCTTCCCGAAGCGGACTACCCCTTTCCAGGGGGATACTTTGAGGAGTACACGGTCGCCAACCTGGAACTCGAGGGGCTTCCTTCGGTTGTCAGCGTAGCTCTTTTGTCGGGTACGTGACGTCTTCAATCGTTCGCGAATAGTGGTGATCTTGTCGATGGTCGCCTGGACAATATCGAGTCTCGTAAGTTGTCGGTCGCCAGCCTCTAGCCAGCATAGCGGTGACCGGCACTTACGCCCATAGAGAGCCTCGAACGGCGCACACTTGATGCTGGCATGGTAGCTGTTATTATAGGAGAACTCGACCAAGGGGAGGTGAGTGTCCCAATTTCCTCCGAAATCTACCACGCATGCTCTCAGCATATCTTCAAGTGTCTGGATCGTCCTTTCGCTCTGGCCGTCAGTCTGAGGATGATACGCCGTGCTGAGGTCTAATCGAGTACCTAAGGATTTCTGAAGAACGTTCCAGAAGCGGGAGGTGAATCGGCTGTCCCTATCGGAGATGATGGAGAGTGGGGTTCCATGACGAGAGACGATCTCGTTGATATAGACTTGAGCGAGCTTCTCCATCGAATAATTTTCCCGAATTGGCAAGAAATGAGCGGATTTCGTCAGACGGTCCACGATTACCCAGATCGTGTCGTTACCCTTAGCCGTACGGGGCAACTTGGTGACGAAGTCCATAGAAATTTGCTCCCACTTCCACATGGGAATTTCCGGTTGCTGAAGTAAACCTGAGGGCTTTTGATATTCCGCCTTGACCTTGGAGCAAGTAAGGCACTTAGCTACATACAGGGCGATATCCTTCTTCATGCCCGGCCACCAGTAGTATTCTCGGAGGTCCTTGTATAACTTGTCGGATCCCGGATGGATGGAATATCTAGATCGGTGGCCCTCGTCCAAAATGAGTTTGCGGAGATCCTCAGATCTCGGAATCCATGCTCGACCCTTGAAATAATAAATTCTGTCCGACTTGCGTTCGAATTCTTTCTCGTGCTTATGAAGTGTTTCGGCCTTAATGTTCTCGGGTTTTAATGCCTCTTGCTGCGCGTTTGCAATCTGCGCTCGAAGGCTCGTCTGAACTTGCATACCCAATACTCGAACTCGAGATGGCTTTACCCTTTCCTTCCTACTCAGGGCATCTGCTACTACGTTTGCCTTGCCCGGGTGGTATTTGATCTCGCAATCGTAGTCACTCAACAGTTCTATCCATCTTCGTTGCCTCATGTTGAGCATTTTCTGATCTAAAATGTGCTGGAGGCTCTTGTGGTCAGTATAGACCGTACACTTAGTACCATACAGGTAGTGTCTCCAAATCTTCAAGGCAAACACGACTGCTCCCAATTCTAAGTCGTGGGTGGTGTAGTTCTGCTCGTGGATCTTAAGCTGCCTGGAAGCATAAGCGATGACCTTGTCCTTCTGCATTAGAACGCACCCAAGTCCTTGGTGGGAGGCATCGCAAAACACTATAAAGTTATCCGTGCCCTCTGGCAGAGACAAGATCGGTGCGTGACATAATTGGTGCTTGAGTTTCAGGAAAGAATCCTCCTGATCTTTTCCCCAGATAAAGTCCTTATCCTTTTGAGTGAGTTCGGTGAGAGGTTTTGCGATTTTTGAGAAATTCTCAATGAATCTTCGGTAGTAACCCGCTAATCCTAGGAACTGACGGATTTCTGTCGGGGTTGTCGGAGCTTGCCATTTTTCAATCGCTTCGATTTTGGCTGGATCTACATGAATCCCTTCTTGGTTTACCACATGACCAAGGAAATGTACCTCTCGGAGCCAAAATTCACACTTCGAGAATTTGGCGTACAACTTCTGTTCCTGGAGGAGTTCCAAAATGAGTTTAAGGTGCTTCGCGTGATCTTCCTTGTTCCTCGAGTAGATGAGAATGTCGTCTATGAATACGATCACGAACTTGTCTAGGTATGGCCTACACACTCTGTTCATCAAATCCATGAACACTGTTGGTGCGTTGGTCAGACCAAAAGGCATGACAAGGAATTCGTAATGGCCGTATCGGGTGCGAAAAGCGGTTTTCGGGACGTCGGACTCACTGACGCGAACCTGGTGATAACCCGAACGGAGGTCGATCTTGGAGAAATAGGTTGCACCCTGCAACTGGTCGAAAAGATCGTCGATTCTCGGGAGAGGGTACCGGTTCTTGACGGTCAGCTTGTTCAACTCTCGATAGTCGATACACATACGGAAGGATCCGTCTTTCTTTTTGACGAAGAGGATTGGGGCTCCCCAGGGGGACGAACTTGGACGAATAAGACCATGGTCTAGGAGTTCTTGTAACTGTTTCGACAGTTCTAGCATTTCGGGTGGCGCCAGACGATATGGTGTCTTGGCAACCGGCGCTGCTCCAGGGATGAGGTCTATTCGGAATTCCACTTGTCGTTTAGGTGGAAGCCCAGGTAAATCCTCGGGAAAGACTTCGGGATGATCCTTGACTACGGGAGTATCTTGGAGTCGGGTCTCAGAAGGTTTACGCTCGACGACATGGGCAAGGAATGCGTCATAGTCCCTCTGAAGGTACTTGCGCATTTTGATGGAAGATACGATGCGGAGTTGTCGTCCAGGCTTGTCTCCCTGAACAACGAGAGTCTCTTTTTCCGAAAGAGGGATACGAATAAGCTTATCGAAACAAATGATTTCCGCTCGGAAGCGGGATAGCCAGTCCATCCCAACAATAATGTCAAAACTTGAAAGCTCGATAGGAATTAGATCGATGGGGAAGATTTTATCAGATAGGCACTGTGAACACCCTAGAATTATGTCCTTAGCTTCAAATTCTTGACCGTTAGCATACTCAACGGTAAAACTATCCTTAAGAACTTCAGATTCTAACCCTATGAGGGGTCTAAATTCTAAGGAAATAAAACTCCTCTCGGCTCCTGAGTCGAATAGCACAGAAGCAAAATGATCGTTGAGGGAAAACGTACCAGTGACTGCGTTGGGGTCCTGACGTGCTTCCTCCGCCGTCAATCCGAATGCGCGACCCCTACCTTGCCCTCCTTGATTCTGTGGAGTTCGGTTGAGCTTCGGGCAGGTATTGCGGAGATGCTGGTCGCTCCCGCATTCATAGCACGTCAGTTTCTGAGCTGGAGTAGTTGTCTTGTCATGGCAGTACTTGGCAAAGTGTCCTACCTTCTGGCACTTGAGGCATACCGGGCAGTTCCCGAGATGGTGAAAGCTGCACTTGTTGCACTTTGGGTGTGGCCCGGTGTAAGACCCAGATTTAGCCGGTGGTGCAGATGTAGGTGCAGGTGCAGGTGCCGGTGAAGCAGTCATGGCGTAGCTTCGGGTCTTCTTCTTGTTGCGGTCGCTTCTCCTTGGGGTTGACTCGGCCTTCCTCTTCTCTCCTGACTCCTTCTTGGAGGATCCAGGAGCGGTGAGGAGGTTGCTAGTAAGACGATGGGCCAGGATGATTGCACTCTGGAGGGTTTGAGGCTCGGCTGACATGACCATGCCACGGATTTCCGGAACTAGACCAGAGATGTACAGGTCGATCCGGTTCTCCTCAGGGGTTACCAGCCTTGGAACCAGTCGGGCGAGTTCGTGGAACCGGGTAGTGTATTTCTCAATATCATTCCCAACCATCTTGTGGTCCCACAGCTCAGCCTCGAGCTTCTTAATCTCCCCTCTTGGGCAGTATTCCTCAATGAGCAAGTTCTTGAAGGTGTTCCAGGGAAGGGCATAGGCATTGTCACGTCCTCGGGTTTGGACAACAGCGTTCCACCATGACAGAGCTCGACCATGGAATACGCATGACGCGTACTCCACCTTGTTCGCCTCGGCACATCGGCTGATGTGTAGGACCGATTCGATACTCTCGAACCATTGGACCAACCCTACAGCACCAGTTGTGCCGTGGAACTCCTTAGGCTTGCATGCCATGAAGCTCTTGTAGGTGCATGGAGGAGGGTTCAGTTGCTGGTTCTGATTCTGATTTTGGTTTTGATTGTTCTGCTGTTGCTGTTGCTGTTGCTGCTGTTGCTGGTAATTGTTGACGTTGGCGTTGATTCCGGCGGTGATCTGAGCGATCATGTTGGGCATCGCAGCTTGCAATTGTTCGGCCACTTGCTCGGCGATGATGCTAGCATTAGTGCGAGGAGCCATGATTCTACAATCAGAAAAACAGATTTAGTTTAGAACGCACGAATGGAATATGATAAGAGTATAATTTAAGTGACCATAATTAGTTATAGCACGAGATTAAAATGACTGATCAAGTAGTACACGCAAGATTAGGATTTAAGAGGTAGAATAGTAATAGTCGTAATAAGCACAAGATTCACAAGATAAGTAACACTAGATAATAATAAATGAGACTTCATTCATTAAACAAAAGAGTCGAGTACAAGATTCGAATAGAAAAATACAGTACAATACATAAAGGATAATAGATACTAGCCTAATCGTACACAACGGAAAATTTACGACTAGCTAGAGGTATGAGCCGCAATGATCCTAGTGACTTCGGTCGAAGATCATCAAGGCGGCAATAGCCAATATCAGCGCTCCCATGGCCCAGATGACATAGATGAGGGTTTGTACAGTCCGGGCTGTGGTTTGAGCCGACGCGATGATCCTGATTGCCTGTTCCGCCAGCTTGTGGGTTTCGTCGGAGGCTTCGAATAGGTGAAGAGCCTGCTGCTGAGTTTCGCCTGCAATCCTCTGAACCTCGTGGAATACACTGCGGAATGCCTCGGGTGGAGGAAGTCGGAGGCTAGGTGGTACTCCGGATGAAGGTGATCCGGCCCCTCGGGCACGACGCGCGTCCTCTAGGAACTGGCGTTCCCATGGATAGACTTCCATAACTGGAGGGCGTCCGGCTGGGTCGTACGGGTCCACGGACGGCTGACGCGGTGCGGGTTGGAACGATCCCGATTGTCGAAAAGGTGTCGCAATAGGTGTTGCACGAGAGGATGGTAACACAGTCCTCGGGCTAGACCCGTTGCCGCTGCTAATAGTCGTGGAGGTATCTTCGGTTGGTAGAGACGATTGAGACATGACGGATCTGAGACGTAAAGAGTTTCGTGAGTACTGGAGGACACAAGGAAATGATAAAGGAAATGTGTAATGAAATGCATGTACGGGTCAGTCGCGTGAGAATCGGGAAAAGACAGTACCGGGAATTTTGACTCAAAACCGTTAACAATAGTAATTACGTTCCGTCTTTTAATCCATTTTGAACTAGGCATGGGTGATCAGGCCATGCGTAGTTAAATTATAAATATGCAGATCACGGAATTAATTCTCTAAAGTTTAGACCCATAAATGATTTTCCGAAAAGTCTTGGTTATAGTTTGGTTTCGAAAACTTTTTGAAAAATTTTAAAACCGTTTTTCTCTATAACCTGTGCTCTGATACCAAGTCTGTCACACCCCGCTAAAGCGGAAACACGGGAATGTGAAGAGCTGGAAAATCTTTACACAGGTCATATCAAACATAACGGTAAATGAGTCATTGATTAAAAGTAAAAGAGTTTAAAATCCCATTCGAACAACCAAGAGACAATAGTTTAATACATTGGTACACAATCAAAATGTTTCATTAAAAATTCCCAAAAACAATGGCCAAGTCTTTTCCCAAAGAGGTTCTCACACGACCGCCTCGACCCGTCCATGCCATGCACACCATGCTTACACTAATTTCCTGAAACATAAGATAAAGTGTCAACTACGAAAGTAGTGAGTGAGTTACAGTTTAGATAGTCAACATAAAAATATGAGTAAAGTATATAAAGTAAAGGTTTCCAAAAAGGAGATTAGCGGAGAAAAGTCGCTTAAAGAATTTATATACTTTTTAGAAAAATCCAAATAACGGGCGAGTCGGTGCCCTAGATTTGTAAAGACCAAATAGCATCGAATTTAGTCAAATAGTAGAAGCGGATAACAATCGCTAAAAGTTTATAAGTTTATGCGTAAGTAACTAATTAGATTTCTTGTATCAACATCTTGGCATCTATAACTTAAGTGTTCACACTAATCCGATTATCAACCGTGCGGCCCCAACTCCCCGCCTCTCCAACGGGAAGTTAAAAGAGAAATTCAGCAATATGTACTTAGACTGCCATCTAAGCAAGGAACGGTTCTTTCCTAAGTATCGATACCCATAATTACTATGCGGCTAAATAGTTAATAGTGTGTAAAAGGCTAAAGAGTAAGTGGGCACTAAGTAGTTTTGTTTTAAAAGAGAGTGAGACAGCATCACTTAGGAAACGTGTTATAGTTCCATCAAGAGTTGGTTACGCATACAAGCATCAATAATATAGTTGAGTCAAAAGAAACGAACCAATAAATACAATTAGAGAAAAATGTTTTACGCATAAGAGTCAAATAGTCAAAGTTTAATGAGTTAAAAGTCAAAGTTTGTTGTATTGCAATTTGTTTCATAAGGCTTAAAATGTAAGTAATCTTATGTTTCCCCCAAATTCATGTAAAAATATATAAAACAAGGGGTTGTAACTCACGGATTGCGAAGAGATCGAGAACTCGGAAACTCGGTCGGAGTATGAAAGTCGGGAATCACAGATTGCCTAATAATACCAAGGTAGTTTAATGAGTTGTTACATTATTATGTTCTTATATAATAATATAGGAGATTATGTAACTTTTGATTGTAATTAAGTGTTAAGTCCAATATTGTTCCGAAAATTTGGTCCGAAGCGATTAACGTTGCATTTAGTCCGAAGGTTTATTGTTTTTGATTATTACATCTTAAGTGCTTTTGCTTACTGAAGTGATTTTATAATTTCTAGGGAAATTTGGGCAGCGCTTCCGCGCCCAAATTTCATGCCCAAAAATTATATCGTCACTTCCGCTCACAAATCACCTAAAACACAATAATATATATAATGTAGTTCAAAATAGTCCAATGTAGGTCACCAAAGTTATTAGTTTTGTCCATCTCAGTCTAAAAATGATAGCGGTAAAAGTCCAGAACGTTTACAAAATTTTAAACGAGTCAAAACGACGATTTTCGGGAGAACAGCAGCTCGGTGCTGCGCACCTGGGCACAGGTGCTGCGCACCTAGCTGCTGTCTCATTCCCGTTTTGTGTTTTTCTTGCTAAAAACGTTTTGTGACTTAAGGATTTCGACATGCAACCAGTAAATACTTTATAACATGATGTTTTTACAGTTTCTAAACAACTTTTAACAACAAAGATTTAGATCTAAGCATCATTTAGATAAAAATCGTTTTTGTATAAAAAGTGACATAAATCTTTATAAGAACTCGTTTTTGTTGTTTAGATTGTACATGCAATTAGTAAATATCATTCAAAACATCATTTTAACAGTTTCTAAAGTGTTTTTATTCACAGATTCGTGGATCTAAAGAGTATTTTGATTAAAAACGTTTTTGACCATAAAAGTCAAAGATTTGTATAAACACACATTTTCAACCGTTAGATCTTACATGCAATTGATTATTTAAGTAAAATCAGTAAAAAGAAAGTAATCTACCGAAGGAAAAAGCTTGGATGAAGGGTTTGGTCGGATTTGAGCTCCAAAAACTTTTGCAACCGTGGTCCTTTTTGATAAAAACGACACCCTTGGCTTTACTTGAAGTTTAGAACGATTTGTTTATGATGGATGGTCGATTTTTAGGTGTTTTAGTGGCTGGATTCTCTGGTTTCTATGGAGGTTTTTAGAGAGAGATGAGAGAAAATGAAGGAGTGTGTGTTTTAGTGTGTGTAAAAAAATGAATTAAGAAAATGGAAATTAAAATGAAATAGGTAGAGTGTTAATTAACCTGCCCTTGGGACACTGGAAATACAGTAAATGCTCGTTTTTCATTGGTCAATTTGGGTGGTGGTGGTGTAAAACGAGAAAAAGGACTGAAATTGTAACATTTTTGAAAATTCTGGAGCCAGGTGCTGCGCACCCAGCAAGGGGTGCTGCGCACCGGGCTGTTTTCCGGAATTCCTGATTTTTCGTTTTTGCGTTATTGCTTCGTTGGACCTTTTTGTTAATTGAAAGTTCTTAATTATGATAAGTTATGAACTTAGGAAAGTTCAATAGGTGTTTTCCTTGGTATTAGGACTTATAATTTGATTCCGGAAGTTATTCCGACACTAGTTCCGACAAAGTATAGACTTAAAAGTTACGAACCAGAATAAGGCGAACGAGACAAAGAAGTAACCTGCGTTTCGAACCGATATAATAATTGAATAAGTACCTGAATTTTTGACGGTTGTCACAGTCAGCTTCCTCTTGATCGTAAAAAGCCTTTCCGGCCATCTTCGCCATCAAGATAATTGTTTCATCGTCGGAAGAGTCGGAATCGGTCAAATTCATTTTGAACGTTCTTGACGACATATTTGTGGTTTATGAGAGAAAGAATATGAGTTGGTGTGGGTAAATTTGTGTTTTGGTTCGGTATTTATAGGAAAAAAAAAATTTTAATTTTAAATATATTACCGTTTGAAATACAACGGTCAAAAAAAAAGTTTTTTTATTTTTATTTTACTCGGTATTTAATGATTAAACAAAAAAAAAAAAAAACCAAAAAAACGCGACGTGCTTCCACCAACACCACCGCCGGAACGCTCCTTGGACAGCGTCCTCCCAGCCGTCGACGCCGTTCTCGGCGGCCTTAACGCGGCGTTAACTTAGCCGCTGGGAGTGGTCTAATAGTTTTATTTTAAAACAATATACGTAAAAAAAAACAAATACTACATCCGTTTTATAATAAGTGTCTACTATCAATTTCCAAAGTCAGTCTTTTTTAATTTTGACTTTACATATATTTGTTTGTGTTTTATAATAGATAATGAAAATTATACGAACAAAAAATACATTTAAAACTCAATTCATTTATATATTATACATCAAATATTATATAGCACAAAATAATATAGTTAAAATCAAAGTTACAAAAAAAATACCTCAAAATCCGATTGTTGATACTTAATTTTGAACGGATGAATTAGTTACTACATACTAGTTTGATAATTAATATATTGTGTTTTCCAACAAACCATCTAAATATATATATACTTTATTTTAGCGCGTAATAGTTTTATTCTTAAAAATAACCTAAATAAATAAAATTTTACTATTTAGTAGTTTGATAATTAATATATAGAGATAAATACCATGGTCGGTCCTGATATCAGGCGAATCGAACGACCTTCCAGGACATCACGGTATATGGAGCATTAAATTTTTATTCCTAGTTATAATACGTAATATTCGGAGATGCGGTTGACTGCTCTTAAAAGTGTAGATTAGGAGGGATGATTTTGGTGGGGGGATGGCGGCACTCCTCTTCAGTTTTGGACACAATGATGTTAAGTAAATTTACAAAGTTTACTGTTAAAGTAAATTTCCGAAGCCTATGACCTTCGTCCGAAGATAGACGAAGGTGATACCAATAACACGCACTAATAATGGATCCAATACATTTACTATGATGTTCAATGTTCAAATGATTGGATGACTAATGTATAGAATGATATGTATGATGAATTGAATGCTTAAATTAATAAGAATAATGTATTTAATAATGATCCGAGTATCCTTTATTACAAAGAGAATGTTTCTTATATAGAGTAAATGTCCGGTCCTTGTCCAAAGGATAATAGGCCGAAGGACCGGTCCGGTAGTCGTTCTGTCAGGCAGCCCCCTCCTGCAGTGATGTGACCCACTCCCCTCCGTGCCTTTAAGTACATTGTCACAGTAGGGGGCATTTATTGCGAGACGCTTGACGGCGCTTTGTCCCCCACGCGCTCTCGTATTAAATGATACCAACCACTCTGTCTTGTCTCTCATTAATGCCATACCTCTTTAGACGTTTCCATTCCCTGTCATGAATGGCGTCATGTCTATCAAACCACTTGTCATGGCGTAAGATCCTCAGGCCGTTGCTCCCTTGGTGCTAGGACCTTCGGTGTTCTCGATAAAAGGCTCCGGTATTCATGAGCAAGGAACACTTCCGTTGCTCCTTGATTGTTAGGACCTTCGGTGTCTTAGGCGAAGGGCTTCGTCCTTTGTGGGTAATAAATACCCTACCCCAATATCTCCCCCCCTAGACCTAGAGAAGTGAGCGAAGAAGTGGTGGCCCACTTCCAGTCGAATCTTCACTAGACTGAATACTTGCCAGACCCTATGATTTAATTTTTGGAGGGAAAATTATTGACTCTTTGCTTTAAATACCCCTGATTTGATGGCTCTTTAACTTCTCTGATTTCTCTATAAATACCCTCTAGATATTCCGATTTCCTTAATCCTTTTCTTTTCCTTATCTTCTTACTCGTCGGATCCTCTTTGTTTGCCGCCTATTTTTATTTTGATTTTTATCAATATGGGTAAAAACGACATGCTGATTTCTCGCTGTACTCTTCTTCCCGATTCTTTCTCTGATCTTGTTGCCGAATTTGGGTTGAAGACAGAATGGCGGATTCGCAATCCCACAGCTGATTCAAACGTTACTGACTGCCCTGAGGGTTCTATAGCGATGTACACTCGCTTTTTTGATGCCTCCAATGTTCGCATCCCCTTCACGCGCTTTTTTCTCTCTGTGATCGAGTATTACCAGATGTGCCCGATCCAAATGAACCCTATGGGGGTTTTAAGGATAACCAACTTTGAGTTATTGTGTCATGCCTTGGGTTTTCCTGCTACCTTGAACCTATGGAGGAGTTTCTTTAGGTTGATTCGTTCAGGGGATTGGTTCACCCTGGGGATTCGAGTATGGACCCCGGCTACGTTGCTCCGGTTGTTTCCCCTCATTTTTCTGTGGTCTCGGACCCTCCGGTCTGGGGTTATTCCCGGATTTCCAGTTTCTGTCCTCCCTGTACGTCTTGCTAGAACTCGTTTCTCGGCTAAGGTTAGCTGCTTCTTTTCCCCTGATAAAATCTCTTACCCTTGTCATCATTTCTTCCACGGTATCCGGGACTTTGTTATTCAGGGCTTCAATGAGCTGAGTATTCTTTATGGCATGCATATATCCGGAAACCCGCATGTCTTCCGTAGCTCCCTTAATCTCCAAACTTTCCTTGTTAAAACGCTCTATAAAGGCCCTAAGGCTTTCTTGTTCCTTCTGTTTGATGTTATGCATTTCAACTGATTTCCTCTCACACCTCCGTTGCTGCATAAAGTTGTTTTTAAATTTGTGTTGTAAGTCCTCAAAGCTGTCCACGCTTTCCGTGGGTAAGCTATCATACCAGAGCCGCGCTGATCCTACCAAAGTTTGGACGAACATATGGCACCACACGGGCATAGACCACTGTTCCACCTCCGCGGCCCCGGAAAAGATACTCAGATGGTCGTCCGGATCTTGCGAACCGTCATATATCTTGACGTTGGTGGGCATTTTGATCCTCGGAGGAAACTTAAAGTTGGCTATACGCTTTGTGAATATGGTACTTCTCGATCTTTGGTACGGCTTGGCCAGGTCATCGATCTCAGGGACAGTTTGATGGATGACGGGGGGTGGTTGCCATAAATAAGGAGGGTCTCCCATATTTGGCTGAGGTCTATACAACGGCTGTCCAAATTGTGGAGGTTGAACAGGCTGGTATTGGAGAAATGGTGTTTGAGGGCGCGATGTGCCGAGGTTAAAAACTCCTCCTTCTGGTCGACTGCTTCTATTTGGAAATTGGGCGTTAAGAAGGTTAACAAACGTCCCTGCTGGCCCATTGTCTTGCCGTGCCACTCTCGGCTCTTCTTCCGACACTCTTCCGGACCGCAGCGTTCTGCTTTGGTTGGAGTGATCATTCCGAGCGGAGCTCTCCTCCTGCTCTATTTCTTCTGCATCTCCATATGAGAGTTCGAGAGGATTTCCTCTCCTGCGCTCCTGCCTGGCATTTTTATTCATCATAGCCCTTAGGCTAATGAAGTTTTTGCTTACGGATTTCGGTGTGATCGGACTTGGTTGCTCGTTTACTCCTGGGGTAAATATCGGGGACGGTCCCGCGTCCTCAGCAGATTCTTGGGTAATGGAATGGACTACTCCTTCTTCTTGCTGGATTACGAGTATTTTTTCCATGTTTTTCCTAGATCTATCGCTGATTAACAACGGGTCCCACGGATGGCGCCAATGTTAAAGTAAATTTCCGAAGCCTATGACCTTCGTCCGAAGATAGACGAAGGTGATACCAATAACACGCACTAATAATGGATCCAATACATTTACTATGATGTTCAATGTTCAAATGATTGGATGACTAATGCATAGAATGATATGTATGATGAATTGAATGCTTAAATTAATAAGAATAATGTATTTATTAATGATCCGAGTATCCTTTATTACAAAGAGAATGTTTCTTATATAGAGTAAATGTCCGGTCCTTGTCCAAAGGATAATAGGCCGAAGGACCGGTCCGGTAGTCGTTCTGTCAGGCAGCCCCCTCCTGCAGTGATGTGACCCACTCCCCTCTGTGCCTTTAAGTACACTGTCACAGTAGGGGGCATTTATTGCGAGACGCGTGACGGCGCTTTGTCCCACACGCGCTCTCGTATTAAATGATACCAACCACTCTGTCTTGTCTCTCATTAATGCCATACCTCTTTAGACGTTTCCATTCCCTGACATGAATGGCGTCATGTCTATCAAACCACTTGTCATGGCGTAAGATCCTCATGCCGTTGCTCCCTTGGTGCTAGGACCTTCGGTGTTCTCGATAAAAGGCTCCGGTATTCATGAGCAAGGAACACTTCCGTTGCTCCTTGATTGTTAGGACCTTCGGTGTCTTAGGCGAAGGGCTTCGTCCTTTGTGGGTAATAAATACCCTACCCCAACATTTACCCTCAAGTTTAAGATACAAAGTAAATTGATAGAGTTTATCCTCAAGTTTTTAGCATATGTATAGTATTAGTCTATGAATTTGTTGCCTTTTTACTTTATGCACATACGCTTATTTGTTTTAGCTTTTGAGTAATTTATTTCTTAAGCGTTTAAAAACAAAAAACACCCAAAATATATCTTACTAAGAAACTAAAATTTTTGGATATTAAGTTAAGAAAAACTTTTTGTATTTTTCAGATATATTTTTTAAGAAAACTAGAAAAATGAAAAACTCATTCAAATGAATATTTCTGGCAAAACTTTTCCAGGAAAACGGAAAACAAGGTTTCCAGTTCTTAACTAACATTTGGAACATATTGGTTCAAGGTTTTCCATTTTTTTTTTCCCTTAAACAAAAAGGAAAGGTTTTCTTTAAAAGTAGAAAAGACATATAACAATGTTATTCGAACATGTTTTTCAAATTTTCAACACTATTTTGGAGATTAAAAACTCTTCCACCTTTTAAGAAACTAAGAAATGAGAAAACTAAAAAAAAAAATTCACAACTAAACACAACGGGCAGTAACAATTTTCCATATGTCACACATTTTTCTGACTTTTCTCTGAAAAAACACCAGCGGTTATGTTTCTGCAATCAAGCAAAACTCAACTTGATTAGTAGGCTTTCTAATTTTACATGTCATTCTTCTACAAGCAAGGTTATAACGAATACTTGAAAGCAGTTACATTGCACTTTGGCTATAGTGCAAACAGCCGTTTAAATAAACATCATTTATTAAAAGATTTGCAAAATATATATGACTGTGTCATTTATTGAACATTTTCTTTAATAATGATGTAGGATTAAGCCCCATAGTCTAACTAGGTTACACTTTCTTAAAAAAGTAGATTGTTCTTTGCTTATAAAATTAATTTGTAAATTTAAATGTTACTTCGCTCTTAAAAAAATACGTTTTTTTCTTATAAAATAACATAGGAGATTCGAATATAATTTCTTCCAGGACATCATAAACCTCAGGACCGGCCCTAATAAATACTGTTTTATTCAACACTTATTTTTTCTTCCTATATATGGTTTTAACTCTGTTAACCTTTTTTTATTAGGTTTTTGTGGAGTGTTTCCATTAATGATAATAATTTTTTTGGATGGGTTGTTTGAAGGGTTCTAATTGTTTGTGTTGAAATGGAACAAACGTTAATGTTTAATTTTATTCATAAAATTGAAATTTTGAAATTGTTCAAATTGTCATAATGGTTCGTATTAAATTTGTTAATTTGCTTCTCAATTCTCAAAAATTACAGAGATACTCAATGTTTTTAGATGAGACACAAAATGGATGTTAATTAGAAAGACCCTTTAACTCATGTTATATGCTTAGTAAATGAATAAAAACGAGAAGGTATGACCGCGTGTTGCGACATATATCAAAAATGTAAATTAAGAATAATTGTTTAAGGATTAATAAAAGATGAAAATAAAAATCGTGATACAATTAAAAGGATCGTAAAATAAATATTAAATTATAAAAAAAATGACTAACTATTTAAATTAATAAAAAGTGCAATAAAGTTTTAATGAAAAGATATAATCAAAAGATATCAAAAGATAAGGGAAATAATAATAACTAAGAGTTTAAGTCTATGAACTATTTGGTCTTTTGAATACTTTAAATAAATGTTGCGGACGTGATTTGAACCTAGATTGACTAGCCGGCACCAAAGGTGTTTTACCACTTGACTAGCAACTAAATATGTTTGGTCATATCCGCTACATGTTGTTATACTCAAAACTGCTGATACTCGTCATGTTTCATGTTCCAAAATTATATATATGTAATGTCTAACATAAAAATTATATACATATAAGAACTATTTATGTAATTACTCATCTTCATTTAAATGAAGTCTCTTATTTAAAGTGTATTTTAATTTTGAAAGATAATGTTTGCTAAAGAGATGATCTGAGTTTAGGGTTTTAAGCAACTAACTACATATAGTCGACCGTTAGTTGAAGTGTTCAGTTGTTCTTGGAGTCCCATTCTTATACAAATTATTTGTTGAAAGAATGGTTTGAACGTAAGGACGATGCTCAATAAATTAATAAAAATAAATGTTCATTATATATTTTCTTATGTTTGAAAAAAAAAATCTTTCCCTTTGATTTTTAGAAAATGAATCGTAGTCATTAAAAAAAATTCCACATTAGTGTGGAAAAGAGATCGAATCCCTGGGTATGTGAGAAAATTTTTAGTTTTTCATGACATAACGCGTTATGAGGTTACAAGCATCACACAAGGGTATAAATTATGTAGTTAAGCGTTTTTTGGCCCTAAACAATTTTTGGATTGATGAGCACTGAGAAGCTCTACCGAAAGTAAAAACATGAGTCTTACAAAAACAAACAATAACATTATCATAAAAAGACGGATTGTTACAAGTGGTAAGTGGTTGATGTATCTATAACTAGGTTATTCTAGGGCACATTACATTACATACACTAACATTTACGAGCTATGATGTGACGCGGTGAATAGTGTAGCTATCACCTAGGCCGCTCCTTGTAGCCAGCTTGCATGTATATTTTTTTAGCTATTAAATAAGCTTACTATTCGCTATTTTTCATTTATCGTTAATTTTTAGTTTAAACTTACTCTTTTTGGATTACCACAAGCTATGATGTGACGTGATGAATAATGTAGCTCGCCCCTAAGCTGCTCCATGCAGCTAGCCTGTCTGTTTAAATTTTTTTAGCTATCAAATAAGGTTACTATTCGCTATTTTTCATTGATCGTTAATTTTTAATTTAAGCTTATTCTTTTGAATTACGTTTTTTTTTCAAATATTTTGTTACCTTTATTTTTTGTGTTAAGCTATTAAATAATGTAATCAGTAAAATTGTTTATAACAAGTAAAAAATAGTAACTTTGTTAATATAAATTTTTTAGTTTAACAAAAATGAGGGACTGAACCTGTAAGAGAGTAGTGAATTGAGAGACAATATATGTAAAAGAAAAACAATTACATGAAAGACAAATTTTTAAATTATAATCTAAAAAGAACAATTACATAAAAGACAAATTTTGAAATTATAATCTAAGAAGAAAAATCAAAATAAAACAATTTGACAACATGGATTAAAATTTGTATAATAATCCAAAATAGACGAATCAAAAGTATGTAGAACTTTTAGAAATTTATTAATGTTAAATTCAATGACCAATATTTTCTTCATTTAAGTGATTATTTAATTTTTCATGGTAGTATATTAAGTGGAAGGAAAATATGTAAAAACTCAATTTCCATTCCTCATCAACATGTCTTTTATAAGTTACAAGAAACAAGTCGTAACAATCCGAGCTAGAAGTGGTAACCGGTTGATGTATGATTAACTAGGTTAGAATATCTAGTGCTCATTAGTTTTTATATTTGAATAATTCCTTTTTATGTAAGTTTTAAATTTAAAAGAATGAATAAATATTGTAAGTGTATAAATTTAGAAAAGTAATGGTAAGTTAAAAAGAAGGAAATATAGTTTACATTTTAGTACAAAAATGTAGTTACTAAAAAGAAAAGAAATCTAGGGGGGAAGGTACGTGTACTTTGACAAAAAGTGTGTAAGGTATTATAAAGGAGCCGATGTGTAAATGTTGTTCGGCTAGAGAGAGTACTATCTTGTCCTTTCTACCTCGGCGATTGACATGAAAACACTCAACTCTTATTAATTGATAGATGCGTCCATCAGACTCAACCAACCTGACACGTCCTCCATTTTCACATCTTCTCACTTATACTCCTGTATCTTTACTTCTGTTTCAGGTGGCCCTATATTAACACAATTGTATCAAATATACACAATAGACAATACAATAAACCCTTTCATTTGTTTCTTCCTTCTATTCTATATATCCAACACTACTACTAGTATACTTACTTACTTCTTCTTCTCTTACCATATATACAATCTCCACTGAATTTGAGAACAACCTTAAACAACCTAAGCTTATGGAAGCTTTTGATCATACCCATTATGTCACGGCCACCTTTCCGTTTACTTACCCTTTCGCCATCGCTGCCCCCACGACCACCAATAATCCTCCTTGGATGGACACCAGGATATGGAGTAGACTTCCTCAAAGGATTATCGATCGTGTCATCGCCTTCTTGCCACCACCTGCCTTCTTTCGAGCCCGGTCTGTATGCAAAAGATGGTACTCTCTTTTATTCTCTCACAGCTTCTTGCAAATGTATCTCCAAATCAAAACCAAACCCTACTTTTTCATCTTCTTCAAACATAAAACAACCAACCCTAAAACCACCACCACTACTACTACTACAAGTATCTTCAAGACCAACAATACCCCCAATGTTGTCCCTGAGGAAGGTTATGTGTTCGATCCCGATACTCTTTCATGGCGTCGTCTTGTTTTTCCATTAATCCCACCTGGGTTTTCACCAAGGTGTTCCTCTGGTGGACTTATCTGCTGGGTATCAGACGAAGCCGGTTCGAAAGGTCTGCTACTTTCAAACCCACTCTTCCCATCTCTAATAACACCACTTCCGTCCACCCTAAGGCCTAGGCTGTTCCCTTCGGTAGGGTTAACCATCACAAACACTTCAATCGATGTGATGGTAGCTGGGGATGATTTAATCTCACCATACGCTGTCAAAAACTTGACTACTGAAAGCTTTCACATTGACGTGGGTGGATTTTATTCCATTTGGGGAACTACATCTACTCTCCCAAGGCTATGTAGTCTAGAATCTGGAAACATGGTTCACGTTTCTGGTAAATTCTACTGCATGAACTACAGTCCTTTTAGTGTGTTGGGGTACGATATGGCAAGAACCGAGTGGTGTAAGATACAGGCTCCGATGAGGAGGTTTTTGAGGTCTCCGAGTTTGGTTGAGAGCAGAGGGAAACTTGTGCTCATAGCTGCAGTGGAGAAGAGCAAGCTGAATGTGCCTAGGAGTTTAAGGATGTGGGGACTTCAGACCTGTGGGACGACATGGGTGGAGATCGAAAGGATGCCTCAGCAGTTGTATGCACAGTTTTCGGACTTGGAAAGAGGGAGAGGCTTTACTTGTGTTGGAAATGGGGACTTTGTTGTTGTAATGATTTTGGGGACTGCGGCTGAGAAAGCCTTGTTGTTTGATTTTGGGAGGAAGAGGTGGCTCTGGATTCCACCCTGCCCTTTCGCGGACGGTGGCGGTCAGTTGAATGGTTTTGCTTATGAGCCTAGACTTGCTACGCCAGTCACTGGACTTCTTGATCACCTCACTACCCTTAATCCCTTTTAGCTTATTATGTTATTCAAGTGTATGTAGTAGCTACCTACCTAGTTTAATTCCTCTTTTACTAGAGTTAATTGTGTACTAAATGTTGATGATGAATTAGTGATGAACCACTTAAAATAACAATCATAATCATGGTTTTTACTTTTAACTATGTTTCATCATTTTATGCATTCAAAATGATACAACTAAAATATGGTCTTTTAAGATAATAAAGATATGAGATCCTTGACATTGAATTTTAGTATTACATATAATGAATATGATAGGATATACATCAAGGCCACACAGTGTTAATATGGTGAGTAATTATCGTTGTAGGCTTTTGGATTTTTAGGTGTTATGCAAATGTGCATTTATGATTGAGATTGTAGATTTTTCAAGTGTAATAATGTGGAGATTGATCAAGATTTATCCAAGTTATGAAAAGATGGTAGGTCTAAAACTTAGCTCTTACCATTCTAATTTTGACAATTATGATGTTGGCATATGTCCAAAATTAGTGAGTAACTTAAAAAACACTTGATAACTCTACTCATTTTTTCCGCTTAGTATTGAATTGGCCAGTTATTATCCTTTAAAAAAATTAGTAAGTAACTTATGAGGTTTATTGTTCATTTTTTAGATTTACAAATTACTGATTTTTAGCCACGTACACACGACTCGTATAAAAATATAATACTGAACTTATTTTATTACTTGGCTTATTATGATGTCATGATTAAGAGTACGAACTATTTAACCATGAAAAACCAAGAACAAACCACTAATGGGTCGATCATATATATAGGGTGAGGTTCGGGTAAGAACAACTCAAAGTCTAGGAACGCTAAGAACCAATGTTGACCGTCCGATTAAGTGATGATCATCAGCAGTAACCTTACTACTGATCCGTAGAAGGGTACCACTGATCAGTAGAAGGGTACCACTGATCAGTAGAAGGGTACTACTGATCAGTAGTAAGGTTACTACTGATCAGTAGTAAGGTTACTGCTGATGATCATCAGTTAATCGGACGGTCAGCATTGGTTCTTAGCGTTCCTAGACTTTGGGCCGTTTTTACCCGATCCAGTTCCTATATATATATATATATATATATATATATATATATATATATATATATATATATATATATATATATATATATATATATATATATATATATATATATATTTTTCGCTCAATGGGGACGTTACCCCGGCAAAATGATATAAATAAAATAAAGTTACAGAACTAGAAGACAAATTATCTTCTAAAAGAAATCAAAGATGAAAACAGACTTTCATCTAGACTCAACACCCAAAAACACCCATCTACAGACCCAAAACACAACCTGCAGAACCTAGTCTCCAATCATGTCAACAATCTTCCACTTATCGCAAACCTCCTTCCATTTAGCTATATTTTTAATCCGAATAGATAAAGCTTTTAACCGACACGAATTAAAAATAACATCAAAAAGACGATCAACACTTCTGGACCCCTTATTATGCATCCGATTGTTCCGTTCCTGCCATATAAAATAAACCGAAGCACCAAGAATTAATCTTCCTGCTAAACCCCACGCTGAACCTTTTGCACGAGCTAGCATAAACTCAATGACATCGTTAAAATAACTCAAATTTATAGGTATGTTGGCTTCCACGCATGCCTTTTTCCAAACCTCCTTTGAGAATGCACACTCAAAAAACAAATGGGTATGAGAATCTGGAACTAAATTACAAAAAAGACAATTCGATCTAGAAAACCTGGATGATTTGTCCCAAGCCTGAAGACGATCCTGAGTTTTTAGTTTCCGCAACACTAGGAGCCAAACATAAAAAGAATGTTTTGGAACCCCCTTAGGAAACCAAACCACATCACACCAAGAAACAACATCGGCCCGATCCCGAATAGCATCCCATGCGCCTGCCACCGAGAACCCAGCTTCAGCGCCATTTGCATCCAACCAAACTAAAGTATCACGAATTCCAGCAAGTCTCGGAATAGGCAAACTCGAAAGGCCCTGTTACTTCTGAACCCAACTATTCGGCCATGTCCAGGAACCATTTTCAAGCAGATCCGCTATCTTTGTTTGAAGATTCCATCCTGCTGAATTTATATCACGAGTAGAAACAATCTTTTGTAAAGGGCCTAGCTCACACCATGTATCAAACCAAGCCGAGATAGATCGTCCATCACCAATTTTACTCTTAAAATGCATACGTAAATTATCTCTTAAAAGTAAAATTTTCCGCCACGACCAACTTGCATTAGCTTTAATCGAGACTTCCCAAAAATTCCTACCATCAAGATAATACGAGTGAATCCATTTAACCCAAAGGGATTCCTTCCGAGTTAAAATATTCCAAATATGGGCACACATCAAAGCTGAATTCCAATCAAAAATATTCCGAATACCCAACCCGCCTTCACTTTTCGGCCTACACACATCCACCCACGAAACCTTTGCTTTTCCTGGCTTTAGACTTCCTTGACACCATAAAAAACCACGTAACAATTTCTCTATATCACAAATAATAGAGGTAGGAAGAATAAAAACTGATGCCCAATAGACATGCATAGAAGATAACACTGAAAGTACCAACTGTAATCTCCCTGCAATTGATAGCGATTTATTCCGCCAATCACTAATACGCTTCCTAACCTTCTCAACTAAGGATACACAGTCTTCAATTAAAAGACGAGAAGAAATTAATGGAACCCCCAAGTATTTTATTGGAAAAATACCCTCATCAAATGGCAAAACATCAAGAATAGCCGCTTTAACCCTGTCAGACACACAAGAGAAAAACGCAGTACTTTTAGCAATACTAGGAACTAAACCCGACATTTGCCGAAACTCATTCAACGCGTCCACAAGAACCAAGGCAGAATGACGATCCCCATGCGAAAACATAATCAAATCATCTGCGAAACATAAATTAATTAGTTTTAGTTTAGCACATTTAGGGTGATACTTGAAAGAAGCTGCATCCCGAACTCGACGTTTTAAAAGAAGAGTAAGAACCTCCATGACCATTGTAAACAGATACGGGGATAAAGGGTCCCCTTGACGCAAACCCCTTTTACCTCGAAAGAAACCATGAAGATTACCATTCACACATATAGTAAACGAAGTAGACATAACACACTCCATAATCCACTTAACCATTAAACGAGGAACGCCAAAACCAACCAAAATCGATTCCAAGAAAACCCAGTTCACCGTATCGTATGCTTTTTGAATATCAATTTTAAACGCACATCTCGGAGTACCCCTCTTAATATGATAATTTTTAACAAGCTCCTGAGATAAAAGAATGTTATCCGCAATATTACGACCCGGAACAAAAGCCGATTGATTATCACTAATAATGTCTACTAACCCCTCCTTCAAACGATTTGTAATAATACGGCTAATGCATTTATACAAAACGTTACAACAAGAAATCGGTCTATAATCAGTGACTTTAGCAGGAGAAGCAACTTTCGGAATTAAAGTAATAATCGTAGTATTTAATTCCTTTAACATTTTACCATGTCGAAAGAACTCTTTAACCGCCAAACATATATCATCCCCAACCACATTCCAAGCCTTCTTAAAAAACGCTGATGTAAAACCATCCGGACCAGGCGCTTTATCCTCACCAATCGCAAACATAGCCTCCTTTATTTCCGCGTTCACCACCTCACGAGTCATATTACACGCTTTAGCATTTGGAATAACGTTAGTGAATAAGCCCGCCACACCCAAAATGTCATCAACAGCTTCAGCCTTCCCCAAAAACTCTTCATAATGTCTAACGAAAACACCAGCAACATCATCGCCATTATACATCATACCCGCCACATCCTGAATAGCATGTATCGAGCTTCTGTGCCGCCTGCCCTTAACAACTTTGTGGAAGTAACCTGTGTTTCCATCCCCCGCATTCAACTATCTCACCTTCGCTCTTTGCTTTAAAAATAGTTCCTCCTCTAACTTAGCATTTGCAAAAGATTTAAAATAGACACTATGCTCAAACCGTAACTCAATAGATTCCGGTTCCTTATCTAACGCAGACTGAATCTCATCTAATTCTTTTCTAAGCCGAGCAACCCTTTTATGAATATTACCCTCTTTCCATGTAAGATTCCGCAATATAGGCTTCAATCGCTTTAATTTTGTAACACATCTATATAAATGGTAACCAGCAACTCCTCCTGACCAAGACGACCTCACTAAATCCACAAACTCCGGCTTATTAACTAGGAAATTTGAAAATTTAAATGGCTTCGGCTTGCTCCTCTTAACCAACGGAATATTAAGCAGAATAGGGCAGTGATCCGACATTCTATATGGCTTAAAAACAGCATGAGCATTGTTAAAATAATGCAAAAAAGCACCATTACACATCACCCGGTCCAGCTTTTTTAAGATCCCATCATCAGCATTCGGCCTTTGGTTCCATGTGAAAAACAGTCCCGATTGACTTAAATCCTCAAAACCAATGGTCTCAACACATTCTTTAAACTCCAGCATGCCAATAGACACATTTGAGCTTCCCCTAGTTGTCTCATTCGTATTAAGAATCACGTTAAAATCCCCCATTAACACCCAAGGATTACCCGCAACAAACACCCGATGAAGCTGAATACTTTTCCACAACTCTCTACGATGCAAGTAATGATTACCAGCATATATAAAAGAACAAAAAAATGCTTTCCCATCATCGAGCAACCTGAGCTGACAATGAATTACCTGATCAGAAAAATTAAGCACCATTAAATCAACACAAGAAGAGTCCCAACCCACAATTATCCGAGTACCCCCGTTACAAGCCTGAGCATTTGACACCCAACTCCAATCCTTGAAAACAGTATTACTAATATGTTGCAAGTTCTGACTGCCGACATGCGTTTCTAAAATAGCACATACTTTTAAACGATTTGCATTAACAACCTCCTGAACCTCTGTTTGTTTGAGGGATTGGTTCAAACCCCGTATATTCCAAACGGCTGTACTAAACATCTAAACCATGTGTACCAGGAGTGCTTTCCCCTTCAGAGTGTGACATACCCGAACCTCTCATACCAGCGGCTGGAAATCCAGTTACCCCCTTCACCATAGCTGCTGCGTGAGTTTCCTTTCGGCAATCTGGACCACCGCTCAAATCCAAGAAAACACCGCCACCATTGTAATCAGTTTGAGGGGTGTTGTTTTGATATTTTTCCTTTGCAGAGCCCACCACCGAGTCCACAATTTGTTTAGCTAAAGTGCCCACATAATCCTCATTGTTCGCTGCCCCCTTATCCACTGACTCGGTCGCTGCCCCCTTATCCGCTAACTTGTTCGCTGCCCCCTTATCCGCTGACTTGTTCGCTGCCCCCTTATCCGAAGCCACTGCCTTACTCATTCCACCCGAATGCACCATGTCATCTAGGATTAAATCCCCCCCACTCTTTGCACCCGAAGCCAAAAAAACCCAGCATGTTAGTATTAACTCGTGGCCTATATTCATAACTTGGCGCCTTTGGAAAACCCACATTAAAACCCTTTCCCTTCTTCTTTTTCACCTCTTTAAAACCCTCCGCATCCATGTTAAGAGGCTCCTTATTCTCTACTATCTTTTTATGACATGAGCCATCCGAGTGACCAAAAACACCACACCCAAGACATTGGGGCGGCTTCCATTCATATTCAATTCGGACCTCATGTGTGGTACTTCCCAAATCATCCAATCTTGGCGTAGCAATAATGAGTTTCTCCTTAAGTTTCACATCCGCAGAAACCTCAACCATTGCCCTTGCATAGCTTGGTCGCCCCCAGGAGTCAATACACATAGAGCTCGTGTACGAATCCAACATCAGTGGGGTTCCAATCTTAGTAGCCATAGCACTCAAGCCATCCTCCGTATACCCCACAAACGGACATCATGCATTTTAATCCAGACCGGAATAGAAGTAATATCCTCTTTTACCATATTTATATTTGGGGACCATTTATTCAAAATAATAGGCATGTTCCGAATCAACCAGGGTCCCCCTTCTAACACATCAACAACCCCTTTTGCGGTCGCAAATTTGAAATAGAAAAATCCCTTCGCGGTCATCATTGTTTTTTCCAGCCCAAACCTCCGCCAAACATTCCATACATACCGATCAACGACAGGAAAAGGCAACCGTTTTCCTATAAAATAACCATAGACAGTATGTTCATAACGCTTACTGGCAATTTTAACTGCGTCCCGAGGTATTTCCAAGTCGACCCCATTTATCCCAGTATTCGTAGGAAAAAACCGAAAATTCACCCTTCTATCCTTGTTTAACGCCTGTGCTACCTTCACAAAAGTAGTTTTAATTCCAGCATCCTTTGCGACCTCCACAAAAGGAGTTTTAGGTTCATTAGCATACTCCTCATCTAAATTCATAGCTACGCTTGGGGACTTAATATGAAATTCATCCTCGTTAAACCCCTTCAAACTCGAGAGACATGTAGGTTTCACGTTATGAAAAGAACCCTGATTATGGCTATGCACCCCCGTTTCCGCAGATACTCCATGCACAGCCCCAGTCGTCGTTGGATACCCGAAACCTATATCATTACTCCCATGCAGACCCTGCTCCAACAGCCCCTCTGGATTCCTTCCTTCCACCTTATTCCCATGCACCGGAGTACACAGCCCCTCAGTATTATCCCCCACCGGAGCATGCACCGGAGTACTCAGCCCCTCAGTATTATCCCCCACCGGAGTTCCATTCGCCTGAGTTCCAGTCACCTGAATTTCATTCACCTGATTGCCTATATGACCTGCATCTGACTCAGACGATTGAGGCGAGTTATCACCCCCGCTACCCTTACCTTTTCCTTTTTTCTTTTTCCCCATGTTAGATCTACCAGCAGCAACAACCCTTCCTCTTAAAACCCTAGAAACTGAGTTGTATTGCTTCTTTGTATAAGGTCTTCGATTACTCCATGATTCTCCTACCATAAAACGCTAAACCAAAACTCCCACGATGCCGGCAACCTTGCCGGCGAAAAAATTCGCCTGATCGCCCTAAAATCACGGAGAGTTATATGAATATATATATATATATATATATATATATTCTTTTATTAATTTCTCAATAGTAGAATGACTCTTTTAAACGATTTTATAATCAAATACAAAGTAGTTAAGTTTGGATATCGAAAACTTAAGTGACTAATTGTGTAAGCGACATGAACACCGAAAACAACATGAGTAATCCTTCTTTTTACTACTGCAACTTGTGTTGGTATTTAGGGGTGACAAAACTAGACAAGACACGAAACCCGACCTGAAATTATCGGGTTAGGTTGTATAATTTAATACGCTGACCCGACAACCGGCTAACCCGAATTATTTTCGAGTTGAATTCACGTTGGTCATTTGATTGAATGGGTCGACTTGACAATCCAAATTTTTTTATAAACTAGTTCTTTAAAAATAATAATGAAACTGAAACTGAAACAATAATTTTCAAACTATGGTGAAAAAATAGGGGTGAGCATGAGTCGGTTTGGTTCGGTTATGGACCAAAAGCGCACCCATAACCGAACTTTCGGTTAATTAAAATGTTAACCGTTCGATTTCGACTAATTCGGTTTAAGTTAATCGGTTATGTGTTATATAGACCATTAGGGCTTTCCCAAGTGGTTATAGCATGCCGCCTATCTGTAAGAGGTCTCGGGTTCGAGGCTCTCTCAGGGTGGGTAATTTACAGGCACATGTCCCTTGCCTGATGAGATTGGTGGGTATACAAATGTATAGCAGGGGCTAAGAGGCACCTTCCAATAAACCTCTTTTTTATATATATTACAAAGTGAAGTTTAATTTAATAAAGACATATAAAACTAACAAACAGAATAGAAAATGGTTTGCAAGGATTTGACTTACAATCTGCTTGGTCAAAGAGATTTTTTACTATCTGGTTGTCAAATATCCATAGTATGTAAACTATTAGGATCCGTCGAACTGGGTTTGTGTTTAAACAAACATGTATATCTAGATCTATCAAAGAAGTTGCAGCGGATCAACACTTTGATATTAACAAGGATCAATCGATTAACAGTTTATATGAATGAGAATGAATAAACGTTAATCGATTGATCCTTGTTAATATCAAAGTGTTGATCCGCTGCAACTTCTTTGATAGATCTAGATCTACATGTTTCTTTAAACACAAATCTAGTTCGACAGATCCTAACAAGTGGTATCAAAGCACAAGGTTGCTCTAGATCTACGATCAACAAGGCGTTTTAACAAGCTTTTCACAAACCAAATCAGGATGTCTGATCTTACTGAAGGCGTTCAAGCTAATAGGGTTCCTGTACTCACATCAACAAACTATGACATGTGGAAAAGTCGCATGTATCAATACATTCTTCAAACCAATTACTCAATGTGGCAAGTTGTTAAGAATGGTGCTAAAATTGTTCCATTACCTAGACCTGATCTTAAAAACAAAGGAGCAGATTGTTCATCTCAACCAGTTACTGAGCAAGAAAGAAGAGATACCCATAACGAATGTCAAGCCTTGAGTACCTTACTTATTGCTATTCCTAATGAGTATCAACATCAGTTTAGAAACTATACTGATGCTAAAGTACTATGGGAAGCCTTGGAGAAACGATTTGGAGGAACAACGAGAACTAGGAGGAATCAAAAGGATCGGTTTAAAAAACAGTTTAAGAATATCACGTCTTAGAATGGTGATGCTTTATCTCAAACTTTTGACAGATTCAACAAGCTGATTGGTGAATTATCTAGCATGGGAGTTAATAATGCTCAAGATGACATCAACAGAAAGTTCCTTAGAGCTTTGAGAGAAGAATGGACGATGTACACAGTCAGCTACAGACAAGGAAACACACTTGATACTATGGAGATTGACGAGCTATACAATGAGCTACATGTGTTTGAACCTGAAATTAAAAGACCAACAAGTTATTCAACAAAGAATGCAACTTTTATTTCTACTGCTGGTACTCTATCTGAAATTGGTTTCATATCTAAGGAATCAAAAGGAAATCAGAATGATGAAAGTGTTAGAGAAGCCTTCTTCGCTAGTCATGGAAATTCTGGACTAGTAATTGAAGACTTGGAGCAAGTGAATGCTGATGATCTGGAGGAGATGGATCTAAAGTGGAAATTTGCTATGTTAAGTGTGAGAACGAGGAGGTTCATTCAAAGGACGGGAAGGAACAACTTTGTAGTTAGAAGAGGTGGTAATACTGGCTTTGATAAGAGTAAAGTAAGGTGCTATGACTACAAGAAACTTGGACACTTTTCCAGGGAATGTCCAGAAAGACAAGATGATAAACAAAAGCAGTCAACTCAGCAGGTTCAAGCAACAATTATAAGGTAGAACATCCAACTCAACTGCTTTGGTTACTCAGTATGGATTGAGATTTTACTGGAGCTTTCAAACAAATGAAGAGATCACAAATCAAGCTCTCATGGCTGATACAGTTAAAGATGACATTCCAATTGAGGTACTTACTGAACTTTGTACTCCTGCATGCATTAAACAAGTTAGGGATTTAGAGAACATAATAAACTTGTTTGTGAGTCATTACATAAGTTAGAAGAAAGGAGAAGAGAGTTGTCTAAAATAATTGCTAGTTATGAACAACAAGTGAAAGCATATGTTAAGAATGAGTCGAAATACGAAGAGGACTTAGCAATTGTTAAATGGGAAAGGGACAATGCTCTAGCTAAGGTGATCAAAGCAGAAGAACACGTTGAGGAGATTAAGATTGAAAATGATCAAATTAAGCTTAGTATTAAGAAGTATGAAAATGCTTCAAAAACAGTTGATCAAATTCTTAAATCTGAAGTGCCAAGTCCTCTTCGTATATTGACTCATTTATATCCTCCTTTTGAATGTTGTATTCAAGAGTTGGAGGGATATAATTTTGGTTCAAAGGTGGTGACACGCTATTATAACCTATTCCAGATTTGGACTTTCCATAAATTTGACCCTTCAAAATTTCATCAACAGTTTTTGAAGCTTTTTCATACTTGGTTATGGACAATTTGATTTGGTCATTTTCAACTTTGGTCCCAGCCATTTTTATTTCAATGGCATCAACCCTTTTCAAGGCTGTGTTTCTTTCCCATTTCAAGTATTCCAAGTCTTCTTCATATTTTAGTTCATTCTTTTGGTAAGCTTTCACATGATTTTCAAAGTTAATGATTATATGTCTATACTCATTTCTACTTTGGTTGGCAATATTTAGCTCATCACAAACAGTTTGGTTGTGATCTCTGTACTCTTTAAGTTGTTTAATGCATGCTTGTGTACAGAGTTTTGAAAGTACCTCAGAAGGAATGGAGTCACCAACACCAGCCATCAATGCTTGATTTGTTATAGCTTCACCAGCTTCGAAGCTCCAATCAAAGCATGTTTCATCTTGGCTTGTTGTGACAAGAGCTGTAGAAGTAGACGTTTCTTTAGTGCTTTGACTTCTTTGAAAGCTTCCATGTCTTCCTTCATTGTTGGTGTTGTGAGCACGTTTTTGGTTGTCCTTGTTTGGAAACTCTCTTGCAAAGTGACCCGGTTCTTGACATTCAAAACATTTTACCTTGCTCTTGTCAAAACCAGTGTTAACATGTCTCTTCACAGCAAAGTTTCTTCTTCCGGTTTTGTGAATGAATCTTCTCGTTCTAACACTTAACATGGCCATTTGCCATTTAATGTCCATCTCTTCAAGATCATCAGCTTTCAACTGCACCAAATCATCTATTATAAACCCAGAGTTCACATGACTAGCATAGAATGCTTCTCTACCTATGTCATCAAGATTTTCGTAATGAGACCCTTTAGAAGAACCACCTCCACTTGCAACAAATCCTTTACCATCAGGAGATGTTTGAAATTCTTTTGCTTTTGTTGAGACAAAAGCAATGTTCTGTGGGGTGCTGGTGCTTGACTGTGGCTTCTTGGCTTCAACTTCACCTTCATGCACCCTCAGTTCGTTGTATAGATCATCCATCTCCATGTCTTCTATAGCATCACCTTGCCTGTAGTTTATGGTGTGCATGGTCCAATCTTCAGGAATAGATCTTAGAAAATTCCTATTCAAGGTGTCTTTGGACATAACTATTCCAACCATCTCCATCTCACTTGACAACCTGTTGAATCTATTAAAAGTTTGGGTTAGAGACTCCCCTCTACCAGTTTTGAAAGTTTCAAACTGTTGGTTGAGAACTTCTTTGTAGTTTCTTCTCGTGCTTGCATTTCCTCCAAACCTTTTCTCCAAGGCTTCCCATAAGGCTTTAGCATCAGTAAACTTGTTGAACTTGTGTTGCTAGTCATTTGGAATGGCCAACAACAAGCTACTTAAAGCTTGACTTTCTATATGCTTCTGCTTCTTTTCATGATCTGTGGGTGGAGCAACTTCTACACTACCAGCTGCTGGAGCTACTATGGTCTTGTTACCATTTTGAACTACATCCCACATGAGATAGTTTGTTTGGAGCATGTATTGATAAATCTTATTTTTCCACATTTTAAAATTTGATGATGATAAAATGGGAACTCTGTTGGCTTGAACACCATCATTTAGATCTGCCATTTTTGAAGATTTAAAAGAACTTTGTGAAGATTTAAAAGAACTTCTTGAAGATTTAAAAGAACATTTTGCTTAACCCTTGTTTTATCTTGGATCTAGAGCACCTGAATGCTCGGATACCAATTGTGAGGATTGATTCACTTAAACGCTTAAATGAATTGAAGATTTAGATCTAAACAAATACAATTTGTATTTCAGCGGATAAACACAAATTGTATGAACAAGGTTATGATTAATAAGTTATATGAAACAATAAACTTGATGAACAAATAACAAATTAATGAACAAAGCCTCAATTGAATTGTATTAATTTCAGAGAAATTACAATGGTGTTTTTCACATACAATCAACGTTACTAACACAATTAACAAAGGAACTATTTTATAGTCCTTGAGGCTACCTAGCTAAGATCTACTAAAGATTACAATCGATTAAACTATACAAAAATATATAGCCCATGATCTGTAAACAATTTGATCTCAAATCAAACTATGCTACCAACTAATTACCAACTATCTGATTAATCACGTGAAAGTACTTTAGTTGTTGGTGATATTCAGTAGTTGTGGATCTTCATCAGCTGTCCTCGTTGATGATTACCCGCCTGTACCGATCAGTTGGAGAAGATGCGTTTCTACTGATCAGTATGTATCTACTGATCAGTTTCTCCAGGCAGACTAGCTACTGATCAGTTCTACTCCTTCTAGATACTGATCAGTACTTTGGGACAAAAGAGTTTGTTTCACTACTGATCAGTAGACATAAGTCTTTACTACTGATCAGTAGAAAAACATACTTGGTGTATATTTTGACCCAACAATCTCCCCCTTAGTGATAGCATATCCATGCTCATCACTCTATCAAAAACCAAAAATTTCATCAAAAAGGTAGCTTACTTGGGATCCTTCTTCATGCGATCATACTTTTCTTTGATTTGTCTGTTGATCTTCCAAACTAGTTCAACCGCTCTTGAAGAGGAACTTGAAGCTCTCAGCTTTCTCCTCATCAAAATGCACATCATATGTGGATCATGGTCATATTCCTTTTCAATGAGATAGTACTCTGAAGTACCATCTTTTCGATGAATGCAGTATATGCCATTTCTATCAAATAAAGTCCATGATACCACTTCAGTGAATCTCCTTAGTCTTTCGGCCATGGACACTGGTTCAAAGCAGATGGTGCACAGGTCTAGAATGAGATGTTGAAGTTCGTATTCTCCTTTTGCTCTTTTGCTGTATTTCTTCTTGCCTATTGCAAACATCTCTTCCAGTTCTGGTCTTAAAAGATTACAAAAGAGTCTTTTGTGAGATGAGAAGGTGTCTTCAGACTTGTCAGCTCTTATCACCTTTAGAATGGATTTCCCCTCTATTTGCTCATAGTACCAATCAGTAATTGGTACATATTTGTTAATTGGCACATGGGATGGAATGGCTCCATAATCCACAAGATTTCTCATCTCAGAAAAAGTTCTTTTGCTTGAAGCTTTGATCTCATCATCTGCTTTGTTATTAGATCTCCCTTCAGCCTCCCTTTTTGATGGTCCTCCATCATCTGTTTTCTTTCTTTTCAATGGCTGCTCAGGACTTTCATTTCCTTCTTGATCTTGTGCCTCTATTTTCCTTTTCTTTTCAATCTCTCTTCTTGCAGGCACATCTTTCAAATTTTGAGACACTTTGGATCTGATCTCCCCCTAGTATTCTTAACGAGGAGACCACTTGGCATTGGAGCTTTCCTTCTAGTGTCATGAGCCAGCTTCAAGCTTCTCTCAAGCATGAACTGCTCTTTTTCCTCTTTTCACTTTCTCCTTCCTTCTTTCTTCTTCACATTTTTTTTACCAGAGTGGACATTATCATTGATCTTACTGACTTTGGATCTGCTCCTCTATTGATCAAATAATCAACGAATTTCTTTTTGTCCTCTTTCAGCTTTTCTTCTTTTGATTTGCTGGTGTCATTTTCTTCTTTTCAGTCTCCTTCTTCTGTTTTGCAGCTTCCTCTCTCAGTTTCTTAGCTTTTTCAACATATTCTTGCTCAAATGAGCCAAATCCCTTCTCTAGAACAACATCCAACTCAATCTGATCCTCACTCCGTGTCTTGGGAGCTTCAGTTGTGACAATATTCTTTCCTTTCCCAGACACATGAGCCTTTTTAGCTGTAGGTTTGCCTTGAGGTTCTTTAATCATCAATGATTTAGAGCCAACCTTTTTCTTTTCTTCTCTTCTCTTGCTATCTTTTCAAGCTCAACCTTTTCTTTTGCTACATTCACCTGATTAAGAAGTTCTGGATTTACAAGTCTACTCAGATCTTGTGTAAGAGTATCCACCTTCAAAGGTTCTGGTACAAACACCTTTGCAAGAGTGGAAGCTTCAGTAGATTGATCATCCTTTGGTGCTTCAGTAGCTGAAGGAGTAACAGTAGATGGAAGGAAATCAGTAGATGAAGGAGTAGCATCAACTTTCATAGTTTCCTCAGTAGGAATCTCCCCCTCTACATTTTCAAAAATAACCATCTTCCAATTCTCCTCCTTTTCAGTAGTTGATGGTTCAGAAGGAGTTTCAGTAGTTGGGGCTTCAGTAGCTGGAGCTTCAGTAGATGGAGCTTCAGTAGCTGGAGCTTCAGTAGCTGGAGCATCAGTGGCTGGAGCTTCAGTAGCTGGAACATCAGTAGGCGGAGCATCAGTAGCTGGAGCTTCAGTAGCTGGAACATTAGTAGTTGGAGCTTCAGTAGATAGAGTTTCTACTGAAATGTTTTTGGGAAAATCAACGATTTAACCCAAGATTATAAATCTGTTTATTAAAGTCTTAGTTTGGGTCTGAGTGACATTTTGGGTCTGAGTGACCAAAATAAACTAAGGCATTGTGGAGCTGACTACTCAACTCCATAATGAAACGTAAAGCGTTAGTTTATGTAAGTTTGTTGGATAAAATCTTCTATCTTTTTAGAAGATCTGTTAAGATTCGTACCTATCAAGCTCACTATTATTGTGTATAAATAGTGAGCTTGACTATTGTAATCGTTGAACCTTTTGAACAGAATCAACTAAGTGTTATTCTTATTAATCTTGTTATTATATTTCCGCTATAATCGAACAAGAAACTGTGTGTTAATCGATTCGTATCAATTAACCTTTGAATACTAATTTGTTATTGATTAGCTAGTAGTTGGGATCTTAGTGAGACCTAACAATTGGTATCAAAGCAAATAAGATTTAAATATTAATAAATTTACAAATCTTAAAACGATCAATAGATAAAACTCAAATACAATGTCATCATCATCATCTAATACACCTACTATGGCCGAAAAAGGTATTCCCATTTTCAGTGGACATAACTTTGCCCATTGGAAACTCAAGGCTGAATGGAATTAATCTGGAATTCATAAGGAAATGATGAGAACTGTCACTGAAGGACCAATCATTCCAGGAAAACAGATTGAAGAGGTTAAGGAAGGAGACAAAGTTGTTCAACGTGCAAGATGGGTCCAAACTCCAAAATCTCAATGGACTGATCTTGATAGACAATTGTTTAATCTAGATCCAAGAGCTAGAAGCATACTAGGAAACGCTGTGTCTGAGCAAATATTCTCCAAAATTGCTGGATGCAGATCTGCTAAAGATATCTGGGATACCCTCATTGTGTCATATGAAGGTGTACCAATAGTAAGAGAGCAAAGATTGAACAGTCTGATTAGAAACTATGAAAATTTCTATTCGAAAGAAAAGGAAACCTTCGCTGATTTGCATACAAGGTTTCAAATTTTGTTAAATGATCTCTCTGCTCTAGGTGTAGTGAAGGAGGATGATGAAGTGTGCAGGAAATTCGTTGACATCTTTCCTAACAGATTTGAATCAGTTATCACATCTCTTGTGGTTAATGAGAAATTATCCACTTACAAGCTGCCTGGTCTCTTTGGATTGTTTCTCAATTTTGAATATCTTAAAAGAGGAAGAAAATAAACAACAGAAGAACTGCAAGAGATCCTGAAGCGGCATTAGTTACAACTAGCAAAAGGAATAAAGAAATTTATTCTAAGGCAAAGACCAATTTCTTATACCCAATCAAAATCAGCCACAGATAACAAAACCAAGTCAGTCCCACCACAAGTCAGTCTCAAAGATACTCCATGTAAATATTGTGGAGTCATAGGCCATTATTCTTTAAATTTCATGAAAGAATTTAATAAATGGAATTATGACAGCTCCAAGACTGAGTGCAAGATTGAACCTAAAATTAAATCAGCTCCAGTTCATGGATCCACTCTAAAGTGGGTACCCAAAAGGAACTAACGTATTTTGCTTCATGTGCAAGACTATACTAAATGGTATCTAGACAGTGGGGCATCAAGGCACATAGAAGGAATGAAATCTTTCTTGCAAGACTATAAAGAGGAAGCTCGTCCTCAAGTGAGATATGGTGACAATGGTGTGTCAATGACAAGAGGATATGGAAAGATTCATGCTGGTGCAGTCACATTCAAAAGAGTTGCTTATGTAGAAGATCTTCAACATAATTTACTGAGTGTAAGTCAAATCACAGATGAAGATCATGAAGTCAGATTCAGAAAGCAAGCAGGGATAATCTACAATGCCAAGGGTAAACCACTGCTGCTTTCTAAGAGAGAAAGAGATGTGTTCTGCTTGGATCTGAGTACAACCAACGATGAAGCTGAGACATGTTTGTTTACAGAACCAAAAGAGGAACTTAATTGGCTATGGCACAGAAGACTATCTCATCTAAACTTCAAGAACATAAATGCCTTGTCAAAGAGTAAATTCGTTGGGGGCCTTGATGAGCTGACCTACTCCAAGGACAAAGTCTGCTCAGCCTGTGTTCTTGGAAAGCAAACCAAGACTCAATTCCCCTCCAAGATGTTACATTCAATTGATGAACCCCTGTTTTTGTTACATTGGATTTGTTTGGTCCAATTGGAATTGAGAGCCAAGGTGGAAAGAAATATACTCTTGTGACTGTAGATGAGTTTACTAGATTTACTTGGGTTATATTTCTGAGAGCTAAAAGTGATGCAGCTGAGGAAATTATTAGTTTGATCAAGAGAGAACAGAGGCAGAAGAATACTCTTTCCAGACAGATGAGAAGTGACCATGGAACTGAGTTCAAGAATTTAGTCTTGATTAATTTCTGTGATCAACCGGGTATAGTTCAAAATTTTGCATCAGTTCGAACACCTCAACAAAATGGAGTTGCAGAGAGAAGAAACAGAACTTTAATTGAAGCTGCAAGGACCATGTTATGCTATGGAAATATGAAGATAAAATTCTAGGCTGAGGTTGTGAACACTGCTTTCTTCACTCAGAATAGATCCATCATTGTGAAGAGACATGGGAAAACTGCATATGAAATGTACCATAACAAAGTTCCCTCAATTAACTATTTTCATATCTTTGGAAGTCGATGCTATATACTCAACCAAAGGGATTTGTTGTGCAAAATGGATCCTAAGGCTGATGAAGAACTGGTTGTTGGCTACTCTAGTATCTCTAAAGCATTTAGAGTTTACAATGAACGAAGGAAGGTTGTGGAAGAGAGTATCAATGTTACATTTGATGATACTACTCAGTCTGACAGAGATGAGCTAACCTCACAGTCTGACATAGAGACCATCAACCATTTATGTGATGAACTTCTAGTGACTTCATTTGAAGCTGATCCCTCCCCTGTTGCAGATCAAGATGAAGAAGTTATACATCAAAATCAAGGGTCAGAGAGTGAGACTGATCAACCTTTTTTAAAGAATGTCTTTAAAATTGAAATAAATGGTTCAAGTGAAACTGATGAAACTCAGACTGATGCCACTCAGTCTGATGCCACTAAGACTCATATCACTCAGACTAATGACACTCAGACTGATGACACTAAGTCTCAAGCTGATGAAGATCAAAATTTTGGGTCAGGAAACATCATGACTCTCAGGGATCATCCACTTATATCTATCATTGGTCCTTTAAATGAAGGGGTTAAAACCAGAAACAAGAAGGCCACGGCTAACTTCTGTTTCTACACGAATTTCTTGAGTCTGATGGAACCAAAGAAAGTTGAAGAAGCTCTTTTAGATGAAGATTGGGTTGATGGAATGCAAGAAGAGCTAGGAGAGTTCATAAGAAACAATGTGTGGACCAAGGTTCCTCGTCCCCTGTTCAAAACAATCATTGGACTCAAATGAATATTTAGAAATACATATGACATGTGGCACCAGTGAACCCCCCACGGTTTCTTGGCACCAGTGACCTTCACATGTTGGATCAAAAGATCCTCCATATATGGAAGTTGCCGTGGTCTGGGTCTTAAAGCCTTTCACACTGACCTGTGGCCCACTAGGTGTGACAACAGTAGTGTGAGCCCTTTCCACATGGTCACTCATCACCTTTGTGACCACCTCTGTGAGGTTGGGTTGAGACCTCAGGTGTACCCATAGTGACAGAAAGAGATTTATAAAGGTTAAGAATTTGGTTGTCATCTTCATCATCATCATCCCCAGTAAATAGAGATGTATATCGAAAAGTCTTAGGGATTTGGGTTTCGATAACAAGAGTTGCAGGACCCTCTTGAGACTGTGAATGCAACTTTGCATCAGACATGGTCACTAGCATGCCTGTTTGGTTAGATGTGCCAGCTTCAAAAGATGGTGTACTTGTACCTGGTACAACATGTGGTTCAATGAATGGTACCTCAGTTTGACCAAGAGTTTGATCAACTTGAACATTTTGATCAGCAGCTGGAATGTCATCTTGGATGACTGAAGCTACTGGCTCCTCAGGAGCAGCAGTTGATGGAATAGAAGATGTGGGAGGTGTGGGTTGGGATGAATTTGGGTTTGATGATCCCTCACCTCTAGAAAAAGAAGATACCCCCAACATGTTTTGAAAGAGTGGGGTTTCTTAACCTTTAAAATTATTACCTAGCTTCCTCATTAATGTAAAGAGTTTTGAAGAATGAAAGGAAGCCATGTAAATGTTTTCGTGTTGAATAGGGTTTTCCACTTCCTTTGAAAAGATTTCTGCTAAAAATCTTGGGTACATTAAAAACTTTCCCTTAGCAGAAATGTTATTTATCATCCCCTGAAAAATCATGCTTGAAAAATTATAGACTTGGTTTGTAGCCAAACAAGCCATTGCAGTAGCAATAGGCGTATTCAGTTAATTCCAAGTACTATGCTTAGGGGAGATGCAGGTTTGGATTATGTGGGCAAAAAGTTTCCATTGTTTTGAAAACAATGCTTTTTGAAAAGTTAATCTTGTAAGGGGTCCAACGTACCCCATACGCCCCATAATCTCAACCAAAGAATCTTTAGGAAGAGAGATTATACCTGACTCATCATCGAGCTGTAGATGTGTGCGGATAATAGCCTCCGTGATGACGATTGGTTTTGTATCGATGACGGCCTTGATACAAGGTACGCCGTTTAGTTGACCTGCGACGACAGTGTCCCAAAACTCTCTAATGTGTAGACTTCTAATGGTAGGGTTTAGAGTTAAAGCGTGTTTTACTTTTGATCGATTCAAGAAATCGATGATTTGATGAAACCCCATTGTATCTTTATTATTCATTAGATATGCTACTGCGTTATGCTGTTCACAAAATTCGAGAGTTTCCGCCATTGATGATTGTTTTAGACTTGATTTTCAGATGCTTAGAAAAGAGGGTTTCTTAGAGAGGGTTTTCTTGAAGATTGTGTCAAGGTGAAATGAACTTGGCTCGCAGAGGGGGTGCATTTATAGTTTTTCAAAAATTTCGAAAAAGACTAAAATACCCTTCATCAGTATCAGTTTGATCACAAAATGACAAAAACTTGGTCAGTTGTCCCTTCATATTCTAAGTACTGATCAGTAGGAACCCACATCAGTATGTAGATTTCATACTGATCAATAGAGTCAATCATCAGTAGTTCCCAGCCTTTTGCTTCGTCAGTATAATCTTCTCATATTGATCAGTAAGAGAAATCTTTTGTAGTGATCAGTAGTTCGCTTCGTCCTTCGTCAGTAGTCACCTTATGACTTGTATGTTTCAGCTGATCAGTAGGAAAGTCTTTGCAATAATATAAAACTTTCTAAGTTCTTTTCACAACTGATCAGTAGAAACGTTGAACTTGTCTTCCATCAGTAGTTACTAAGTTACAACTGATCAGTATTTCCTTTCATCTACTGATCATTAGTAACAAAGTACTTCTTTTTTCTTGTTGGTTTGTATAATACATTTATAACTAACATATGTACTACTATATTTACAAAGAATTTACAGATTGACCAAGCACACAAATTTTGATTTTGAAAAGACCATATTCAGTTTTCATTTATCATTCCTATTGAGTTCACCAAAAATGTAAATCTTCCCACATCAAATGCTTTTGTGAAAAGGTCAGCAAATTGATTATCAATGTGAACTTTTTCTACTTGAATAAGTTTCTTTTCATTGCAATCTCTTATAAATTGAAAACGAATTTCAATGTGCTTGGTTTTGCTGTGTTTGATTGGATTGTTTATGATGCAAATTGTACTTCTATGGTTAATGAAAATAGGAGTTTTAAGAAATGACATACCATAGTCCAGCATTTGGTTTTGAATCCATAAAGCTTGAGAACAACAACTGGCAGCACCAACATACTCAGCTTCAGTTGATGAAGTGGACACATTGGTTTGCTTCTTGCACTGCCATGACACAAGTCTTGATCCAAGAAATTGACATCCCCTAGAAGTTGACTTTTTGTCTAAGTTCTCCCCTCCATAGTCACTATCAATATATGCAAATGAGCTCAAATGGAGATTCCTTTGGATACCATAATCCCAAATTTAGTTTTCCTTTCAAATACCTACAGATTCTCTTGACAGCTGTCAAATGAGAAACCTTTGGATGGCATTGATATCTTGCACATACACACACACTGAACATAATGTCAGGTCTTGAAGCAGTTAGGTACATCATTGAACCTATCATGAATCTATAGAGGTGTTCATTAACTTCTTCACCCAAAAGATCAACTTCCAAATGTTTATGTGTTTCAACAGGTGTGCTTGCAGCCTTGCTATCCTTGAAACCAAACTTCTTTAAGATATCTTTCACATATTTGGATTGGTGAATGAATATCCCAGATGGAATTTGCTTAACTTGAAGACCAAGAAAAAAGTTTAGTTCTCCCATAGAACTCATTTGAAATTTCTTGTGCATGATCTTCTCAAAATCTTTGCATAGACTATTGTTGGTGGAACCAAATATGATGTCATCTACATAAATTTGCACCAACAGAATATCTTTCTTCACAGTCTTGATGAATAAAGTTTTATCAATAGCTCCCCTTTTAAAATCATTCTCCAATAAGTACATAGAGAGTGTATCATACCATGCCCTTGGAGCTTGATGAAGACCATATAGAGCTTTGTCAAGCCTATATACCAAGTCTGGATTTTCTGGATCTTCAAATGCTGGAGGTTGACACACATACACCTCCTCTTCAATCTTCCCATACAAGAAAGCACTTTTGACATCCATTTGATAGACAGTAAAACCTTTGAATAATGCAAAAGCTAGAAAGATTCTAATTACTTCCATTCTTGCAACAGGAGCAAAGACCTCATCATAGTCAATGCTCTTTTCTTGAGTGTAACCCTGAGTAACTAGTCTGGCTTTGTTCTTGACAACAATGCCTCTTTCATCAGTCTTGTTTTTGAAGATCCATTTGGTGCCTATTACCCTCTTTCCACTAGGTAATACTACTGTCCAAACTTCTTGAATTCTGAATTGAAGCAGTTCTTCTTGCATTGCTTCAACCCAGCTTGGTTCCTTCAGTGCTTGTGACACCTTCTGTGGTACAGTTTGAGAAATGAAACACACAAACAAGCATTCATGTAAGCTGTTGTGTAACCTTCCCCTTGTTTGAATTGAGGAGTTCACATCACTGAGAAGTTGCTCAAGAGGATGATCCTGATTGATCCTTTGTGGTGGATGAATGTCTTCAACAATGGTTGAGCCCAGGTCTGTGTCATTTGTTTCTGGAAGAACCCCTCATCTTCAGATGGCACTGATTCATCATACACAACCTCTTCTTCACCATTTTAATTTAGCTCTTCATCATCTTGAACTTCTTCTTCTTGAGTTGAGAGGTCTTCAACTGCTTCTTGATCAGCACTGATTTGATTTTGAATCACACTTGGAGGATCAACATTGTAGATTGGAAAATACACGAATTCCTCTTTTTCTTTGTCTTTGTGCTGATCAGTAGTTGTCCTTTGTAGATGTTGATTAGTAGAAACTTTAGACTACAACTGATCAGTAGTTGCACCTGGTTGATACTGATCAGTAGGAACTTTGGAACTTAAAGAGAGTGCCAATGTTACTTTTGTTAATGGTAGTGGTCTTGCATCAGTTTTGGCTACAAAATGATATCCTAAGGATTTTGTTAGTTCATCAATATCAAAAAGCCAATCAGGACCACTACCATTAACATTTAAGGTTTTCTCATTAAAAGTAACATTGACACTCTCTTCTACAATTTTAGACTTAATGTTGTAGACTCTATATGCCTTACTTTGTGTAGAATAACCTACAAAGAAACCTTCCATGACTTTGCTATCAAACTTGCCTAAATATTCCTTAGTGTTTAAAATGGTACAAGGACACCCAAATGGTTTTAAAAAGCTTATGAGTGTCTTTCTCTTGTGAAAGAGCTCATATGGGGTCTTTGTAACAGCTTTAACAATGGACACTCTATTTTGAACATAGCAAGCAGTGTTGACAGCCTCAGTCCATAAAGTAACGGGAAATTTAGCATCAGCTAACATAGAACGTGCAGCTTCTATAAGAGTCCTATTTCTCCTTTCAGCAACACCATTTTGTTGAGGAGTCCTAGGGGCACTAAATTGTCTTTCTATGCCTTTACTCTCACAGAACACTTTCATTTCTTTATTTTTAAATTCAGTCCCATTATCACATCTTATGGTTTTTACTTTTTGATTTGTTGAGTTTTCTATCCTAATTAAGAATGACCTTAGAATTTCTCCTGTTTCATCCTTAGTATTTAGAAAGTAAACCCAAGTAAATGTGAATAATCATCAGTAATAACCAAGCAATATGATTTTTTCCCAAACTTTGGATATTTGTTGGGCCAAACAGATCCATATGCAACAATTGTAAAACAGACTTGTTTGAATTGATTACTTTAGATTTATGTGACACTTTGTGTTGCTTGCCTTTCAAACAAGAGACACAATAATCAAAACATGAAAATTCCTTTTGAGGTAGACTTCTTACAAGATCATTTTTGACAAGTTTGTTCATGTTTTTAAAGTTCATGTGACACATTCTTCTATGCCACAAAGAAGACTCATCTAAAGATGCTTTTGAAATAAACAATGTTCCTTTTGCAATGTTGCATTGGCCATATCCAAACAGTATACATTATCTTTCCTAGAAGTTCTTAAAATGATCATGCTTTCATCAATTTTGAACTTAGGATCAAGAATGATACATTCTTTTGTGGTGAAGAGTACAAGATTCTTATTGACACATACCCGAGATACACTTACCAGGTTGTACTTCAGTTCCTTGACAAAAAGAACATTGTCAAATGTTATCCTACCACATGTTACTGTACCTTTACCAGTGATTCTTCCTCCTCTAGGATTTCCCCAAAAGCAACATAACCGCCATCATAATCAACATAATTTTCAACGACGTATTTATTGCCTGTCATGTGCCTTGAGCAGCCACTATCAACATGTCAATTCTTTCCTTTCTTTAAAGTTGGCTTGCTCTGAACATAAAAATGGGTTAATTCCTTTTAGGAACCCAAGCCATGGTTTTCTTGGGTTGACCTTTAGCATCATGATAATCAAATCTTTTTAAGTACAATGATGATGCATTTTGTGATGTGAGTTTGACAGTGTCAGTGTTACAGGTGGAATTACAAGTAGTTTTGATGGCACTTTTGTCTGTACTGACCACTCTGTACACTTTCTTGCTACTGACGGCAGTTTTTCTTTTGTTACTACTGACATCTGTAGTGACTTTTGTTTTAAAAATGTTTCTACAGATATCAGTAGTCACACCTTTTTCAGTTTTTTCCTTAACAATGTTTCTACTGACATCAGTAGGAATCTTTGCTTTAGCATTTTTCCTATTGTTGTCAGTAGTAAGTTTCTACTGTTATCAGTATGAACTTTGTTCGAAATTCCCATCCCGTTTCTTTTGAACACTTGATTAAAATAACAATTTTTAGCGATGTGTCCAAATTTCCCACAGATTTAGCAACACCTGTTTTCCGATTTTATAAAGTTGGAATTTCTTTGGGCCATTAAGTTGTTCCAGTTTCGTTGATTTCCATGTTTTGGTGTTTTAGCACAATTACAGGAACAACTTTGGTTTTGTTTCGACCCATTTGATTTTATTGAAGACAAATACTTTTGTGCAATTTTGTTATGCACATATTTTGACAATTTTAAAGTCGTGGATGTTGAAACTTCATTTTTATCAATGTTCTTGACACTTGGTTTCTTAGGGGCTTGAGAAACTTGTTTTAGTGTCCCCCTTGACATGATTTTCAGAGATTCAAAAGATTTTTCCTTATCAGATTCATCCTTTTCAAAAAGTTTAGGAAATAAATCTCTAACATCTGGTTCAGTTGTTGACTCAGCTGGTTTTGCCTTTTCAGTTTGACTAGACATTTTATGCTCAGATTTGAGTGGGTCAGCATTCATGGATTTCACATTTATATCCTACTTTTGAATGTTGTATTCAGGAGTTGGAGGGATATAATTTTGGTTAAAAGGTGGTGATACACTATTATAACCTATTCCAGATTTGGACTTTCCATGAATTTGACCTTTCAAAATTTCATCAACAGTTTTTGAAGCTTTTTCATACTTGGTTATGGACAATTTGATTTGGTCATTTTCAAGTTTGGTCTCAGCCATTTTTATTTCAATGGAATCAACCCTTTTCAAGGCTGTGTTTCTTTCCCATTTTAAGTATTCCAAGTCTTCTTCATATTTTGGTTCACTCTTTTGGTAAGCTCTCACTTGATTTTCAAAGTTAATGATTATATGTCTATACTCATTTCTACTTTGGTTGGCAATTTTTAGCTCATCACAAACAGTTTGGTTGTGATCTCTGTACTTTTAAGTTGTTTAATACATGCTTGTGTACAGAGTTTTGAAAGTACCTCAGAAGGAATGGAGTCACCAACACCAGCCATCAGTGCTTGATTTGTTATAGCTTCACCAGCTTCGAAGCTCCAATCAAAGCATGTTTCATCTTGGCTTGTTGTGACAAGAGCTGTAGAAGTAGACGTTTCTTTACTGCTTTGACTTCTTTGAAAGTTTCCATGTCTTCCTTCATTGTTGGTGTTGTGAGCACGTTTTTGGTTGTCCATGTTTGGACACTCTCTTGCAAAGTGACCCGGTTCTTGACATTCAAAACATTTCACCTTGCTCTTGTCAAAACCAGTGTTATCATGTCTCTTCACAACAAACTTTCTTCTTCCGGTTCTGTGAATGAATCTTCTCCTTCTAACACTTAACATGGCCATTTGCCATTTAATGTCCATCTCTTCAAGATCATCAGCGTTCAACTGCTCCAAATCATCTATTGTCAACCCAGAGTTCACATGACTAGCATAGAATGCTTCTCTAACTATGTCATCAGGATTTTCATAATGAGACCCTTTAGAAGAACCACCTCCACTTGCAACAAATCCTTGACCATCAGGAGATGTTTGAACTTCTTTTGCTGGTGCTTGACTGTGGCTTCAACTTCACCTTCAAACACCCTCAGTTCGTTGTATAGATCATCCAGCTCCACGTCTTCTATAGCATCACCTTGCCTGTAGTTTATGGTGTACATGGTTTAATCTTCAGGAAGAGATCTTAGAAACTTCCTGTTCAAGGTGTATTTGGACATAACTATTCCAACCATCTCCATCTCACTTGAAAGCCTGTTGAATCTATCAAAAGTTTGGGTTAGAGACTCCCCTCTACCAGTTTTGAAAGTTTCAAACTGTTGGTTGAGAACTTCTTTGTAGTTTCTTCTCGTGCTTGCATTTCCTCCAAACCTTTTCTCCGAGGCTTCCCATAAGGATTTAGCATCAATAAACTTGCTGAACTTGTGTTGGTGGTCATTTGGAATGGCCAACAACAAGCTACTTAAAGCTTGACTTTCTATATGCTTCTGCTTCTTTTCATGATTTGTGGGTGGAGCAACTTCTGCACTACCAGCTGCTGGAGCTACTATGGTCTTGTTACCATTTTGAACTTCATCCCACATGAGATAGTTTGTTTGGAGCATGTATTGATAAATCTTATTTTTCCACATTTTAAAATTCGATGATGATAAAAAGGGAACTTTGTTGGCTTGAACACCATCATTTAGATCTGCCATTTTTGAAGATTTAAAAGCACTTTTTGAAGATTTAAAAGAACTTTTTGCTTAACCCTTGTTTTATCTTAGATCTAGAGCACCTGAATGCTCTGATACCAATTGTGAGGATCGATTCACTTAAACGCTTAAAAGAATTGAAGATTTAGATCTAAACAAATACAATTTGTATTGCAGCGGATAAACACAAATTGTATGAACAATGTTATGATCAATAAGTTATATGAAACAATAAACTTGATGAACAAATAACAAATTAATCAACAAAGCCTCAATTGAATTGTATTAATTTCAGAGAAATTACAATGGTATTTTTCACATACAATCAACGTTACTAACACAATTAACAAAGGAACTATTTTATAGTCCTTGAGGCTACCTAGCTAACATCTACTAAATATTAAAATCGATTAAACCTATACAAAAATCTATAGCCCATGCTCTGTAAACAGTTTGATCTCAAATAAAACTATGCTACCAACTAATTACCAACTCTCTAATTAATCACGTGAAAGTACTTTATTTGTTGGTGATCTTCAGTAGTTGTGGATCTTCATCAGCTGTCGTCGTTGATGATTACCCGTCTCTACCGATTAGTTGGAGAAGATGAGTTTCTACTGATCAGTATGTAGCTACTGATCAGTTTCTCGAGGCAGACTAGCTACTGATCAGTTCTACTTCTTCTAGATACTGATCAGTATTTTGGGATAAAAGAGTTTGTTTCACTACTGATCAGTAGACAGAAATCTTTACTACTGATCAGTAGCAAAACATACTTAGTGTATATTTTGACCCAACAACATATATGAGAATTGGTATCTGAAAATATGCGATTTTCACATCTTTCGCACATCTCACGAAAAGTGTCTTGGCTGAGGTACTCCTATGTAGAAGTATGGATGTTAACCGAACCTAACCGAGGAAACAAGTAAATGAGGATGGACCGGATCATAAAATACCTAACAACAGATACCTTACCCACGGATCCAATAAAGCTCAGAAAATACGAATTAAAGCACCACAATATTTGATTAAGCAAGACATATTGTACATAAACGGTTATTTGACATCATGGTTACTATGTATCGACCCTAAACAAGTTTAATATATCTTACACAAAGCCCATTTTGCATCATGTGGTTCACATGCGGGAGCAAGATGCATTGCTCACAAAGCAGCTTGGCGTGGTTATTATTGGTCAAAAATCTACCAAGACGCAGTAAAAGTGGTTAGAATCATGTCATAATTGTCAACAACATGCTCCAACCATAAGCCTTCCATAATTTGAGCTTACAAGCATTTCAAGCCCATGGCCTTTTTATCAATGGGGAATCGACATAGGCGGACAATTCCTAAAACCCCTGGACTAGTAAAATTCCTCGTAGTCGTCATAGACTATTTTACCAAATGGGTAGAAGCCGAACTACTTGCAACAATAACTGGCAGCGAATCCTACATTTTGTATGGCATTATATTGTTTTGTCGTTTTGTTATTTAAGGTATAATCATCAGCGATAATGGAAATTTTTTTGCTAATAATCCATTTTGAGAAATGCTGGGAGGAATTTAAGATTATGTAAAATTTCACCTCCGTTGCTCATCCACAAGCCAATGGCCAAACAGAAGTCACTAACAGTACGATATTACAAGGACTAAAAACAAGACTCGGTAAATCCAAAGAAAATTGGGTAGAATAATTGCCAAATATTCTCTGGGCATACCAAACAACAGCGCGGACTAGTAACGGTGGAACTTTCAATCTAGCATATGGTTCCGAAGCAGTCCTACCACCCGAATCGGTTTGCCAACTTACCGAATCAGTGCTTTCGACCATATGCTCAATGACATGAATCTTTTCCTTCACCTCGATCTACTCGTTTGACATGAATCTTTCGACATGAATCTTTACCGAAGTGCAACCATTTCTCGTCGTTCTTAGAGAAGATCAAGGTTAAGGAAAAGATTCATCTCATTGAGCATTGGGTCGAAAGCCTAGTAAAAGGATGATTCAAACTACTTTAAAAAAATTAATAATAACAATCCGTCCCACCACCCTTGGGAAGACGAAGAACCTCGAGGTCTACTTCACCAAGTTGACTGACTAATTTATTTTGTTCACCACACAAACTAGATCTCAGACGTATACATCACAATATCTCCATCACGGGCTGATAAAACTCCTTTCAGCTCATTGTTCTTTCATTCTATCGTTCATACAATTTATCGAATAATGACCAATCTCTCTACATTATTTGCAAGGAATTTTCCTATGATCAACTTTTAAAAGCCATTTTCTGCTGAATTTCAGTTGTTTTACCTTGTTTTAGAGGAGATTTTTTGGATGACACATTCTAAGATTTTTTTTACTAAAGCTTTATGTGTAGTCTAGATTTTTTCTTTACATAAGACAACTATTTTCTTTGAAGTTTTGGTGGTGATTTAGGTCTAACATTCTCATTTTTAAAATTTTTCCCCGAGGTTTGAACAATGTTGGTCAATTGAAGTAACCAACTTTATAGCTTATTTAAAACTTTGTTATCAACGACATTGTTTGCATTTGATTTCGGTTTGATTGGTGAATTTTGTGTCGTAGGAGTTTTTTGTCGGACAAATATTACTGGTTTTTGAAAACGTTTGGGACTGACTCATATGTTTGATAAACGGAAGAGCATTACTATTAAGACAATGTTTAAAATCACCTGCTTTCCCTTTCATTTTAAGATCCTTTTAAGACTGATTTTTCTTGATTTGTTAGATTGAGATTATTTTTGATTGGTCAATTTGAGGTTTGGACTTCGAATATTCACCTTTATTTAACTCACACAGAATACCAGGTTTTACAAAAGAATTTGTGAGAAACGTTTTTGGACCTATAGTGTAACTAAAGGTGTTTGGTAATATTCTGGTTTTGAACACTATCTTTTCTTACTCGAATTCATAATCAATATGTTTCTTTAGATTAAAGTTTTCACCCAAGAATGTTTGAACTTGTTTGGATACCTGTTTGCTCAAGTAGTCTTCGTTTTTAAAAAAGGATATACACCAAGATGTACAAAGACTTTTATAATGTTGAGTTACTTCTCTTAGTCTATGATTTTCTTTAGTCAATTCATTGAACGTTTCAACTTGAGAAGTTAAAGGTACTTTGCTACTTTCAATTTCAGAAATCTCATCATATGTTTCTTTCAAATCATTGATTAAATTTTAAATTTTAAATTCAAGATGAGATTTTTCTTCAAGAAATATTTTAAAATCAAAATAAAGATACTCAAACATTGTTTGTTTTTGATCATCAATGTATAGCTTAAGGTTGTGTACCTAGTCATGGACTTGTCCCGGTTGGAGTTGCAGCTCATTCTCTCTTCTTCCTTGAGATCATTGTCAAATTGTTGAGATGACGACTCAGGTTCATCCATTGGTTAAGTACATGCCATTAAACACTTATCAACCACTTCTTCTAATGAGAGATCTTCATCTAGCCATTCTTCTACAAAGAATGTTTTTTCTTTTGGTCTAGGTTTTTGAAACTTTTAATTGTTTCCATTCTTGCATTTAAGATATATATTCGTGTATCTTTGTGCTATGTCAGAGATATCTTTAATGTGGTCATTATGAGCATTCTTCATTTTAGAGTCTGCAACAATATGCCCAAATTCACCACACCTGGCGCACTTACACTTCTTGGTATAAAAATGTTTCTTTCAGTAGTATACTCCAACAGTCTTTTCATTCCCATGAGCAATCTCTTCCTTCATTTTCTCAATTTCAGACTCACCAACATCTAAGTCTGAGTACTCAGACTCATCATAGTTAGCTTCAGGTTTAGAGAGAATTTCTTTATTTCTCTTGCTTGTAGCAATCAAAGCATCTTTTGGATCCTTGGAAATTCTTCGTAGACTGATCTTCTTTCGTTATTGAGTTTCTTCATTGTTAAGAAGTAGTCCAAATAGAGCAGGAAACTCATATTCTGCCACTTTTTCACTCACAACTAAAGAGGTGATCACCGTTTCCAAAATGTTTAGAGGTACACCAATTATTTATGGCAAACTTCATCAATGGTTTTTAGGACATCAAATTTTCCAAGATTATTCGACATAATTTGAAATCTTGTGTGAGTGTCAGCAACATGTTATTTGTTAGTAGCATACAAGTTCTCATAGTTTCTAATGAGATTCTTCTTTCTTAAAGTTTTTACCACTTGAACTCCTTCGTATGAGACAATTATAGTGTCCCATATTCCTTTTCCAGTTTTACATTCAATAATCTTTGGAAATATTTTTTCGGAAACAACATTAGATAGTATATTCTTTGCTCTTAAATCAACATTAAAAAGCAGATTGGGTCAGTCCATCGAGACTTACCAGTCTCGACCCATCTTTTTCTCTCTATGACCTTTTCACCTTCTTTTACTTCCAAAATTTCTTTACTAGGAATATAATAGGACATTCCCTAATAGTCCTTAACGTTTCATCATGAATACCAGCTACATGCCACTCAGTCATGAGATTTCAATGAGTAAATTTATACCCAGTGGATATTGGAATACCTGTACAACCCATTACCAGTATTTGTGCTTGTTGAGAAGTTAGACATGTTTTTTTTAAGATTTTTGTGTTTGATCATTAAGATTATGCTCATTAATAAGTAAATCTTATTTGCTCTGATATCGGTTTTTAGGCCCCAGGCCTTAGTAAGATCCCAATACCATAATAATCAGTTTATCAATTAATCAATGAAAATATAATGAACTTAGCAATATAAGTATTCAAAGATTAATACCACTCTCAATAACTTAAAAGTGTGTTAATGTTTATAGCGAAATTAGAACAATCAACAATGAAAAGTTCGAATAACACAAAGTATATTCAAAGGTACGGTTTGAACTAAACCTCAAGATCCCTATTTATACACAATATAAAGAGATCTTGATAAACACGAAATCAAAAGTGTTTTGACCAAAAACTACTTATGCGTTCCAAACAACCAGTAGTGTGACCGATCTATGTTCAAAACAATAATTCCGTGATCAAATCAGTTAAGTGAGGTAAGGTGCTATAATGATCTCGGTAGTGATCACAAGATACTTTTGGTAAACTTAACAAAGATATGGGTAAATAGTAACACAGTGGTTTACCAGGAAAGCCTTTAATCATTTTGGATCGCCGACATAAAACCTCGGAAAGAGATAATAATCCCTTGCCTTTTTCTTATATTATTGATAAAGCGGTGAAAAGTACAAAGTATGAGCACAAATGATTGATGCTAAGTTTTTGAGTGTTGTTTCTAGTGAGTATTCCGGTGAGATTGGGTGTGTTTCCTATGTCGATCACTGCCTCTATTATAATGAAAAGAAAATAACAACTATAGCGAAAAAGGTGGGATTGTCCCAATTCCGATATATTCGGGATCCTTCATAGACGACTTCTTCAACGTTCTCTTCAAGTCTTTAAGCTTTGACTCGGACTTAATCTCTAACGACTATAATCAGCTGGTCGTGATAGTTTTGAACACAAGAGTACAATTTATAGAAGAATGATAATAAATAGTATTAGTGATCATGAACATGTTTGTGATCCATGATCACGTGATCATGTAGTATGCTCGTGATCCTTAGTTAACCTGCAATCTATTGTGATCAGAGACGAAAATTCCACCCATAACAATTGTCCCCAAGTTATGTTGACATTGAGATCCTTAATGGAATCATAACTTCCTGTGATCTGTCGCGAGTTTGTTTATGAGAGGCAGTTAGTGATCGACTGTTGATGTGACTCTTGCCTTGAAAATCGCTCTTATATTTTCTCCATAGATTAAACCCTAATTTTGACTTCAGTCTTTACCTAGCCTCCCAAATATCACGTAACTTTCTCTCTATCCTTTAATATTTTCTTTTCCAAAAGATATCGATAGTGTTGTTTTCTAATAAGCCGGAGAGTAATTTTGAAGAATCTATCGTCCTCTCTTTACCTCCCACTTGTGAATTTCACGATTATTGTATCAGTCAGTGTAAATTTCAAAATATCTTCCCATCATCAGCAAGGTTCTGTCCTTTCGATCCTTTCGCTTGTCCTGATTATCCTTCAAAGAAATGGGTTTGCTTTCCCGAATATGCGTTTACTCTAGGGATTCGTTATCCTTTTCCTCCTTTGATCCAAGAGTTCTTTAATCAGACAAAAATTTGTTACACCCAGTTGATGCCTATGATTTGGAGGATTCTCTATGCCAGAGCTTTCTTATACATACTATTTAAAAAGCCATGGCAGTGGGTATTACCTCCTTCAGATTCGTAATAATCGTTCCCCTCTTGTCCTTTGCACAACTCAAAACAATTACAAATGAAAAAATCGATTCTTCTTTGTTCAACAAAACTCTATTGTCGGCGGAGATATTCCTCATATATCATGGCGTTTAAAGGGTAGGAGTAATAGATTTTAATTGTTTTAACTTGTTTGAAAATTTGTGTTTCTTTTTGCAGCGACCCTAGTACTTCTCAGAGGACTTAAGCTCCCGAATCCTTGCTTTCTTGAAGATCTCAACTGAGGAACGAAGCTTCTTTTTTCCGGACGATACGGACAATTGCTGGTCTTCCGATTCAGATTTCAATACGTCAGGTATCGGTTTTCTTCTTCGTTTCTAGAAACCGCTGGTTGGGTGGGTCAATTCACTCTTTCCTATATCGTCGTTGAGATGGCTATACCTCTCAAAGTGGAAATGCCTTCCCCTGTTCCTGTCAAGACTTGCAGCTCAAGTCGTTCCAAAGTTCCAACCAAGAAAAGAAAGAGTGATAATGTGCTCTCACTAGATGATCCTCTTCCTAGCTTTGACCAGGTATTTCTTTGGCAAAATATTATCATAAAATGTTTAGTAAAAGTTTAACTTATCTGTTCTGCAGATATTAGAGCACCTGAATAAACGTCACAAGAAAGATCTTTCTTCTTTGGACGACGTTAATAGGGCCCTGGGAATTAAAGAACAATCCCTAAAGGAAAATATCATGGAGTCAAACAAAAGTGAGAAATAAGATATTTGAGTTGGAACCTAAATTGTCCATAATACTCGAGGAAATGAGTGCACAACATTCTAAGGAACTCAACGATCTTTCACTGGGTGTAAAGCCGTGATGCCGCTATAGCCATCTACGAGTGCCGACTCTCTATGGCTGATGAAGCCGTTGCTAAGGGTCTCGAAACTCCGTTTTTGGCCGATCCAATCTTGGAGGGTAAATTTCTCAAAGCTGACCGGGAAGGAAGTTAAAGCTGGACAGAGCTATGATCTTGGCGAGAAGGTGATCAAGGAGGTGATCCAGGAGAGCGGGGCAAAAGGATCTGATGTTCCGGTGGGAAATGATGATATAGACGACAAGGCCGGATCCCACCATTATTTGTTTTGATTTGTAATTGATCAGGGATGTGATAAACAATGACAATCTTTGGGGTGAGGCTGATTTGGCACAGTTAGCCATTGTGGTGAGTGATTTATGTTGGCCATAAAACTTTTGGTTTTCAATATATAGTACTGTTTGTGAAATCTCGTCTGTTTCGAAGAAATTCTTTTGTTCAAAGTTTTTGTGAAAAAAATGTAAGATCACTTCGTGATTCTTGATAAAATGTTTGATAGATCTAACTTCAAATCTGGCGTAGAGCATTCTGGATCTTGTACATGATGGATCATTCATAAGGATGTCCCCATTCTTGAGAAGTAAGACTCACATGAGTAATCACCATAAACCATATCCGGATCGGAATAATAGTCCTATGATCACGTAACAAACTTAATATCTTGGGACTTAGCTATTTTCGTGACGCGTCCATGTCAAAACGAAAAGATAACCCCTGATCATGGAAAACTTTGGGACTAAGCCAATGCTCTCTTGGGACTTTGCGAAACTGGTGACTTGATAATGCCAAAACCAAAGGATAACCAATGATCAAGAGATATTTTTGGGACTAAACCGATGATCACTTGGGAACTTGGGACTTCGCCAAACTTGTGATATGTTAATGCCAAAACCCTTCCTAACATGAAAATGTTACAACCAATTCCATGACATGACAATGTCACAACCACTCGGATTAACACCATCGTGCACATAGTGTTAACAATTTATTTTGGTTGGATTCTTAGGTCAGTGATCATGAAATTGTCGGACACTGTTAATATCACGATCCCATGACCCTGATTCTAAGATCGAACATCGCGAGCTCCAGGAGAGGTGTATAAACCCATTTTCTAGAAAGGTGAATACCTTTAACCTTTAGAATAGATCAATATCTCTTTAAATTTAGAGAGGTGGCCAGCCTCTATCTTCAAGTGGTGATATCCCAACTGCAAAACATGAAAATCTTGGGTGACGGTGTGTGTTAGTTTTGGCTAACACCCCTCCAAGTTAACAAAATTTGTTTTGTGACTTACATATGGTAGGCTTTCAAGTGGATGTGCATTCCATGATCTTGGCATAATTCTTCCCTCCATTGTAGCTAACTACTAAGCTCCTTTGCTAGCTTCAGAATCAATTAAGTAAGGACCTTCCCATTTTGTTGCAAGCTCCCCATCTGCTGGATTCGTAGTATTTTGAAAAGATTTCCTTAAGACCAAGGCTCCTACTTGAAATCTTCTTATCCTTATATTTTTGTTATAGGATCTCGAGATCCTTTGATGATACACTGCGAATTCAATCTTGGCAAGATCCCTAATTTCATCCACCGTATCGAGATCTTCCATCAACAGCTCTGAATTCACCTCATAGTCTCTGAACTTATATCTTGTTGTTGAAATCACCATTTATGTTGGAATCACGGCTTATGCCCCAAACACCAACGAAAAAGGAATTTGAACGGTTGTGATCTTAGAAGTATTTCTATCTGCCCATAATGAAAATGGTAACTCCTCAGCCCATTTTCCTTTCTTATCAGTCAATCTCTTTTTTAAGTTGTGGATGATTATCTTGTTGCTTGATTCTTCTTGGCCATGCGCTTGTGGATAAACCGGTGTTGAGGTGATCATTTTGATTCCCCAACTTTCGCATAAGTTTGTTGTTCTCTTCACGATGAATTGAGATCTGTTATCACATATGATCTCAGCGGGAACTCCAAATCTTGTTAAGATGTTCCACTTAATGAACAATACCACCTCTTTTTCTCTCACTTGAACGAATGCCTCAGCTTCTATCCATTTCGAGAAATAGTCGGTCCTTACTAACAAGAATACCTTTCCTCCTGGAGCTTTAGGTAGTTTTCCAACGATATACATCCCCCATTTTCATGAACGGCCACGGAGCTAAGATCGGATACATTGCTACTCCCGGCTGGTGAGGAATGTCCCCATGTCTTTGGCAAGGATCACACTTCAGAGCGTATTCTCTGGCGTCCCCTCTCATGGTAGGCCAGTAGTATCCTTTCCTTAAAGAATCTCCTTCATGTATATCTTTAAGTACCTCTTGCGCTTCATGATTATCACTACTACAAACAGGGCTATTAATGACGCGCAATGCGTGTCAAGAAGAGGCCTTATGACGCGCAAATGCGCGTCAAGGATGGACCAGTCATAAATATTTCATGACGCGCAAACAAGCGTCATAACTGAATGACGCGCACTTATGTCCTGCGTTACATGACTTTCTTTTTTGACCTTCGTTTTAAGACCCGCGTTATATGACTCTCCTTTATTACCTTCGTATTTGCGCGTCATAATTTTTATATATAAAAAAAAAAAAAATTGATTCCGATTTTCTAAAACTTTTCTCCACATTCTTATGTAACTCAATCACCAAAGCTTTTCATTACATCACACTTGTTCAACAAATCTTTTCATTACCAATACATTAAAATCACATACATTAAGGCATTGTTTTACATTATCAGCCGTCATGCCTTGTATTCTTTCTTCGAGGAGCACCTGCAATCTCAGCTGTTGAGGTCTTACTTCCATCCTTCTTTGGTGTCGCATTTACCTTTGTCTGAAAAATTAAGAGACATTACGACAAGAAGGTTAATTAAGGGTTGTTTTGCTACTTACAGCTTATATAAAAACTAGAAAACTTATTCAGTAAAAAAGGTTGCTTTGCTACTTACTGCTTTCCTTTTTCTATCTAAAGATCGTTTTCGGAAACCCATATACGTTCTTTTTACAGCCCCTTCACTCTCGTTCCATTCCAAAATGTGTGACTCCCCATCTTTGCTAGTCCCACATGAAAAGAGCCTGAAATAGTATAATATAACCAAAAATCGAATATTAATATAATTACAAAAACGAAGTGTCGACGTCAATCTGTACTAAATTACCCATTGCCCAACTCGCCCCCATCCGTGCTTTGTCAACTTCTAGTAGAACTCTGTATATTTGATAGTACATTTGTAGCTACCAAGTATAAGTTTACCTTGATTATAATGTCTGTGTTCTCTTATCAGCGGCAACGAACTCGATGAAGATGGAGAATCTTCGTCAGGTTTATTCCACAGATGGGTGCTTACTGAAAGAAATCGCCGTGCAAGTTTATGAATTATAGCTGAATCAGCATCCGCGTCATTTGATAGTGCCAGCATGGCAGCTGTTTGTAACCTCATAATTGAAGCAACCGAAAGTCGAGAGGAAAATTCATTATCGTACACAAAACTGCACCAGATATGGACATTATCAAAGTCTATCAAAAACTAATTGGGACAAAAAATGTAGGATAATAATAAGGTGCCATAGTATCGTAGCAAGATTAGTTACCTTGTGACAAAACCCGAGCATGCATTTGCTAATACTGAATCTAGACATGGAAGTGGCCCATAACTATATACATGTAATCGAGGATACCGTCCATATAACTGTTCATAATAAAGAGAAGATAAAAATTCATAAGTAAATTCATTTCATGTTTGATGCTGGGACGAGGGACCAGATTATAATTTACTAAAAAATGAAGTTACGAGACCGTACCATCAATCCTAACATTGCAGAAATAGCTCCTCCAAGGGAATGTCCCACAACACGAAGGCTGTACCCTTCACACTCACATCCAACTCCCATCAATGAAGTAAGCAATCCGCCTTCATATTGATAAAAAAAAACGATTGTGTAAAGGTGGGTTCATGTTATATTCGGATTCCCCTCAATATAGTTCCAAACTTCCAATAAACGAGTAACAGATTATTCTGTACCTTTATCTTCAGGATTTCCGTCAATTTGCTCATACAAATCACGTGCAGCTTCCACGATACCAGAGTGCCCATAATATGACTAATACAAACAACGATAATTAGAATTTTTCGACTAGATTTTCGATACACAACTTATACGTAAGTAAACGATTTAAATGAGGAAATACATTAACGAAAAGAAAAGAACATGACCTGAGTATGAAGAGAAACAAATCGAATGATGACGAAAATAAAGGATCCGTTCTCTTGATGCTCGAATCGTCTACGAAGAAGGTATACCACTCAAACAAAACCCCGATTAGTATATGCAGAATTTTCGACACAATAAAACGACACAAAGCTTCGGACATACCTTGATGAAATCATGATTTGGTGATGAGTAAGTGGCTGTTTGGTCCCGTGGGTCTTGCTGAGAAGAAAACACAATTAGACCAAAGTTAACAACAGATTATAAACACACCACTTAGGGTTTCGGATTTCAATCAAGAAAATTAACGGATTTAAAACACAAACATTTTGACAATGATAGAGATGAGTACGGGAACTGTAAAGAAACAATCATCAACCGATTTATATGATTATGGTGATGAAATGGCAGCAGCAAGAGGCTGTTTGTGGCGGCTACAAACAAGAACTCGGTTTAGGGTTTTATATGAAGAAAGATTAAGGATTCACGAATTTAAACACACTTACCTTGAAACATGGACATGAGGAACACCATGATGATGAAAGGAAAGTAACAATCGACATTGGAGTGGCTGGGAAAACACGATGGCAGCAACAGCAAGGAAGAAATGGGTGGCGGCTAGAAGGTTTGAAGGCTAGGATCTTGATCGATTTGCTTGCTATTTTTGATGATGAATTCAATAAGGAGGAAGGAGGCTCGATTTTGATGGAGAGATTATGAGAAATTCGGATTGAAGGGTTAGAGGGAAATACAGATCTGAGAATGAGAAAGAGGGGGAAGTCAAAACAAGTTTAAGTTTGGGAAATTTTAGATCTGAGAAAGAGGGGGAAGTCGACCGCCAAAACCAAAAAAAAACCATACATGACTCCTATTTAGGACAAAGAAAAACAAACGTCATTTCGAAATCTAAATTTTAACTGATTATGACCCATACGTTATGACACATCTGAAAACGCGTCATCCCTTTACCCAATATGACTGTTGTTTTATGACTCTTGACATTGCGCGTCATCTTTTGGCGTGGGTCATAAAAAGCGGGTCAAGGATAGCCCTGTTTCTAGTAGTGTATCCAAGAATCTCAGATATGGACCTGCAAGAGATTTTTGATACAATGTCCCCTATATTAAAATAAAACGAGATACCTTCATCTTGAATGCTTTGTGTTTCTTCTCGTCATCAGGGATCACGTCTTCGTGTATGTATCTCACAATATGAGAGATCTATGATCTTGAATTGTACTTAGCATTTTGTCTTTCGGGATCATGAATGTTCAAAACATTTGACTTCTCATAAGTATCCTGATCTATCGCTGGGATCATAACGTGTATGATTGGAATCTTACAACCTGGTGGGATCCTAAGAGCAGATCCGAGATTTGCTAGAGCGTCTGCTTCAGCGTTTTCCTCTCTTGGTACCTGTTCAATGTTAAATATTTCGAAGCTTTCTGCACGCTTCTTAACAATATCCAAATATAATACTAATTTCTCTCAGATCCACAAAAATGATTAGATATTAATATAGAATCAACATAAACTTGAAATTTTTTTACCCCCATATCTTTAGCTAATTGTAATCCTGCTATTAAGGCTTCATATTCGGTTTCATTATTTGTTTCTTGAAAATCACAAGTAATTGATTGTGGTATAATATCCCCTTGTGGCAATTTTATTATGATCCCTAATTCAGTTCCTCTTACATTAGAAGCACCATCAGTATATAAGATCCACTTTTCCTTAACTTCTCATAGTTGTTGTAACTCTAACTCTACTTCTTCTATGAGATCATTAGTGAAATCAACCACAAAGTTAGCTAAGGCATGGGACTTAACTACAGTTCTAGGTGCATATATCAGACTGAAAGCACTTATTTTTACTGACCATTTAGCCATTCTACCCGACATTTCTGGTTTTCTAAGTACATTTTTTCTCGGGTAATTACTTTTAACATGTATAGGTGTGTTTCAAAGTAATGCTTAAGTTTTGTTGAGGCCATATCTAATTTTAATATAAGTTTTTCAAGATGAGAGTACCTCGTTTCAACATCATGTAGACTTTTACTTACATAGTACCCTAGGTGTTGCTGACCTTCGTGATCCTTCACTAACACCGCGCTTACAACATTCCGTGATACCGCTAAATAAAGGAACATAGGTTCACTGTCTTCTGGTTTCATTAACAAGGGTGTAGTTGAAAAGTATTCTTTGAGACTTTTTGGAAGGTTGTCTCTTGCTTGTCCCCCCATTCGAATATTTTGTTCTTCTTCAAGATATCATAGAATTCCTTACACTTGTCAGGTGATCTAGAAATGAACCTATTCAAGGCCGCGAGTCTTCCTGTCAACCCCTGAACATCTTTAGGATTTGATGGTGATTTCAAATCTAAGATGGCCTTTATTTTCTCCGGGCTTGCTTCTATCCCTCTTTTGATCACCATGTATCCCTAGAATTTTCTTGCTTCCACCCCTAAGTTGCATTTCGCCGGGTTCAGCTTCATGTTGTACTGATCCAGGATCTCAAAGGCTACTTCGAGCTCTCAAGTGAGTTTTTGCTTCCTTTGATTTCACTTCCATATCATGAACGTAAACCTCCATGGTATCTCCCAATTGATCTCGGAACATCATATTGACCAGCCTCTGATATGTTGCATCTGCATTCTTTGTTCCAAAAGGCATATCCTTATAACAATAAATACCTCTAAGGGTTATGAATGCAGTGTCTTCTTGATCTGATGGTTCCATTTGAATTTTTTGGAACCGTGTGTAGGCGTCCATGAATGTCAGTATCTTGTGACCAGTTGTGGTATCCACCATTGAGTCGATATGAGGTAATGCGAAAGGATCCTTAGCGCATGCTTTTTTGAGATATGTGTAGTCCACACATACTCTCCACTTTGCATTTTTCTTCTGTACCACTACAACGTTTGCCAACCATCTTGGAAATTTCACTTCTCTTATCATCCAGGTTTTTAACAATATTTGCCCATCTTCTTGGATGATCACGTTTCTTTCCGGAGCGAAATTTCTTCTTTTTTGTTGTATTGGCTTGAAACTGCCATCAAGACCAAGGTTATGAGTTATAACATCTTTGGATATACCCGTCATATCCTCTGGCTTCCATGCAAATGTTGATTTCTTCTGCCTCAAAAATGTCAAGAGTCCCTCTTCAAATCCTTGGAAATATTTGTTCCGAGGAGCACCGTTTCTTATGGAAACACAGGATCTAGGATCACCTCCTTTATGTCGTGATCCTTAGGTTTTAGGATCTCTTGGCTTTGTAGTTTCTATGCTTGTACTGGTTTGTTCGTAGACTTCTTTGAGGTTGTATAGAAATCCTTGGCTTCTTGTTGATCGCTGTTTATCTTGACTACTCCCCAAGGCATTGGTAACTTCACACATAGATGGTAGGTCGATGGTACTGCCTTCATATCATGAATCCAAGGTCTACCCAATATGATATTATAACTAGACAAAGAGTCAATAACACAAAAGATTTGAATAGAATTCAGTCCCTCTCTATAGATTGGTAGCTTGATATCCCCGGTCGTATTTTTTATCTCGCCACTAAATCCAACTAGCACAATAGACTTGGTGTGATCTCAGTGTCTCTTATTAATTTTCTTCAAAGTATCTAATCGAATGATATTGACGGAGCTTCCTCCATCAATCAAGATCCTACGTACGAAATGGTTTTCCACATATAAAGTGATCATCAAACCATCATGATGAGGTTCCTGCACATTATCTCTGTCTTCTTCGTCAAATGATTGTATCGTCTTCTTCTTCTTCGTCAGACTAGAAGTCCTTGCTATCCTTGATCGGCTTTCCGATTTTGCTTCCTTAGCATGCCTCCTAGTTGCAGAATAAGAGGTACCACAAATATATAAACCAACAAATATAACGTTGATTACCTTAGCATTCGGAGGAGGAGATCTTGCTCTTTAAGGGATCTTCGATTGATCTTAATGATCATTCACATCTCGACTCCTATCTGAATCTCTACTTTGATCCCTATTATTTTTCCCTAAGAGATCCTTCAAATACCCCTTGCTTAGTATATGACTGATCTCCTTTCTTAGTGCAATACAATTTTATGTGGTGTGACCAAAATCTTCGTAGAACGCGCACTATTTGGATTTGTCTTTCCATTTAGCGCCCTGGTCATTCTTTCTCGGCCACCATTCCTTATCCCCGAGACCCTACATAACATATATTAAACATGCAGTATCAATAGAAAAGCAATAATCTATGACCGTAGGATACTCTTATTTTTCTTCTTCTACTGCAATGATCATGTGATTATATGTTCTTGAATACGGCTTGTTCCTGTTGGTCCTATAATAGGAAGCTTCCTCTTTCCTGTTTGGTCGATCATAGGATGAGGAATGCATCTTCTTTTGTAAGTTCTCTTCTTCTTCCAGCCGGATGAACCTTAAAGCTCTAGTCCTAGCTTCATCTAAGTTCATGCATAGTTTCATTACGATATCCTGATAAAAATAATTGTCTCTCTTAATTCCCATCTTCAAAGCTTGGACCACAGTAGGCATGTCCGGATTTGGGAATCCTAAGGCTTCTCTCCCAAACCTTCCTATAAACTCCCTAAGAGACTAATTATGAGCTTGAGTTACCCTGTAAAGATCATTAGTCAACTTTACGAAGATCCTGCTACAAGAAAACTGATTATTAAACACATAGATCATAATAGCAAAACAAGTAATCGAATATGGAGGAACAATGAGTAGCCATTTTAAGGATGCTCATGTTAAGGTACCTCCAAAGCCCTTATATAGACAAACTTCTTTGAGATCAGCTAGGATGGGTATGATCTCCATTCTTTCTCTATACTGAGCAACGTGTTCCTCTGGATCAGTTGTTCCATCATATGGCTTCATGCTTGGAGTCTAAAATCGCTTTGGGATCTCAGCATTGCATACTCGTAGAGAAAATCTTGATTGGTTGTGAGCTAATGGAGACATCTCCGGGATAGGTTGTACCACACCAGGCACGTTGGTGATCATAGCCTTCAACTTCTCCAATTCCCTCGCCATACTTGGGCTAATACCTGAATCCTACAAATTGTTAGTTTCAACAGGGAGTACATTTGACATGTGATCTGTACTAGGCATCTGACGCGATGATCTCTGAACATTTTCATGATCACGTTCCATAGATCGGTTCAGAAACTCTTTTTCTAGTTGTAGGAGTTAGATATCCTGCATCTTGTCGCATGGACATGAAATCTCCAGTATATATTTCTGTAGAGGAGGTATCAAAGTTCAAGTTCCTTCGTTGTAAAGAACTTGATCTTGGGACGACAAGATGTATCATCCTAGCTTTGATACCATCCATTTCCTTCTTTAGTTCATAATTTACTCTCTCTATCCTCTCGCATTGATCTGTTACCTGATAGAACATGAAGGAAATATCATTGTTAGTAACAACATGAGGGTTAGGAGGAGATACCTGGGATCCAGATAAACTGGATCTTGCAAAAAATTTCTTTTTCTGAATATTGTCAAGCTACTGAAACGAGGGTGAGGATCCGATGGGATTGCTGGAAGGTGGTACTGAGCCTGAGGTTGTGGAGGTTGATGAAACAACGGTTGATTTTCGTAAAGAGTATTGATAAAAATTGATTAAGTAAAGCCATTAACAAATTTTTGATGATAAAAAGCACCACTTGCCCCACGGTGGGTGCCAAACATTTTTGAACAAAAACTACTTATAATAATTTCTTGATCAAATCAGTTAAGTGAGGTAAGGTGCTATAATGATCTCAGTAGTAATCACAAGATATTTTTAGTAAACTTAACAAAGATATGCGTAAATAGTAAACACTGTGGTTTACGAGGAAAGCCCTTAATCCTTTTGGATTGTCGGTATAAAACATCGGGAAGGGATAATAATCCTTTGCCTTTGCTTATATTATTGATAAAACAGTGAAAAGTACAAAGTATGAGCACAAATGATCAATGCTAAGTGTTTGGGTTTTTTTTTAGTGAGTATTCCGGTGAGATTATGTGTGTTTCTTATATCGATCACTGCCTCTATTTATAATGAAAAGAAAATAACAACTACAACGAAAAAGTTGGGATTGTCCCAGTTCCGAGTAATCGGGGATCCTTCATAGACTACTTCTTCAACGTTCTCTTCAAGTCTTTAAGCTTTGACTCGAACTAGGTCTCTAACGGCTATAATCAGTTGGTCGTGATACTTGTGAACACAAGAGTATAATATACAGAGAATGATAATAAATAGGATTATGGATCATAAACCTGTCTGTGATCCGTGATCCTGTGATCATGTAGTCTGCTCGTGATCTTAGTTAACCTGCAATATACTGTGATCAGAGATGAAAATTCCACCCATAACAAAAAGATAGATACAGATCTTGATTAGTTGGTTCTCCTATCGGGACATTTCTAGGGTAGGGTTCTCGAGAGGTGACAAAGTGGTTAATCTATTTGATGAACACAGGAGGAAATGGCCAGATGACTGTTTAAGAAAATACCCACAGCTACAACACCTTCCTATTTCGGACTCGACGCGTCCGGATACGCTTACCTGGTTAGATTCGGATGGCAGCAACACTGATTTTTCGGCTAGTTTGGTTTGGTATTCGTTGAGGCATAGAGATGTTACGGTTCCTTAACATAGCATAGTCCGGTTCCCGCAATGTGTTCCGCGTCACTCTTTCGTTTTATGGTTGATAATGCGTAATAAACCTAAAACTCAGGATATGCTTCGAGACTGGGAACTATCGAGGCTATATGATATGTGTGTGTTTTGCAACTCGCAACCTGATACGCTAAATGCTAAGTGTCTGTGATCCGTGATCCTGTGATCATGAATGCGGGTTTCCTAAACAGATCTGGTTACGCATGTGTTCGTATACTAAATTAACAAGTAATTTGTTCGCTACTTATGATGTGGTCCACCTGATTGAAGTACTTCGACTCTGAAGAATGCTTGGGGGATTACAAGTCGGCCGATCCTTGGTGCTACAATCTATTTTATTTGGCAGAAACGAAATAGCCGTTTATTCAAGCGTGGTACTCGAACGGTTGACCAATTGGTACGTGTTATTTATGATATTATGAGAGTGAAGATATGTTCCTTACGAATTAAATCTTCATCGGCTACGCGTCAAGTGCTGGATATGTAGAAGATTACTGATTTAGAGACTGGCGAGTAGTTTGGTTACGTGTTTCTAGTTTTGGTGGGTCTGGTTGTTTTGTTGTTTAGTTGGCCTTAGGTGAGGGTGTGCCCTCTTCCTTGGTTCGTTTATACCGCTAGGTTTGAGCTTCCGTGTTTTGTATTGTTCTATCTATTTTTATAAAAGTTTCGCTAGGGTACCATTCCCCTTTCGCAATATATATATATATATATATATATATATATATATATATATATATATATATATATATATATATATATATATATATATATATATATATATATACATACCGGTAGGAACACTCCAAAATCAATTTAAAAATAGTAAAAAAAATGTTTTCTTAAAACTATTTCGGAGAATCATCCTAAAATAACCTCTAGAATCATTTTATGAAATAAAAAAAAATTGATTTTTTTCGAAATTTTTTATTTTTAAAAACTTGGATGCATTTTTTCGGTAAACGCATTTTTTTAGAAAAGTCGATGTATTTTCAAAAATAGGGTGCATTTTAACTCAATTTTTTTTTAATATTAATAATAAGATGCAGTTTTATCCATAAATTAGATGCATATTTGAAAATAAGTAGATGCATTTTTAATAAGTAGATGCATTTTTTTAAGCTAAATGTATTTTCAAAAATAGGGTGCATTTTAACTCAATTTTTTTTTTATTTCATAAAAAGATTTTGGAGGTTATTTTAGGAAGATTCTAGAGGTTATTTTTTTTTAACTATTGTTAAATAATTTTTTAAAATGTACTTATTGGTATGTATTTTTAACATGGTTTGTATTTGATCCACATACTATATATATATATATATATATATATATATATATATATATATATATATATATATATATATATTCTCGGGCGACTAACGGCGGCACTTTGAATTTCGTCGGTGATTGCCGGGTTTTGTGTAGATTTGATAGGAGTTTGGGTTATGAGCGTTGCGGAATCGACAAAGAGAAGGAAATACGAGAAGAAAGTTCACGTCACATCGGCTAGGGTTTTGAGAGGAAGCGTAAGAGAAGCTGGCGTTTCGTCGATTATGGGGAAGAAAAAGAAGTCTGGTGGTTCTATAAGGAAAGTTTCGATTTGTGGAAGACCTTCTGCGGTTTCGTCCGAGCATGCTAGGGTGTTATTTCCAGGTAGCGGAGAGGATGAAGGAGTTACGCCAGTTGTTACGGTGCATGGGGATGTAGTTTCGCCAGCAGTTTCGCTACCAGAAATAGTTACGCAAGCTGTTACGCAACCACAAATAGTTAAGCAAATTGTTACGCAACCACATATAGTTACGCCAACAGGTACGCTACCACCAACAGTTACGTTGTAGGGGGATTCAGTTACGCCAACAATTACACTACCACCAGTAACAGTTACGTTACCCTCATTAGTTACGCCAGCAGTGTCGTTAAATCATTTAGTTACGCCATCAGTTTCGTTAAATCCATTAGTTACGCCAGCAGTTTCATTAAATCCATTAGTTACGCCATCAGTTTCGTTACCACCATTAGTTACTCCAGTAGTTACGCCACAAGCTGTTTTGGAGGAAGGGTTTGTTACGCCATTATTTAAGAATGTTGCGGCAGCTGGAGCTCATATTGGTGTTAATTCGCCATCATATTCTGCGGGTTCGTATCATATGGGTTTTAATAATTCGGATTTAAAATCACCTTCCTTAGGTGATAATATAAATTTACATGATGATTTTCCTGCTCTTCCGGGGGAATCTATGGAGGATTATATGTCTCGCTGGTTGGGTAAGATCAAACGTCGTCAAACCGAGTTGTTTTCCGGTGATAGTAAGTTTATGCAGGATGAGGGTAACATGGATGAGGAGTTGTTGGGTTCTAAGGGTGTGTCTAAACCGTCTTTTGCTGATAAGATTAAAGTTCCACCCATAAAGAGGAAAGTTAATTTTCTGTCATTTATAACAGAATGGTGTTGATGGGGTGGATTTGGAGATACCAAGGGAGGCTGTAAGACTATCAAGTAAGAAATATGAATTTACAATTTATAGTTATTTTATTGGTAATCGCCATCCATTTCCGTTGTGGATAGATTTGTGTGGAATGTTTGGAGAAAATTTGGTTTGGAAAAAACAATGATGACTGCAAAAGGTTTTTTCTATTTCAAGTTTTCGAGTGAAAAGGGTGTTATGGATGTTTTAGAAGGGGGTCCGTGGATGATACGTAATGTTCCGATCATTTTGAATAAACGGACACCTAATATTAATGTCGAAAAGGAAGATATCACGTCGGTGCCTGTTTGGGTAAAGTTGCATGATATTCCATTAGTGGGTTACACATATGATGGTTTAAGTGCCATGGCTACTAAGATTGGTAATCCGATAATGTTGGATTCGTACACCACTGCTATGTGTATTGATTCTTGGGGTCGGCCTAGTTACGCAAGAGCAATGATTGAAGTTGATGCGAGTTGAAAGATAAACTTGTTATTGCAACTCCCCGTTTGGATGCTGAAGGTAGTACTCGCCATGAGGTGTGTGTTGAATATGAGTCGAAGCCGCCACAATGCTTGAACTGTATGGTCTTTGGACATACTGAAAAAACTTGTAGGAAACATATTCCAAAGGTGGTGATGGTGAGTGCTAATGAGGTTGATGAAGTTGGCTTTCAAGAAGTAAAACGGAAGAAAGTAAAGGGCTTTAATGTGATTCAACCTAAACAACCAGTGTTTGAATATCGTCCGAAGAGTAGGTAAATGCGGGGAATGCTAGGAGTATAAGTGGTGATGCAATTACTTATGAGAAGCAGGTTCAAGCTCGAGCTGTTGGGATTGTGAGTAAGGTTTTAGGGACTGGTGGTCTTGAGTCGGTTAAGGGTAAGGAAAAGCAAGGGGTGCAAGTGGATTGGTTAGTTCCGGAAGTCTGTGGTGTGTATGGGGAGGAACCGGGAGGGGACCAGGGAAAGACTCTACAAAATTCTGAGGGGGCAAGCACTCCCAGGTTAAACGGTTTTAATGTTTAGTGCAACATCGTGGAATATAAGGGGCTTGAACCAAACCCCAAAACAAACAGAGGTTCAAGAAGTGGTGCTAGAAAATAGTTTGCAAGTTTGCGCTATTTTAGAGTCCCACATATTTCAAGACTTCATGATGTGTGTACGTCGGTTTTTAAAGGTTGTCGGTGGACATCTAATTCTCAGGTGAGTCAAAAGGGTACTCGTATTATTCTTGGATGGGATTCGGATAATGTTGAGTTGATGGTGGTTAACCAGTCGGAACAGGTTATTCATTGTCAGGTGCGTTTGATCGGTGCTCAAAAGTGCTTTTGTTGTTCATTTATTTATGTAGGTAATCATTATATTCAGAGGCGTGAGTTATGGCAAAGTTTGTTGATGCATAATCATTTTGTGGGGAATAACGCCTGGATTGTTATGGGAGATTTTAATGTTGCTCTGAATCTTAATGATAGTACCAGTGGTGTATCTGTGGTGTATCTGGTGTATCTATTGGGATGGATGAATTTAAAGATTGTATAGAGAATGTTGGTTTGGTGGATTTGAGTCAGTCTGGCATATGGTATACATGGAATCAACGCCCGAACTCTATGGATGGTATTCTGAAGAAGCTTGATAGAATAATGTGTAATGGTCCTTTTTTGCATCAGTTTACAGATGCTCATGCGATTTTTAACCCGTATCGTATTTTGGATCATTGTCCTAGTGTTCTGAAGATCCTGTTGGCGAGTGTCAGAAAGCCGAAGCCGTTTAAGTTTGCAAATTTTGTTGCGAATAAAGAAGATTTTTTGCCTCGGGTTTCAGAAGCTTGGGTGGAGAAAATTGATGGGTTTCATTTATTTAGAGTTGCTGAAAAATTAAAACGGTTAAAGCCTATCATGCGGAAGTTGATGTGGAAGAATAGGAATGTTCATAAACGTGTTGGTTTTCTTCGAAAGGAATTAGATGTGGTTCAAGCTGAGTTAGATAAAAAAATCCTTGGTCGGAGGAGCTGCGGGTTGAGGAATCTGCTTATCTTCGTGCGTTTATAGAGGTAAAGTAAGATGAGGATATGTTTCTGAAGCAGCGTGCTAAAATTCGTTGGTTAAAGGAGGGTGATGGGAATACAGGGTTTTTTCATAATACGCTAAAAGGGAAGCGGAATAGGAGTCGTATCTCGTGTGTTCAGGATGTGGCTGGTGTGTTGCATTCGGATGCCGACGTAGTTGGTATTTTTGTGAATCATTACAGTCAGTTCTTAGGCACAGCTGAGGAGGTGGAGCATATTCGGGATATGGCGGGGTTGTTTCAACAACGTATTTCGGGTACTAAAGCTCATCATATGATCCGTCATGTTTTAAATTATGAGATTAGGGAAGCTATGTTTGCCATTGGTGAAGACAAAGCTCCTGGTCCTGATGGTTATACGTCTGTTTTCTTTAAGAAGGCGTGGGAGGTTGTGGGAGATACCGTCTGTCTGGGTGTTCAAGAATTTTTTCAGAATGGCAAAATGCTTAAAGAGGTAAATAGTACGATTATTGCTTTGCTTCCAAAAGTTGCGTCTCCGATGAAAATTACGGATTATCGTCCTATTTCCTGTTGTAATGTGTTGTACAAATGTATTAGTCGTATTATCAATAATCGTTTGAAAGAGGGGTTGACAGATATTATAAGTTCTAATCAATCTGCTTTTGTTCCCGGTAGAAGCATTTCGGATAATATTCTGTTATCTCAAGAGCTGGTTAAGAATTATCATATTGAGCATGGGGTGTCCAGATGTGCGTTTAAAGTTGATATTCAAAAGGCATATGATACAGTTGATTGGGGTTTCTTAAGGAATATTCTTATCGGGTTTGGGTTACATAGTATGATGGTGGCGTGGATTAGGGAATGTGTGACTTCTACGTCTTTTTTAATTTGTGTTAATAGGGAACTCCATGGGTTTTTTCGTGGGAAGCGGGGGTTGCTTCAGGGTAATCCGCTTTCTCCATATTTATTTACGATTGTTATGGAGGTGTTAACATTGTTACTTAAGAGAGGAGTGACAGAGTCAGCGGCGTTTAAGTACCATCCGAAATGTGCGAAATTAAAGCTTATTAACTTGTTTTTTGCTGATGATTTGATTATGTTTTCTCATGGGGATAAAAACTCGGATGATATTTTTGCGGATGTTCAAAAAGAACGACCTCGAGGAAAACAAAGAGGTAGTAAAAGAAAAGAATCATCTGACGCATCCGATAAGGCACAAACATCTTCGTCGTCGGCGTTTTGTGGAGCGATCGCGGCACACTTAAGAAAAATTACAAGAACAAAAAAGGATGTCGCGAAAACAAAAAAAGAGACACTCCTAGCACAAGAACAAGCGGCTCTCCGACAAGAACAAGTGGCTCTCCGAAAAGAACAAGCGGCTCTCAAACAAGAACAAGCGGCTTATTCAAGTGCAAGAAGAGACGATATGTTGTTTCTTCAACAAAGCACGGAGGGGTTGCCACAAGCACAAACAGAGTAGATCGAGGCCGAAAAAATAAGAATCCAACACAAATATGGGATGATTTAGCTTAGTATTTATTTTACTTTTAATAATTTGTATTGTTCTAATTATTTGTATTGTTTTTTATTTATCTTATTTAAATGTTTTAATTATTAATTTTAATAATTTGTATTGTTTTAATTATTTATTTATATTATTTAAATGTTTTAAGAAAAAAAAATTGGATCTCACAACTCCCACAATCACCCACAATCCTCATTATCATACCATCCAAAATCTCAGAATCATGATTTTCACTGCCACATCAGCAAAAGTAATCTTAGAATCACCAGAATCATGATTAATACTCCGGGTGCTCTTAGCAGTTTGTTCTTTGTTTTTCATGGTTAATAGTTCGTACTCTTGTTTCTGTTGTTCAAAAATTTCATTTGTTTATGTTTTCTAAAATTTCTCTGATATCATAATAAGCCAAGTACCAAAATAAGTTCAGTAATATACTTTTATAGAAGTCGTGTGTACGTGACTGAAAATCAGTAATTTGTAAATCTAAAAAAAGAACAATAAACCTCATAAGTTACTCACTAATTTTCTTAAAGGATGATAACTGGCCAATTCAATACTGAGCGGGAAAAATGAGTAGAGTTATCAAGTGCTTTTCCGAGATGTTACTCACTAATTTTGGTCATATGCCAACATCATAATTGTCAAAATTAGAATCGTAAGAGCTAATTACACTACACCAAAAAATGGATTTTGGGACTACGGATGTAGTCCCGAAAAACCTTGTTTGTAGTCCCAAAAAACCTATCGGGACGACATGTAGTCCCGAAAAGCGTAGTCCCCACTGCTTCGTCCCATTAAGTTTGCGGGACAGCATTTTTTATTTTTCGGGATGACGCGTTGAGCGGCCACGTCGACGGGTTTTGTTGGGACGAGATCTTTCGGGACTACAATTTGTCTCAAAAGATTTTTTCAAAACCTCTAAGGACAAGGTTTTCGGGACTACACTTTGTCCCAAACATTTTGACTTTTTCAACCCCATTTATTTAATTATTTATTTATTATTTATTTAAAGAATTATGTAACTATTATTTAATTATTAAATTATTAATTATTTTATTTAAATAATATATTTGATGAATCATTTTAAAATATATTCAGTATATATAATATCATTTTAATTAATATATTTAATTATCTATATAATTAAAAACATTTATTTTTTATTTCAATATACCAAAACATAATTATAATTATATAAATACATATATAAAAATCAATCAAAATATATAAAACTTAATATAAATAACAATAAATCTTCAATCATCAATAAAACTTAACACAAACTATAAATCTTCAATCATCAATAAAATTTAATACAGATAACAATTTACCATATATAACAAATTTCTAAATCAAAACTAAATTAAATTAAATTAAAAGCCATGGCGGTAGCATCAAGTGGCGGTGGTGGCTGGAGGCGGCAACAGCAAGCGGTGGTGGTGGCTGGAGGCGGCAGCAGCAGGCGACAGGTGATGGTGGCGTGTGGTGACAGCAAGTGGTGGTGGCGTGAGGGGGCAGCAGGTGCTGGTGGCGTGAGGGGGCAGCAGTCACGGTGGCAGCAGGCGAAGGTGGTGGTGGCGACGTCCAGTAGGTGGTGGTGGCGTCCGGTGGTATTAGGTGGTGGTGGCGTCCAGTTGTATTAGGTGGTGGTGTGCCACACCCCGCTAAAGCGGAAACACGGAATGTGAAGAGCAATAGCATTCGATACACAAGATATAGATAAACGCCAAATGACATTAAGGAAAACATAATATTCAAGGTTTACAAGTTTAAAACAAAGTTACATATCCGAATTACAAAATGGGGTGTTCAACCAAACCACCCAAACCCATCCCGTTCTTGAAGTCATTCGCCCAAAAGCATAGACTAATCAGCTAGCTTACTCGTTACCTGAAAATACGAGTCAAGTGTTAACCACGGGAGACGTAGTTAGTGAGCTACAAGTTTAAGTAAATCATAGTTTTCAAATTGTAGTTGCATAACCATGCATAGAGTATCGCATTCAAATAGTTGTTACATAAAAATGTATAGATTATAGCATTAGTGTTTATAGGCATTGACCACATAGCGCGACTATGTGACAATCCTAAGTTTTGCCCAATGATCGTTGCTAAGCCTAAAGCCTACCCATTTAGTATTATGCACCATCGTTATAAGTCGTTGTGGTGAGGGTCAATCTACCCTAATAGCGTTATCCATATCTACTAACGGTCCTTTCCAAAGGGATTAATAGCAACTAATGTCCTTGATAGTGTCGGGAGTTTTCAATGGTTTCTCACGTCCATGTTGTACAAAGTCCGCAACATGAAGATCGATTGTTTTAGTCATTGGCAAATATAGCTTTCGTGTCCTCGACATTGTTGGCAAACCCTCAACAATGCCGGAAAAATAGTTATTCGTTTTAGTATTCAAAATATCAAAGTGTTTCATAATAGCTTTCAAAGTATGCAAGTGTTTTCGTAATAGCATTGCGTATCAAATCGTTTTCCTTTAGCATTCAAGTAACAAAGTTTCAAAGTTTTCTTCCGCTTAAATATAGTGTCTAAGCCTAACACTCGCATTTCACCCCAAAAAGTATTAAAAGCGTCTAAAGAGTAGGGGTTTGTAACTCACTGTTTGCGAAGATAGTCGTAAGCGGGAACGGTCGGAAAGTGTCGGGAATCACCAAAAGCCTAATAATACCAAGTTTGTTCAAGTGTTATTATGTTATTATATAATGTGATAAATAGTCTTTAGTTAAACTTTAAGTGTCAAGGTCCAATTTGCCCAAAAATCGTCCGAAACGGTTATCGTTTTGTTTTAGTCCAAAAGTCCAAAATTAGCGTTATTGTAATTATGTTAAATATGTTTTGTTTGCTAAAGTGTCTTTTATTTTCTAACAAAATTTGGGCAGCTCTTCCGCGCCCAATTTCTATGTCTAAAATATAAAACACTTTCCCGCTCACAAAACACTTTCCCGCTCACAAAACACATATACATACATAACGATTTTAAACATGTTCTTTTAGCATATTAAGTCCAATACAAGTCACCAATGTGTTCATTTTTGCCAAACTCAGTCCCAAATGTCAAGTCTCAAAAAGTCAGAATGGTAACCAAGTTTTAAACGGCCAAAACGACGATTTTCGGGAAAATCACCAGGCTGTGCGTCGTCTTGGCCTTAGGGACGGCGCACAGCTCGAGCAGATTTTCGTTTTCGGGTTTTTCTTGTAAAATCGTTTATTCCAACCATAGATTTCGACATGCAATCGGTTTAAACTTCATAATAAGTCATTTTAACAGTTTATACATAACTTTTAACCACAAAATCGAAGATTTAAGCATCATTTATCATAAACCCGTTTTTGTATAAAAATGGTCATAAAACTTCATCAAAATTTGTTTTTATAGCTTAGATCATACATGCAAAGAGTTATATTAGTAATATAAGTAAATAGGAAGAGTTTCTACCGAAAGAAAGTGGTTAGATGATGGTCTAGACGGATTTAGAACTCCAAAAGTGTAGAAAACGTTTTGAAACCGAAATAGCTTTGATCCCCTTGCTTCCTTTGCTTGTTTGAATGATTTTAGATGGTGAAAATATAGTTTTAGTGGTTGTAAATGGAGGTGTGAATGGAGGTTTTTTAGAGAGTTTCTTATGTGTGTGTTTTAAGTGTATGTTTCTGATTTTATAAAATGAAAAAGAAAATGAAAAGAAGTGATAGAAATGATAGAAGGGGTGTTAGGGTCTGTCAAAGTTGCAGTAAATGAGTGCCAAGGGTCGATTTTGATTGGGTGATGGATTACAAAAACGAGACAAGCAACAAAATACAAAAATTTCGGACTGGGGTGTCCAGGACGTCGAGGTGTATGTGCGGCGTCCTGGCTTGTTTTGCAAGATTTTTGCGAATTTTCGTTTTTGCGTTTTGCTTCGTTGGACCTTTTTCGTTAAATGAAAGTTATAGATTATGATACGTTATGAACTTAGGAAAGTTCCTTAGGTGTTTTCTTGGGATTAGGACTTACATAATTTGATTCCGAAGTTGATTTATGATTCGATCCCGATCCGCGCTTAAAGGTTTAAATAAAGTAAACTTTCGTTTTAAGAGTTTTGTGTGAGTTAATACGAGCTTAGCTTAAGAGTTATGTCTACGTAACCACATAGCACATAAAATTAGTCATATCAGGCATCAAAATAAACACTTTGAAGTTATAAGTTAGCGTTCTCGACCTTAGTTTAGACGGTAGTCACATTCTCCCCACGTTGAAAGAATTTCGTCCCGAAATTTCAACTTGTGGTACTCGTTGTGGGAGAAGTGAAGAGATGAGGATACTTAAGCATCATCTGATCCTCTCGTTCCCAGGTATATTCGGGGCCTCGCTTTGCGTTCCATCGCACCCTCACTATTGGGATTTTACTGTGCCTTAGTTTCTTAGTTTCGCGATCTATGACTTCAATCGGTTCCTCGACAAATTGGAGCTTCTCGTCTAGTTGTACTTGTTCTAAAGGTGTGATAAGTGTTTCGTCCGATAGGCACTTTTTCAATCTTGAAACATGAAAAGTGTTATGCATGTTACCGAGCTCTTGCGGTAGTTCTAAACGATATGCCATGGGACCTATCCTTTCGAGTATCTCAAATGGTCCCACATATCTCGGGCTAAGTTTTCCTCGCTTTCCGCGGCGTATTTCACCTTTCCAAGGTGACACCTTTAGAAGTACTTTGTCGGCGACTTGAAATTCTAGATCCTTTCTGCGCATATCAGCATAGCTCTTTTGACGACTTCTCGCAGTCTTAAGTCTTTCCTTAATCGTTGTGATCTTATCATTCGTCTCTTGCACTACATCCATGCTAATTAGTTGTCGATCTCCCGGTTCCAACCAACACAATGGAGATCTACATTTCCTTCCGTAGAGAGCTTCAAAAGGCGCACATTTGATGCTAGCATGGTAGCTGTTATTGTAAGAGAACTCTATTAGTGGTAAGTGGTTATCCCAACTTCCTCCGAAGTCGATAACGCATGCCCTCAGCATGTCCTCCAGTGTTTGTATAGTGCGCTCGCTTTGACCATCAGTTTGCGGATAGTAAGCCGTGCTTAAGTCCAATCGTGTGCCAAACGACTCTTGGAATGCCTTCCAGAATCTGGAAGTGAAGCGAGTATCTCTATCCGAGATGATTGACGTGGGTATTCCGTGATGTCTCACTACCTCGTTAATGTATATTTGGACAAGTTTTTCTACGTTAAAACTTTCCTTAATGGGAATGAAGTGTGCTGACTTCGTTAGCCGATCTACTATAACCCAGATCATGTCGTTACCTTTTGATGTTCGAGGTAACTTTGTGACGAAGTCCATTGTGATTTGTTCCCATTTCCACTCGGGAATTTCGGGTTGCTGTAGTAATCCAGATGGCTTTTGATATTCGGCCTTCACTTTCGCACAAGTGAGACATTTCTCTACGTATAATGCAACGTCTCTTTTCATTCCAGGCCACCAATAATGTTCCGTGATGTCCTTATACATCTTGCTTGACCCTGGGTGGATTGAATATCGTGTTCGGTGTGCTTCATCCATGATGGCCTTCCTCAATTCGTTAGTCGTAGGAATCCAGGCTCGATCCTTAAAATAAAAGACATCGTCGCTCTTCCTTACAAAATCCTTGTCGTGGTTGTGCAAAGTTTCGACCTTTATGTTATCTGCTTTCAAAGCCTCATGTTGGGCACTTGCTATACGCGCTCTCAAATCGGGTTTAAGGTAGATTCCTAATGCACGCACTCGAGTCGTCTGTTGCCTCTCTTTTCTACTCAAGGCATCTGCTACGACGTTCGCTTTGCCAGGGTGATACTTAATATCGCAGTCGTAGTCGCTAAGGAGTTCCAACCATCTCCTTTGCCTCATATTGAGTAGCTTCTGATCTAGTATGTGTTGCAGACTCCTATGGTCTGTGAATACCGTGCATTTGGTTCCGTAGAGATAATGTCTCCAGATTTTTAGGGCAAAAACTAACGCTCCTAGTTCTAAGTCGTGAGTGGCGTAATTGACCTCGTGTTTCTTAAGTTGTCGCGATGCGTAAGCTATGACCTTGTTTCGTTGCATCAATACACAACCTAATCCTAGGTTAGATGCGTCACAATAAACTACGAAGTCTTCGTTTCCCTCAGGAAGAGTTAAGATCGGAGCGTTGCACAGTTTCGTTTTCAGGATATTGAAGGCTTTTTCTTTAGCATCTCCCCAGTTGAACTTCTCGTTCTTTTGGGTTAACTTTGTTAGGGGTTTAGCTATCTTAGAGAAATCCTGAATGAATCGCCGATAATATCCAGCCAGTCCTAAAAATTGGCGGATTTATGTCGGGCTTTTGAGAGTTTCCCAATTCTTTATTGCCTCGTTCTTTGATGGGTCAACGTGGATTCCAGATCCATTGTGTCGGGATCGTATTAGTCTGGATAAACTAATATGTTTGCTAATGATTAAGATCGAGATCTATTGAAGAAGTTCAGCAGCGGATGAACACTTCAATATTACGAGTTATCGAACAACTAATAATGAATAATAACTAAACAAATTATTGTCGAATTATAAGCCTCAATTGCATTAATTCAATATATCAATACAACGTGTTTTCTATTCTTCAAGGATCTATCTATTTATAGACCTTGAGGCTCGTTCTAGATAAACTAGAATTCTACATCTATCCTTATCTAAATCTATCATTATCTAGATTAAGGAAACTTTACTTAAATAACAAAACGAAATCTAATCTAATTATAACTCTATTCTAATTAGATTTGATACTTGCAAGATAAGTTTTGTCTTCCGCGTGTCTTGACTTTATCTTGACTCTGAATTTGTCCGTAGTAACTCCATCTCCGTAGTAACTTTAGTAATACGTTGAACAGCCGCACTAACTTGTTCTTGTGTTCTTCCGTAGTAACTTCTTAACATCAATCTGACTGTTTAAGTTACTTTCGTTTGTTCGTTAGGTATCATTGTTTATGGTTAAACTATATTAACTAAGTTATAACCCAACAATCTCCCCCTAACCTTGAACTTTTATGACACATCAAAAGTACAAGTTTCATGCTCCAACAGTATTAACTACTTCATTCATAAAGCAGTATTAACTATTACAACGATGAGTTATTACAAGTCAATTTCCATTTTGTTCTTTTCTTCTATCCTTTGACACAGGATCTTCCAAATAAGTTCTTGAGCAAGCATTGAGTCTCTTGGTCCATTCAGCTTTAATTCAATCAGCTCATCCAAAGTCTTCAATGAATGTGGATACTTGTGACTTACCAAGTAGAATTCCCTTGCTCCATGTCTTCTTATAATCGAGTACACTTCACTTTTCTCATAAATAAACCAGTTGAGTACCGGATTATTAGGTCCTTCTGCCTTGAAGACTGAACTTGTTGGCTTGTATCCAGGTTCAAACAGTATGCACAGAACATCCATTGCCAGATCAATACCAGGACATACTCCTTTTCTTTGATGAGAGTATTTCCTTATGCCAATCTCATACATCCTCTCCAGATCATCTCTATCAAATTCCATGAAAACTGCATGAAAGGCTATAAGATTTTTCTTTGACTTATCAGCTCTTATAACTTCATATTCAGTTTTCAGATTTCCACCAATGTATTTCCAATCAATGATTGCTGGAGGTTTCACCTTCAATGGAGTATATTTCAAACCTTCAACATGGTTGATGTATGCAGAATAATCTCCCCCTTGAGCAGTACTAGGAGGATCTTGTTCCATATCTTCAGGCTCTGGTTTGACATCCATGAATGGAATATCTGGGCTTGATTGAGAAGCAGCAGCAGCATCTTCATTCATCCTTCTTCTTTTTGCTTGAGGAATTCTTGTAGATCTGCTCTTGACTCTTCTATGCTTCTCCTCAGACTTCTTTTCTTCAGGAATAGGTTCAGAATGTATGAACACTTTTCTTCCTGTTTTCAGGGCAGCTTCAAGAGCATCTTTCTTCTTTTTCTCTTGAATCTTAGCTAGCTTTGCAAGAGCATCTTCCCTGTTAGATTCCTTTTGTTTTTCTTCCTTTACAAGTTCCAAGATAGAAGCCAGCTTCATAGGGCCTAAGGATCTGCCACTATGACCTTTGCTTTTGAGATAAGCTGTGTACTTCTTTCTATCTTCAGCTATCTTGACTTGTATAGGAGTAGGTTTGGACACTTTCTTCTTCTCAGGCTTGGCTTTGGTTTTGGCTTTGACAAGATTAAGCTCTTCTTCATGCATCTTCTGTGCTAGAAGTTCATCAGATCTTTCCACAGATTTTACCAAGCCCTTTTTAGCTAGTCTGTCCAGAATATCATCATTAACCATCTCATGGGCTTTTATTGCATCCTCTTCTGCAATTTTGGCTAGTTTCTCCCTGTCTTCTGGAGTTGGTTCTTTGTTTAGCCTAGCATGAAGTTCATCAGCTTCAGCTATTTGCCTCAGTCTTTCTCTTTCTTCCTCCACCTTTTTCTCAACAGCCATCTTAAACAATAGTTCTGCTTGTTCCTGTTCTTTTCTAAGCAGTTCAATTTCTTCATCTGTCATACCTTGAAAATTAATGGCTTCCTCCTTGCTCTTTTCCTTTTCAGTCTTTTGCTTCACCACAGCAATGGATTTTCCTTTTTCTTTTTCAGCATCAAGGTCAACAATTTGTATCTTATTCTTCTTCTTGTCCACTGTGATGTATCCCACTTTACCTGTAGGAGCAGAAGTACCTGCAGATTGTTCAGGTAACTTGAGAGAGGTTTGTTTAGGTTTTTCACCTAAAGCAGCAATTGCTCTCTGTCTTGCAACTGTTTCAGCCAGCAGCTTCTTTCTCTCTTCTTCTGCTTTTTCCTCTTTGATCATCTGCAGCTGTGATGCTATGGTGTCTTCATCAGCCATCACATTAGTTCTTGACAATTCTGTTCTTATAAGAACATTTGCAGCTTCATCTTGATCAATGGTAGAAGGAGTATCTTTGATAGTGGTGGAAGGAGTTGTAGCTTCAGATTGAATTGCTTGAAGCTGTGAGAAAGCTTGATTGAACGTGGGAGGAGTGGCTGAGAATAGGTAGGACTGATCTTCCTCCTTTGTTTCTGGAGCTGGGCTAATGATCATTTGCTCCGTAGTAACTTGTTCTGTTTCAGCCGTACCAACTAAGTCCGTAGCAACTGGACTAGTTGTCATGGGGTCCGCAGCAACTGGGTCAGTAGTAACTGGGCTAGTTACCATAGGATCCACCGTAGTAACTTGATCCGTAGCAACTTGATCCGCAGTAACCATTTCAGCATCTTGATCCGTAGCAACTTTTGTTTTAGTAGCAATTGGTGAAGTTTCATCTTCCATCTCGTCTAGTTTTTCTTCAACCATTTGCTTGACTTCTTGCTGCTGCTGCTCCCCATTAAGTGGAGTATCCACTTCCATATTTTCACCCTCTGCATCTATCACCATTTGACATCAAAGTCTGTCTACCCTTCAATTACACTGTCTGTCTCCATCTCTTCATCTTGATTGGAGGTGGCAGTGATGACAGTGTCTGTGCTTCCCTTGACTTCTCCCCTGCTTTCACCAGATGATAACACATCTATTTCTTTCTCCCCCTTGTTGTCATCTGATGGAGAGGTATCTGAAGAGGAAGAGCTGGATGGTATTGGTGAATTTCCAGCATCTTGTGTGGTGATTCTTTTGGGCAGTAGCTGGACTGATAATAGTGATTGTTGTGCCAGTACCTGCTGCACCAAAGATGTTAAAGAGGACAGTATCTCTTCTTGCTTTTCAACCCTTACCAATAGTTTCTGGTACATTCCCATCAATTCCTTGTAATTACCACCACTACCCTCACCCCTTTCCTGTTGGGTACCAACAGGTGGAAGATCCTCGGGAAAAGAGAAACTCTCCTGCCTAGCAGAAGCATGAATCTCCCCCATGGTCTCTTGGCGCCAGGGACCACCTTCCCAATTTGAGAACAAGTTCTCAGTAAAGGATGGTGTTGCCGTAGTTTGGGTCTTAGTGATGTTGACACTGTCCTGAGCTCTACTATAAGAAGTAGAGGCTGCAGTAGTGTCAGCCCTCCCCACATGGTCTTCCCTCTCCTTAGTGACCAACTCAGTGAACAAGGGGGTATGTTCAAGGTTTCCCCTAATTTGTGTGGCAATCCTGAAGATGTTTCAGGGATTGCTTTTGCAGTAGAAGAATGAGGGATGGATTTAGACACAAGAGGCTGAGTAACCCTCTTGAGTCTTTTAGAAGCAACTGTGGGGGATTTGTGAGGCGCAGAAACTTTGGGTTTAGTCACTTTAGCAGTAGTGACTGGAGCAGTAGCAACTGGAGTAAAACTCACAGTAGCAACTGGAGGTACTTTGGCAGTAGCAACCACCGTAGTAACCTCTGGGTTTCCACCTACAGTACCTGCTTCAGATATGGCACTAGTGCCAACGGATATTGCAGTAGTACTGTGGATGGCAGTTGTGGGTTGGGACAGAGGAAGAGTTTCTTGTCCTGCAGCTGTGGGAATTGTGACCACCAACATTTTTGAGAACAGTGGTGTCACACGAGATGGTCCACCCTTGTTTGGTTGTCTCATGTTTGTAAAAACTTTTCTTGTGTGAGCATGTGAGACAAAATATTTTTCTGATCTGGGGAGATCTTTATGAACACAGTTTATGCAATGTTGAAGAAATCTTGGATACATAAGAAATTTATTAGAACTGTCAATATTTCTTCTCATTGCATCAAAAATCATGTATGAAAAATTATAAGTTCTCCCCGTAGCCAAGCACACCATTGCATTGGCTAATGATGAACTTCCTTCATGCCACCCTGTTCGTTTGGGGGACATACATTGTTGCAAAGTATGCAACATGAATTTCCATTGAGGGGAAAGTTTAGCTTTTAAACATGTAGATATGTTTAAGTTCCCCTCATATCCCATGTTTTGAAAAGTAGTAATAAGGGTGTCATCAGGAACATGTTCAATACCTTCCTCATCTTGTAGGTTAAGATGGGTTCTGAGTGAGGATTCTGTCACCTGGAATGCTTTTCCCCTGACCACCGCATTGATGGCGATTTCAACGTTGTCCAGAGTGGCAGTTGTCCAGAAATCCCTAATATGGGATTCATCAATCGTCGGATTAATGGTTAACGCCGTCTTGATTGTTGATTGATTGAAGAAATCAACTATATCGTGAAAATCGGCGTTATCGGTATGCTTCTCCAGGTAAGCGACCATGTTATGCGTCTTGTAAAATTGCAATTGATCCGCCATTGATGATTCATGCACGTGGTGCTTGATGAAGTCCATATAGGGCTTTGATCAGTTTGTACACCTTGTGTGGATGTTGAGGGTCTTCAAATCCAGGAGGTTGTTTGACATACACCTCTTCTTCAATGACTCCATATAAGAAAGCGCTCTTGACGTCCATTTGATATACCTTGAATCCCATAAAAGAAGCAAAGGCTAGGAATAAGCGTATGGCTTCAATCCTAGCTACGGGAGCAAATACCTCTTCATAGTCAATGCCTTCTTCTTGAGTGTAGCCCTGGGCAACCAGTCTTGCCTTATTTTTGATCACAATTCCACGCTCATCTTTCTTGTTCCTGAATATCCAGCGTGTACCAATCACCTTTTTGCCATATGGGATCTCAACTAGTACCCATACCCCTTGAATCTTGAACTGGAGCAACTCTGCCTGACATGCTTCTATCCAGTGTGGATCTAGTAGAGCCTCTTGAATTTTCTTTGGCTCCATTTGAGAGAGGAAGCATGCAAAGAGACATGTGTTGATAAGGGCACTTTGAGAAACCTTTTTGGATTTGGTTTGACTTCTGGTCTCCATTGAGATGTCAAAGTTGCCAATGATTTGATTAGAAGGATGGTTCTTGGCAACGCGAGAGGATGGGACCTTTTCAGGGCGTAAGCCAACTCCTAAGTTTGTATCATTCATGTCGGGCAGATCATTGCTTGGATATTGTCCGGTGGTTGGAGGAGTAATGAATGATGAGTTGTTATGTGTATTGGGATAGGGTTCAAAATCGTCATATACCAATTGTTCAACTCCATTTGCATCCTCTTCAATGAGACGTGGTACTCCATTGGGTCTAGTGACATGAGCCGTAGCTAATGGTGAATGTGGTTGTGCTTCATCGTCCTCTTTTGTAGAATTGTCTTCAGTGTGAGGAGAGTCTGGTTCTTCGTCCTCTTTTGTGGAGTTGTCTTCAGTGTGAGAGGAGTCTGATGTTGCTGGAGAGATGGAATCTTCCAAAGTGATGGGCAGATTGATGTATTCCATCACATCCAAGCGGGCAGTACCTGTAATAGGAGCCGTAGCAACAGGTGCCGTAGTCGTGGATTTTGTTGCCGTATTAACTTGCTCAGTAGCAACTTGGTCCGTATCAACTTGCTTTGGATGAAACTCAAAGTTAGAGTTTAGAGATCTTGTTAAGGCATCCAAATCAAATACCCAATCTGGTCCATGTCCTCTCTTGTTGGGTGTGTATTCATTGAATGTGACATTTGAGCTTTCTTCAATGATCTTTGATTTGTGATTGTAGACCCGATATGCTTTGCTTTGAGATGAGTAGCCAACAAATGTTCCTTCATCAGCTTTGCTTTCGAATTTGCCAAGATAGTCTTTTGAGTTAAGAACTGTGCATGGGCATCCAAAAGCACGAAGAAAGCTGATCAAGGGTTGCTTCTTGTGTAGTAGCTCATATGGTGTCTTGTTGTGTGCCTTAACTAGCAACACCCTATTCTGGACATAGCAGGCAGTGTTAACTGCTTCTGCCCAGAAGAAGATAGGAAGGTTTGAGTCAGCTAGCATGCTTCTGGCTGCCTCAATCAGTGTCCTATTACGTCTTTCAGCAACTCCGTTTTGTTGAGGAGTCCTGGCAGCACTGAATTGGCGTTCTATTCCTTTCTTCTCACAGAAGTCATTCATCACACTATTCTTGAATTCTGTACCATTATCACAACGGATTTTCTTGATCTTCTGAGTGAGTTGAAGTTCAATCTTAGTGATAAAAGAGATGAGAAGTTGGCTTGTTTCATCTTTGGTACCAAGAAAATAAACCCATGTATATCTTGTGTAATCATCGGTGATGACCAAGCAGTATGACTTCTTTGCAATGCTCTTTACATTCGTAGGACCAAAGAGATCCATGTGTAATAAATGTAAAGGAGTGGTGTTAGAGTTGACTTCCTTTATCTTGTGGGAAGACTTGTGTTGCTTCCCCTTCAAGCAAGCTAAGCAATTGTCTTCAAGGTTGAATTGCTTGTTTGGGAGTCCTCTAACCAAACTAGATTTAACTAGTTTGTTGATGTTTTTCAGGTTCATGTGGCACATCCTCCTATGCCATAGAGTTGATTCATCCAAAGTTGCTTTTGAGAGAAAGCAGGCTTCAGGTGAATTGACTTGAACCTTGGACATGTCTAGACAATAAACATTGTCCCTCCTTGGTGTTCTGAGTAGTATCATGCTTTCATCGATTACATACCCAGGCTTCATTATAATGCATTCAGTAGCAGTGAAGATCGGTGTGTGTTTCTCATCACAAACTTGAGAAACACTCAACAAATTATATTGAAGCTGTTGCACATAGTACACATCCTTGAAGTGTAGTGTACCATTGCTGATTGTTCCCTTTCCAGTAATCTTTCCTCCCTTTGGATTGCCTCCAAAAGCAACATATCCTCCATTGAACTTTTCAAAGTCCTGAAGGCATGACATGTTGCCTGTCATGTGCCTGGAGCAGCCACTATCTACATGCCAACTGTTCTCATCTTCTGTTGTTGGCTGAACCTGCACATTAACATGAGAGATTAGTTTCTGGTGGGAACCCAAGCCAAAGTTGACTTGGGTTTGCCCATATCATCGAAGTAACTCACCTTCCTTTGTACAAGTTTTGAAAAATCAGTGGGGATAGGTGGTTGAGTTACTTGAACCTTTGGTTGCCACACTTTCTTGAAAGATTTATTGTTATGGACAATTTTGGTGTTAACCACTTTTGATTTAACAATTTGAGTAGGTACTGGTTTGACATGTCGTTGTTTCTTAGTGTGAATAGGAGCCTTAGTGACAAAGTTACTTTTGGCAGTATTAACACGAGCATGGTTCATACGGTTAGGTTTCACAGTATTAACACGAGCAGTATTAACACCTTTACCTTTGGCCGTATTAACCTTAGCCGTAGAAACTATGGTTTGTCTAGCAGTACTAACTCTATTGTTGAAAGTTTTGTTCCTGTTCTTACCACTTTGCTTTTCTGAAGAGGATTGTTTAACAAAGTTGGTTTTAGTGACAACCCTTCCCTTGTACCCCACCCCATGATGTGGTTTTTGAGTCACTTGCACTTGATTTTGTGGATTGTGATAACAGATCTTTGCATAGTGATTTAGTTTACCACAAATAAAACATCCCTTCCTAGTATTTTGTACAACTTGACCCTTTTGGGTTTTGACCTGGTTCATGTTTCTTTGATTTCCTCTTTTGCCTATGTGTTTCCAAGTATTGTTGTTTTCCTTAGGTGTTTGCTTATTTTTGTTTTCTGAAGGTGTTTTTGCAGTCTTAATGGGGTTAGTTGGGGGCAGAGACACTAAACTTTGTGTAGAGGGTAAAGTTATTCCTTCTATTGTGAGTAGGTGATTTTCTAATGGAATGTCCTTGTTCTTCACAATATGAACTTTACTTTCTTCAACTAAGTCCTCTATTAGAACTTCATCATAGTTGATTGGATCAACATTGAATGATTCCTTTGGAGGTGTCTGAGATATTGGGATTCTAGGCTCATCTAAAGATGGTGGGATATAGTTTTGGTTAAATGGAGGGGCAACTTCTTTGTATCCTAGGCCAGCCTTAACCTTGCTATGAATTTGTTTTTGGCAAAGGTCGTTTACAGATTTAGAAGCAAATTCTAACTTCCCTACATCTAACTCAATTTTTGTGTGTTCTTGTTCTAAAAGTTTAACCTTATCCCTAGCCACCTTGAGTTTAAGAAGTAAGTTCTCTTGTTGCCATTCAAGTAGATTGATCTTTTCTTGATAGCTTTGTTCATTTACTTTGTGGGACTTAATCTGGTTTTCTAGATTATCAATTACTCTAAGAGCTGACCTTCTTTGTTCTTCTAAGTTTTTAATGGAGTCACTCATTAGTTGATTATGATCTTTGTACTTAGTGATTATATTTTTACATTCAGGAGTACAAAGTTTGGGATTTACCTCTGCCATAAGAGATGCTGAATCTGGAGTTGGTGAGTCAATAGCCATGAGAGCATCCTCGTGTGGTGCTCCTTGATCATCATCTGTCCAGTCGTATCCCAGTATGTTGTTATTGAGTGTAAGAATTCCAACGTCAACATACTCCAGCTCAGTAGAAAAAGCATCGTCCGCAGCAACTAATACTCCTAGAATGTCAGTATCATCTGTTACTACGGCTATGCATGCATGGTGAACAGTAGCCGTAGTATTTTCTACGTGATTTTGTTCCTCAGAGATTAGTGCTCTATTCTGACTTGTTTCTTCAGCCAAGTCGCTCCAATCGAATCCAAAGATGTCCTGTGACATGAGTGCACTTTGATTTGTCTCTTGAGTGGTTCGTGGATTGTTGGTGTTTGACTTGTTTGGACAATCTCTAGCGAAGTGACCTAGTTCACTACATTCATAGCACTTCACTTTGCTCTTGTCGAATGTGATTCGTTCGTTGTTTCGTGGATTGAATCTCCTTCCTGTTCTATTCAAGAATCTTCTTGCGCGTAGGGCCAACATAGCAGATTGCCACTTTAGATCGATTTCATCAGAATCATCTTGTTGCATCTGTTTGACCTCTTCAACTGTGAGATTAGCACACTTACATATAAAAGATTCGAATGAAATCTCTTCGCTGATTTCATGTATGGATCCTCCAGATGTTGTAGCAAGAGCAGTATTAACATTGGTAATACTGGGATTGTTGTTGGAAACCTTTTCTGCTTCGACTTCAGATTCAAAGACTCTTAGGTCGTTGTAGAGATCATCCAACTCTAGTGCTTCTAGGGCGTCTCCTTGTCTGTAGATAACAGTATACACAATCCATTCCTTCCCTAGAGCTCGGATAAACTTTCTGTTTAGATCATCCTTTTCATACTTGATTCCTGCGCTTATCATCTCTCCAGTGAGCTTCTTGTACCGATCAAAAGTCTGAGTCATTCGTTCGCCAGGTATGCCATTGAAGTTTTCATACTCCTGTTTGAGAAGGGCTTTCTTGTTCTTTTTGGTATTCTTAGTTCCGCTGAATCTCTTTTCCAATGCTTCCCATAGCGATTTGGCATCTTCATATTCTTCGAATTGTGATTGATATTCGTTGGGGATTGCAATCATAAGAATACTGAGAGCCTTGATCTCAGTTTGTTTCTCTCTTCGTTCAAGATCGCTTACCAGTGCTCGAGCATTCATTCCTGGTTCTCCATCAGCTCCTTGGGCGGTAGGACGTTTGTTACCGTTGATGATTACATCCCATACTGTGTAGTCGGCCAGTAGGATGTGTTGCTTGATTCGTAGCTTCCATAAGTCGAATTCGTTGCTGTTTAGGATGGGAACTTTTCCAAGCGCAACTTCCGTCATGATGGTTGTAATGATTCTTGCTTGTGAGGATTATTAACTCGTTGATCAATGGATCTAAAGCACCTCCTGTGCTCTGATACCACTTGTCAGGATCGTATTAGTCTGGATAAACTAATATGTTTGCTAATGATTAAGATCGAGATCTATTGAAGAAGTTCAGCAGCGGATGAACACTTCAATATTACGAGTTATCGAACAACTAATAATGAATAATAACTAAACAAATTATTGTCGAATTATAAGCCTCAATTTCATTAATTCAATATATCAATACAACGTGTTTTCTATTCTTCAAGGATCTATCTATTTATAGACCTTGAGGCTCGTTCTAGATAAACTAGAATTCTACATCTATCCTTATCTAAATCTATCATTATCTAGATTAAGGAAACTTTACTTAAATAACAAAACGAAATCTAATCTAATTATAACTCTATTCTAATTAGATTTGATACTTGCAAGATAAGTTTTGTCTTCCGCGTGTCTTGACTTTATCTTGACTCTGAATTTGTCCGTAGTAACTCCATCTCCGTAGTAACTTTAGTAATACGTTGAACAGCCGCACTAACTTGTTCTTGTGTTCTTCCGTAGTAACTTCTTAACGTCAATCTGACTGTTTAAGTTACTTTCGTTTGTTCGTTAGGTATCATTTTTTATGGTTAAACTATATTAACTAAGTTATAACCCAACACATTGACTACGTGGCCGAGAAATTTGACTTCACGCAGCCAGAATTCGAACTTAGAAAACTTTGCGTAGAGTTGTTGTTCCTTGAATAATTCCAATAACAGCTTTAAGTGCTCTGCGTGATCCTCTTTGGTACGCGAGTAGATTAAGATGTCGTCGATGAATACAATAACGAACTTGTCTAGGTACGGTCGGCATACCCTATTCATCAAATCCATGAATACTGCCGGTGCATTTGTGAGTCCAAATGGCATTACCAAGAATTCGTAGTGTCCGTATCTAGTGCGGAATGCGGATTTCGGTATATCATCCTCGGAAACCAACACTTGATGATAACCGGACCTTAAGTCAATCTTTGAAAAGTAGGTTGCGCCTTGCAGTTGATCGAAAAGGTCGTCGATTCGTGGAAGAGGATATCGGTTCTTGACGGTTAGTTTATTCAATTCTCGGTAGTCGATACACATGCGAAAAGATCCATCCTTCTTCTTTACGAATAGAATCGGCGCGCCCCATGGTGATGAGCTTGGTCGGATAAATCCTTTATCCAATAATTCCTGAACTTGGTTGGATAATTCCTGCATCTCAGTCGGAGCTAGTCGATATGACGTCCTTGCCACCGGTGCCGCTCCAGGAATTACCTCGATCCTAAATTCAACTTGCCTCTGAGGTGGTAATCCACGTAGTTCTTCAGGAAATACTTTCGGATAGTCTCTAACTATCGGTACATCCTTAAGGTCTGCTGCTTTTGCCTGTTTGTCCTTTATGTTCACTAATAATGCAAAGCAGCCCTTATTCAAGTACTTGCGCATTTTTATCACCGATATAAGTTTCGATGTTTGGCCCGGCCTATCTCCTTGTACTATCAATTCCTTTCCATCTCCTAACGGTATCTAAACAAAATATCCTTGCGTCTCGGATGGTTAACCAGTCCATTCCTATTACTCCGTCAAAGCTCTTAAGTTCGATAGGGATTAGATCTATTTCGAAAGAGTGGTTAGCTAGGGTTATTGTGCAATTCTTAATTACGTCGCTAGCCTGGTATTCTACCGTAAACTTTTCACTTAGGGGTTCGGTGTCTAAAGCAATCAAGGGTCTAAACTCTAAGGACACAAAACTTTTGTCCGCGCCTGACTCAAACAGTACTGAGGCATAATAGTTGTTAAGGAGAAATGTACCTGCAATCACCTGGGGGTCGTTCCTTGCTTCTTCAGCACCAATCGCAAAGGCTCTACCGCGGCCTTGTCCCCCATCGTTTCCCCTCTGATTTTTCTGATTCTGGTTTTGCGGTGGGTTTTAATTGCGGTTCTGGTTTGGGTTTCGGGCAGGGTTTAGCCTAGGACAAGAATTTCGGTAGTGATCCCTACTACCGCACTCATAACATTATCCCTGGCGAGGCCTATCGTTCTGTTGTGGCCTCCCCGCTTGTCGCGGTCCTTCATTCTGCCTTCCCGCCTGCTGCGGTCCAGCATTCACTGCCTTATAGTGTCGCGTCCAGTGACCGAGGCGGTTGCAGTTGGTACATGACCGGCAGTCTCCTCCGTGGTGATAACCGCACCTATCGCATTTCGGCGCTTTCCCTTGATAGACGGTATTCTCTGTCGCGGCCACTCCATAGTTCCTAACTGTCTTGGCCTTCTTGTTGAAGCGATCCCTTCTTTTCCCCGACGTGTCCTCAACCTTGCGCTTTCCCTTAGCGTCCTCTGCACCAGTCTTCGACGCTCCTCCGTTCCTTATCCAGTCCTGGGTCAGGCGGCTTGCCAAGCTCACGGCCTGCTGCATCGTGGCTGGCTCGGTAGCTGTCGCCATGCCCCTTATCTCGGGCGAGAGTCCCCAAATGAAGTGGTCAATACGCTTGTCTTCGGGGGTTACTAGTTCACGTACTATATTTGCGAGTTCATGAAATCGCGCGACGTATGTGTCGATGTCAGTGCCCACCATGGAGTGATTCCAGAGTTCGTTCTTGAGCTTCTTCAAGATCTCCTTGGGACAGTACTCAATTACCAGTAGTTCCTTGAATCTTGCCCATGGCATGTTCTATGCAGCGTCCGGACCTTGGACCTGTAGCTGGCTGTTCCACCAGGTTAGTTCTCGTCCATGAAGCATGCAAGAAGTGAATTCCACCTTCTTGTTTTCAACACACTGGCTGATTCTCAACACGACTTCCATACTATCGATCCAGCGCGATAGTACAATGGCGCCCTCAGTGCCATGGAATTCTTTTGGCCTACAGGATATGAAGGTCTTATAGCTACATCCTTGGTTGTTCCCTTGGTTGTTCCCCTGGTTGTTTCCTTGGTCATTGTTTCCTTGATTGTTATTTTCTTAGTTGTTGTTTTGTTGGTTGTTGTTTCCTTGGTTGTTGTTATTCCCCCTTGGTCCTCCCTGGTTAATACTCGCGTTGATTCGGGCTATGATTTCGGGTATCGCCTCGTTCAGTCGGGCGTTGATCCTTTGGACAATGCGCTCATCGTTGGGTCCAGCCATTTTCCTCCCCAACAGAGAACTCGGGTTTAGGGTTTTGATATATCACTTCAGATTCAAAAAAAAGGGAAATAACAAGAACAACAACAATCGTAATTATAATCCGTCCATTTTGTATATCGCTCAAAATTTGATATTCTTACAAAATCCAACATCATCGACTATTGTCGTACATTACCAACCATCATAAAGTACTACGCTTACAATCCTTCATAAACTACATGTTCGGCTTACAATCCAAAAGACGTCTTACAACAACCTCTAAACCTTAATTACAACCAAAACAACCATGAGGAATACTACTACTATGCTAATCAGCATCAAGTTGTGTGCTGCTCGAATTGCCTTTCGTGCCATTGCCTTTGTGCGTAACACCTCGGTGTACAAACCACGTATCTGGTGGGAGTGATCTCTCACGACTTGTGTGTATCCGCGGAGGTCGACGGACATGTTACAAAGCGCTTGGATTTCTTCGGGAGTCAATCCGCGAACAGGGGGTGGTGGTGGCGTAGTTATCTGAGGTCTCGAGTGACGATTTGGTGGGTGACGTGCGCGGCGTGTTGGTAATCGTGAGCTTCCTTCACCGTCCCGACGGAGGTAACTTAGGGTGAGTGGTGACGATTTCTGACTCCTAGAGCGTGATTGGGATTCGTGAGAGTGTTCGGTTTCGTCGTCTGACGTAGCTATCTCTCTCCCTCTCGACATACCCTAAATCGGTAACGCGTTAGTTCGAAGACACGGCTCATGTTAGTGTTAGTAATAAGCTGAGCACATAGAGTATCTTAAGTATAGCATCTAGGTCTGTGTGGGTCTGACTTCAAGAATTCTCGGGGAGGTTCGTTTAACGTTTTACCAATCCCGTTCCGGCATAATTTAGTCCAAATTATTCATAGGTGATCAGGCTACGAATAATTCAAGTTAAACAATGCCTTCACGTTTTGGTTAAATAAAATCTTTCGTTTTAGAAACTGGTTATAGTTTGATTTTTTTTTGAAAAAAATCGGTATTCACTATAACCTTGCGCTCTGATACCAAGTCTGTCACACCCCGCTAAAGCGGAAACACGGAATGTGAAGAGCAATAGCATTCGATACACAAGATATAGATAAACGCCAAATGTCATTAAGGAAAACATAATATTCAAGGTTTACAAGTTTAAAACAAAGTTACATATCCGAATTACAAAATGGGGTGTTCAACCAAACCACCCAAACCCATCCCGTTCTTGAAGTCATTCGCCCAAAAGCATAGACTCATCAACTAGCTTACTCGTTACCTGAAAATACGAGTCAAGTGTTAACTACGGGAGACGTAGTTAGTGAGCTACAAGTTTAAGTAAACATAGTTTTCAAATTGAAGTTGCATAACCATGCATAGAGTATCGCATTCAAATAGTTGTTACATAAAAATGTATAGATTATAGCATTAGTGTTTATAGGCATTGACCATATAGCACGACTATGTGACAATCCTAAGTTTTGCCCAATGATCGTTGCTAAGCCTAAAGCCTAAAGCCTACCCATTTAGTATTATGCACCATCGTTATAAGTCGTTGTGGTGAGGGTCAATCTACCCCAATAGCGCTATCCATATCTACTAACGGTCCTTTCCAAAGGGATTAATAGCAACTAATGTCCTTGGTAGTGTCGGGAGTTTTCAATGGTTTCTCACGTCCATGTTGTACAAAGTCCGCAACATGAAGATCGATTGTTTTAGTCATTGGCAAATATAGCTTTCGTATCCTCGACATTGTTGGAAAACCGTCAACAATGCCGGCAAAATAGTTATTCGATTTAGTATTCAAAATATCAAAGTGTTTCATAATAGCTTTCAAAGTATGCAAGTGTTTTCGTAATAGCATTGCGTATCAAATCGTTTTCGTTTAGCATTCAAGTAATAAAGTTTCAAAGTTTGCTTCCGCTTAAAAATAGTGTCTAAGCCTAAGACTTGCATTTCACCCCAAAAAGTATTAAAAGCGTTTAAAGAGTAGGGGTTTGTAACCACTGTTTGCGAAGATAGTCGTAAGCGGGAACGGCCGGAAAGTGTGTCGGGAATTACCGAAAGCCTAATAATACCAAGTTTTTTCAAATGTTATTATGTTATTATATAATGTGATAAATAGTCTTTAGTTAAACTTTAAGTGTCAAGGTCCAATTTGTCCAAAAATCGTCCGAAACGGTTATCGTTTTGTTTTAGTCCAAAAGTCCAAAATTAGCGTTATTGTTATTATGTTAAATATGTTTTGTTTGCTAAAGTGTCTTTAATTTTCTAACAAAATTTGGGCAGCGCTTCCGCGCCCAATTTTTATGTCCAAAATATAAAACACTTTCCCGCTCACAAAACACATATACATACATAACGTTTTTAAACATGTTCTTTTAGCATATTAAGTCCAATACAAGTCACCAATGTGTTCATTTTTACCAAACTCAGTCCCAAATGTCAAGTCTGAAAAAGTCAGAATGCGTAACCAAGTTTTAAACGGCCAAAACGACGATTTTCGAGAAAATCACCAGGTTGTGCGTCGTCCTGGCCTTAGGGACGGCGCACAGCTCGAGCAGATTTTTGTTTTCGGGTTTTTCTTGTAAAATCGTTTATTCCAACCATAGATTTCGACAAGTAATCGGTTTAAACTTCATAATAAGTTATTTTAACAGTTTATACATAACTTTTAACCACAAAATCAAAGATTTAAGCATCATTTATCATAAACCCGTTTTTGTATAAAAATGGTCATAAAACTTCATCAAAACTTGTTTTTATAGCTTAGGTCATACATGCAAAGAGTTATATTAGTAATATAAGTAAATAGGAAGAGTTTCTACCGAAAGAATGTGGTTAGATGATGGTCTAGACGGATTTAGAACTCCAAAAGTGTAGAAAACGTTTTGAAACCGAAATAGCTTTGATCCCCTTGCTTCCTTTGCTTGTTTGAATGATTTTAGATGGTGAAAAGATGGGTATTAGTGGCTGTAAATGGAGGTGTGAATGGAGGTTTTTGAGAGAGTTGTGTGTTTTGAGTGTGTGTTTGTGATTTTATAAAATGAAAAAGAAAATTAAAAGAAGTGATAGAAATGATAAAAGGGGTGTTAGGGTCTGTCAAAGTTGCAGTAAATGAGTGCCAAGGGTCGATTTTGATTGGGTGTTGGATTACAAAAACGAGACAAGCAACAAAATACAAAAATTTCGGACTGGGGTGTCCAGGACGTCGCACAAGGTGTGTGTGCGGCGTCCTGGCTTGTTTTGCAAGATTTTTGCGAATTTTCGTTTTTGCGTTTTGCTTCGTTGGACCTTTTTCGTTAAATGAAAGTTATAGATTATGATACGTTATGAACTTAGGAAAGTTCCTTAGGTGTTTTCTTGGTATTAGGACTTACATAATTTGATTCCGAAGTTGATTTATGATTCCGATCCCGATCCGCGCTTAAAGGTTTAAATAAAGTAAACTTTCGTTTTAAGAGTTTTGTGTGAGTCACTACGAGCTTAGCTTAAGAGTTATGTCTACGTAACCACATAGCACATAAAATTAGTCATATCAGGCATCAAAATAAACACTTTGAAGTTATAAGTTAGCATTCTCGACCTTAGTTTAGACGGTTGTCACATGGTGGAAGAATGAGATGGTTTTGATTATGGATGCGGTGGTGGTGAGGGGAAGATGAAAGATAATGTTATTTTTATAAATAAGAGAGAAATGGGTGGTGGTGTAAATGAGAGTGTAATATAAAAATTTTGGAAAATCTTGGGAGGGAAAGTTTGGGGGGGAAGTTTTTGGTGAAATTATTGATAAACTAGGCGTATTCCCGCGCGTTGCGCGGTGACAATTTCTAAAGAGATTTGTCACTAACAATGATCAGAATCGGGAGTTCGAACAATATGAATCTGAAACTGAATTAGAACAATATTGATGTGACCACTCAAATAGCTAAGGGATTGACTACAAAAGTCAAACTTTTTAAATACATATATAAAAATAAAAAGACATTCCTACGTACAGTATTAGATATTAGATTGAATACATATATAATTCAGCAAACTGCTGCATATTTTTAAGTAAAGGTATATAAAGAATATAACATGTTGTATCACTTGTCTAATCAACAACATGCACATGGACCCTATACCTGCAACAACGAAAACAGACATTACAAAAGGTAATAATTGGGTAGATTAATACCATAGTCCCTACATAAAACAACTCAAAACACCAACCTTATCATAGGGTACTTGCAAAAGTCATTGCAAAGATCACAAAAAAACAAACCATCGTTTACAACTAACTCTTTGCTGCACTCTCCACAACTCTTGTAGCACCAACCGGATTGAGTATATAGACGATCAACTGTTGCCAAAACAGTGAAAACATGACGACCAACTGTTGCCAAAACAGTGAAAACATGGTCAGTTACACATTTATAATAATATATATAAAAGGTTTCCATCGTTGTACATAAAAAACATGGTAGAAATTATTTATATTAACTGTTTTCGTGGCGTACCCTTTTTCCGGCTTTTCAAATTTTCAAACAAATTAGAAATTACCTCATCATCAGTTATAACCATCTCCAACCCAAGTAAGACATCACCGAGTTTCGTATTTACTACCTCCCACATTCTACAAATACTTACATGAACAACCCAATCTTCTCTAGTTGGGTCAAGGGCGCCAATCTTGGAGTGAGACATGTTTTTCGAAAGAGACATAATTGTACGTGGTTATGGGGTTTGTTGATGAAAAAGAACTTATATAGAAAAACACAAAACCACCATTATACCTTACATTATGATAATTAAAACACAGGGCAACCAAAGAGTCAGACGTTTCAAATGTGTTATTAAAACATAGGGCAACCAAAGAGTCAGGAGTTTCGTGTTATTAACTTAGGGTAACTGAACAGTCTAAATATCATTATATCTCACATTATGGTAATTAAAACACAGGGTAACCAAAGAGTCAGGAATATCATTATACCTCACATTATTGTAATTAAAACACAGGGCAACCAAAGAGTCAGAAGTTTCAAATGTGTTATTAACTTAGGGTAACGGAACAGTTTACGTATCATTATACCTCTCATTATGGTAATTAAAACACAGGGCAACTAAAGAGTCAGGAGTTTCAAATGCATACCATTCCACTATTTGGAATATCTCAAACATTAGCTATCCGACGACTCTCTATTATAAGTAAATATAGATGTATTGTTATTATTGATAATATTAATATTAAGTTTATATATAATAACGAAAACATAAATTAATAATGAATATATAAATTAATTTAAATTATCTTTGGTATAAGTTATACTTAATATCACAACATGTCGTATTATAACTTTCCGTTATAACAGTAAACGATTATTAACTGTATTACTTAATTACGATATCGGATCTTTAAAAATATGTTTATACATTTAATTTAAGTATATTAATATTAATAATATAATTACTTTAAATTTCTTATTATCAAGTAATTATATTTTAAACAAAAATTATTATTTAAAATTAATAATATATATTATTTAATATATGAGAAATGGAGAGGTGAATACTTTAAAAAAGATCTAATGGTAGAAAATGGAGATCCATGTGATGATCTAAGGATAGCAAATGGAGATCCATGTGATATATTATTTGTAAGGGATAATTAGATAATTTAACAAAAAGGTAAAAATGATGTTGCTTGAAGTTGCTTGAAGTTAATATTCAAACATGTTATATATAATATCATTAATTATGTTGCTTGAAGTTAATATTCAAACATGTTATATATTTAACAAATGATGGAACAAATTATTATCTATATTTATATCTATACTATATATATAAAGCATATGGAGTGTTTTTCTTAAAATTGAAGTTAAAATTACAATTACCATTTATATAAATTTATAATTTTAGTTTTTAAATTTATATAAAAAAAAGTATATGTATTTTCATACTGTTTAGATTTCGAGAAAAATTATAAATAAAAACAAAGTCGATAAAGTTTTTTGAAAATTTTTATTTTCTTTTTAATATTTCGATTAATAATATATTTGTTATTCAAAAATATATACGACAAGAAAAAATTTAAAAACAAATTTATATAAAAGGTAGTATATGTATGTTTGATATATTTGAGATTTTAATATAAAATAATAAACACAAATAAACTACATAAAGTTCTATAAAAAAATTTACTCTCATAATAATTGATGAAAATGTATTTATCAATTCAACAATTCCTTATTAACCAAGTTCAATAGCTAGCAACACACGGACACTAACTCGAATAGTCGATGATCAATAGTGAGTAGACAATTGAATAACTTTAAATATGTGATAAGATTCATTGGCATTGTTGCTTCTGGTATTTGATCGATCGAGGGTTTAGGATTATAGTTTAGGGTTTATAAGGGTTATCGTTGTTAAAATTGAAATTGAAGTCTAAAGCTTTGAAATTGAAATTGAAACTGATAAACAAACAATATACGTAACTGTTTAAGATTTCATTTGATAGTGTGAACTGGTTTGGATCTTGAGCTTGTTACAACTGACATTCAAGCTCAACGGAACCTCTTTGAAAGAGTTCCGGGTTCAAAGACAACAAACTCTGACAACCTATCACACTATTTATAGACAAAATCTAAAACACTACGAACTAAATTATTACAACATGTCTACATCTTAATTTCATCTCGGGGAGTTCATTTCAATTCCGAATTGAAATCTTCGGCCTCCGAATTGATATATTCAATGTTGACTTGTTTAATATAGCACATTCAACCTAACACTAACTACTACTACACTAACTACTACTACACACGAAGATTGGCCATTTCATTTAAAAGCTCATGAAGTATTGCAGCTGACTCACACGGGTGGTCATCGGGATTCTTCTCCATGGCTTGTCTTTCCTCCATTTCCTTGTCAATGTGATCGTCTCACCACTACATATCCACCTCCACATGAGCACTCCATTTGGATAAGAATCGGAGGTGGTGGTGGTGATGTATATAAAGATAACTGCTCACCCCTTTTTAGAGGGAATTTTAGACAGTAAACATTTGGAGACTACATTTTAGGGTTTTTAGGGACTACATGTTGTCCCCTAAAGTATTTAGACATTTGGGGACTACATTTTTGGGTTTTTAGGGACTACATGTAGTCCCCTAAAAGTTCAGTTTAGGCGGCAACTTTTCCCTCAATTTTTTCACTTTGGTGACCTTTTTAGGGACAACGACTGTAGTCCCTAAACCTTTGTCGAATTAATATTTTTTTAATGGTTGTCCCGTAATAGTTGTTTGTCGGGACAAATATGTAGTCCCCTTAAGTTTTGTCCTCTAACACATTTATCGGGACAACCTTGTAGTCCCGTAAAGTTTAAGCGCCAATTTTTCCCTCTAACTGTTTTTCGTCATTGGTTTTTAGGGACGACATGTTGTCCCGATAAATAGTACTCAAACTCAAACTAAACATGAGACTCATGTTTTGTCACGTAGTAAAGTTTTCGGGACTACATGTTGTCCCGATAAATGATTGTGTTGTCCCTATAGGTTATGGTCAAACTTTGAAGAATAAAAACTCAATTTTTGTCGTCTAGTGGACTTTTCGGGACGGATTTTTGTAGTCCCGAAAAGGTTTTGTCCCGAAAGCCCTTTTTTGGTGTACTGTTAGTAGACCTACCATCTTTTCATAACTTGATAAATCTTGATCAATCTCGACATTATTAAACTTAAATTTACAATCTCAATTATTAATGCACATTTGCGTAGCACCTAAAAATCCAAAAGCCTACAACGATAATTACTCACCACATTAACACTTTGTAGCCTTGATGTATATCCTATCATATTCATTATATGTAATACTAAAATTCAATGTCAAGGATCTCATATCTTTATTATATATCTTAAAATACCGTATTTTAGTTGTATCATTTTGAAAACAAATCCTAAAACAATTAAAAATGCCAAATACCATAGATACGACTCCCGTGCTAACAAAATAACAGATATAGAAGAAAACACCAAATAAAACAATACAATTCATTCAAGTATATACCGAGACATATACCGAATGATGAGATCGGATACAGGAGAAGAAACGGCCAATTCTTGTCGTCAGGAAGGATTATTTCTTCTGATGGCTGTTCAAGAAGAAAACGAAACAATGAGAATTAAAAGAATATAGTGAAAGCAGTTGTGACTATGTCCAATACACCAATCAATTTGAAAACATGACACACTTTTATTAATTATTAAAGTTACATATCAATCATTTTTTTAAACCGTAAAATTACATACCTTCAGAGTATCCAACTCTGGTCTTTCTAAGGCATCAAAATACCGATCAACGGGCAAGTTCTCGCTCCTAGGAGTGAGAACAACTGGCTCACTCGTTGGTATCCCTCGTAAAGTCGAGATTTGTCTCTCGAGCTTACCCGACCACGTTTTAAACGAGTTGTAGCATTCATCTTTCAAATGATCGATTCTCGGGTTCCTCACCGGGCGATTTGGGAACTTCCCAGCCGCAATGGCTTCAAAACCGACACCAGATGGAATAGGCTGAGAATGAAATCTAGTTGATGACCGAGCCGGTACTTCGTTCTTGCAATATTTAAAAACTGAAAAATAAAAAACTTAATAAATGTATACGTGGGATGAAAATAGGGTTAAGTGGATCTTGCCGGAGTAGATTCCGGCACCGGTGCCTTTAAACTTCATATTAACGACTCCTAAATTGGAGGCGATCCACTTCTTCTTCTCCTCCGACTACTACTTCTCCGATGACTGCTATATCTTCCATACCGATTAAAGTGAGTCTCCTTATATTCATTTTTTTTTTCTCATCTTCATCGGAGATATTTTATTTTAAGAAAAAAGGGAATAAAAAGGGATTTTTATTTATTGTTTTTTTCTCATCTTCATCAGAGAGATTTTTTCTCATCTTCATGATAAATTAATTTGACTTTAAGGAAGAAAGGGAATAAAAAGAGAGATGTCATTTTTTCAGGAAGCAGTTTTGTTAATAGGGATCTAAACAAAATGACCAAGTTGCCCTTTTATCATTTTTAAAATGCTACATAATCTACTATATATTTACATTTTTGGCACAATTCATCTCAGCCCTTTATCAAACAATCTAATGGTCTATAATGAGTTCTCACAGTTCTCGCAAAAAATTGAGTTCTCGCAAGAACCATTCAATATATATATATATATATATATATATATATATATATATATATATATATATATATATATATATATATATATATATATATATATATACACACACACACACACACGATCGACCCATTAGTAGTTTGTTCTTGGTTTTTCATGGTTAAATAGTTCGTACTCTTAACCATGATATCATAATAAGCCAAGTAACAAAATAAGTTCAATATTATATTTTTATAGGAGTCGTGTGTACGTGGCTAAAAATCAGTAATTTGTAAATCTAAAAAAAGAACAATAAACCTCATAAGTTACTCACTAATTTTCTTAAAGGATAATAACTGGTCAATTCAATACTAAGCGGAAAAAAATGAGTAGAGTTATCAAGTGTTTTTTCCGTTACTCACTAATTTTGGACATATGCCAACATCATAATTGTCAAAATTAGAATGGTAAGAGCTAATTTTTAGACCTACCATCTTTTCATAACTTGGATCAATCTTGATCAATCTCCACATTATTACACTTGAAAAATTTACAATCTGAATTATATATGCACATTTGCATAACACCTAAAAATCCAAAAGCCTACAACGATAATTACTCACCACATTAACACTTTGTAGCCTTGATGTATATCCTATCATATTCATTATATGTAATACTAAAATTCAATGTCAAGGATCTCATATCTTTATTATATATCTTAAAATACCGTATTTTAGTTGTATCATTTTGAAAACAAATCCTAAAACAATTAAAAATGCCAAATACCATAGATACGACTCCCGTGCTAACAAAATAACAGATATAGAAGAAAACACCAAATAAAACAATACAATTCATTCAAGTATATACCGAGACATATACCGAATGATGAGATCGGATACAGGAGAAGAAACGGCCAATTCTTGTCGTCAGGAAGGATTATTTCTTCTTATGGTTGTTCAAGAAGAAAATGAAACAATGAGAATTAAAAGAATATAGTGAAAGCAGTTGTGACTATGTCCAATACACCAATCAATTTGCAAACATGACACACTTTTATTAATTATTAAAGTTACATATCAATCATTTTTTTAAACCGTAAAATTACATACCTTCAGAGTATCCAACTCTGGTCTTTCTAAGGCATCAAAATACCGATCAACGGGCAAGTTCTCGCTCCTAGGAGTGAGAACAACTGGCTCACTCGTTGGTATCCCTCGTAAAGTCGAGATTTGTCTCTCGAGCTTACCCGACCACGTTTTAAACGAGTTGTAGCATTCATCTTTCAAATGATCGATTCTCGGGTTCCTCACCGGGCGATTTGGGAACTTCCCAGCCGCAATGGCTTCAAAACCGACACCAGATGGAATAGGCTGAGAATGAAATCTAGTTGATGACCGAGCCGGTACTTCGTTCTTGCAATATTTAAAAACTGAAAAATAAAAAACTTAATAAATGTATACGTGGGATGAAAATAGGGTTAAGTGGATCTTGCCGGAGTAGATTCCGGCACCGGTGCCTTTAAACTTCATATTAACGACTCCTAAATTGGAGGCGATCCACTTCTTCTTCTCCTCCGACTACTACTTCTCCGATGACTGCTATATCTTCCATACCGATTAAAGTGAGTCTCCTTATATTCATTTTTTTTTCTCATCTTCATCGGAGATATTTTATTTTAAGAAAAAAAGGAATAAAAAGGGATTTTTATTTATTGTTTTTTTCTCATCTTCATCAGAGAGATTTTTTCTCATCTTCATGATAAATTAATTTGACTTTAAGGAAGAAAGGGAATAAAAAGAGAGATGTCATTTTTTGAGGAAGCAGTTTTGTTAATAGGGATCTAAACAAAATGACCAAGTTGCCCTTTTATCATTTTTAAAATGCTACATAATCTACTATATATTTACATTTTTGGCACAATTCATCTCAGCCCTTTATCAAACAATCTAATGGTCTATAATGAGTTCTCACAGTTCTCGCAAAAAATTGAGTTCTCGCAAGAACCATTCAATATATATATATATATATATATATATATATATATATACACACACACACACACGATCGACCCATTAGTAGTTTGTTCTTGGTTTTTCATGGTTAAATAGTTCGTACTCTTAACCATGATATCATAATAAGCCAAGTAACAAAATAAGTTCAATATTATATTTTTATAGGAGTCGTGTGTACGTGGCTAAAAATCAGTAATTTGTAAATCTAAAAAAAGAACAATAAACCTCATAAGTTACTCACTAATTTTCTTAAAGGATAATAACTGGTCAATTCAATACTAAGCGGAAAAAAATGAGTAGAGTTATCAAGTGTTTTTTCCGTTACTCACTAATTTTGGACATATGCCAACATCATAATTGTCAAAATTAGAATGGTAAGAGCTAATTTTTAGACCTACCATCTTTTCATAACTTGGATCAATCTTGATCAATCTCCACATTATTACACTTGAAAAATTTACAATCTGAATTATATATGCACATTTGCATAACACCTAAAAATCCAAAAGCCTACAACGATAATTACTCACCACATTAACACTTTGTAGCCTTGATGTATATCCTATCATATTCATTATATGTAATACTAAAATTCAATGTCAAGGATCTCATATCTTTATTATATATCTTAAAATACCGTATTTTAGTTGTATCATTTTGAAAACAAATCCTAAAACAATTAAAAATGCCAAATACCATAGATACGACTCCCGTGCTAACAAAATAACAGATATAGAAGAAAACACCAAATAAAACAATACAATTCATTCAAGTATATACAGAGACATATACCGAATGATGAGATCGGATACAGGAGAAGAAACGGCCAATTCTTGTCGTCAGGAAGGATTATTTCTTCTGATGGCTGTTCAAGAAGAAAACGAAACAATGAGAATTAAAAGAATATAGTGAAAGCAGTTGTGACTATGTCCAATACACCAATCAATTTGCAAACATGACACACTTTTATTAATTATTAAAGTTACATATCAATCATTTTTTTAAACCGTAAAATTACATACCTTCAGAGTATCCAACTCTGGTCTTTCTAAGGCATCAAAATACCGATCAACGGGCAAGTTCTCGCTCCTAGGAGTGAGAACAACTGGCTCACTCGTTGGTATCCCTCGTAAAGTCGAGATTTGTCTCTCGAGCTTACCCGACCACGTTTTAAACGAGTTGTAGCATTCATCTTTCAAATGATCGATTCTCGGGTTCCTCACCGGGCGATTTGGGAACTTCCCAGCCGCAATGGCTTCAAAACCGACACCAGATGGAATAGGCTGAGAATGAAATCTAGTTGATGACCGAGCCGGTACTTCGTTCTTGCAATATTTAAAAACTGAAAAATAAAAAACTTAATAAATGTATACGTGGGATGAAAATAGGGTTAAGTGGATCTTGCCGGAGTAGATTCCGGCACCGGTGCCTTTAAACTTCATATTAACGACTCCTAAATTGGAGGCGATCCACTTCTTCTTCTCCTCCGACTACTACTTCTCCGATGACTGCTATATCTTCCATACCGATTAAAGTGAGTCTCCTTATATTCATTTTTTTTTTCTCATCTTCATCGGAGATATTTTATTTTAAGAAAAAAGGGAATAAAAAGGGATTTTTATTTATTGTTTTTTTCTCATCTTCATCAGAGAGATTTTTTCTCATCTTCATGATAAATTAATTTGACTTTAAGGAAGAAAGGGAATAAAAAGAGAGATGTCATTTTTTCAGGAAGCAGTTTTGTTAATAGGGATCTAAACAAAATGACCAAGTTGCCCTTTTATCATTTTTAAAATGCTACATAATCTACTATATATTTACATTTTTGGCACAATTCATCTCAGCCCTTTATCAAACAATCTAATGGTCTATAATGAGTTCTCACAGTTCTCGCAAAAAATTGAGTTCTCGCAAGAACCATTCAATATATATATATATATACACACACACACGATCGACCCATTAGTAGTTTGTTCTTGGTTTTTCATGGTTAAATAGTTCGTACTCTTAACCATGATATCATAATAAGCCAAGTAACAAAATAAGTTCAATATTATATTTTTATAGGAGTCGTGTGTACGTGGCTAAAAATCAGTAATTTGTAAATCTAAAAGAAGAACAATAAACCTCATAAGTTACTCACTAATTTTCTTAAAGGATAATAACTGGTCAATTCAATACTAAGCGGAAAAAAATGAGTAGAGTTATCAAGTGTTTTTTCCGTTACTCACTAATTTTGGACATATGCCAACATCATAATTGTCAAAATTAGAATGGTAAGAGCTAATTTTTAGACCTACCATCTTTTCATAACTTGGATAAATCTTGATCAATCTCCACATTATTACACTTGAAAAATCTACAATCTCAATCATAAATGCACATTTGCATAACACCTAAAAATCCAAAAGCCTACAACGATAATTACTCACCATATTAACACTGTGTGGCCTTGATGTATATCCTATCATATTCATTATATGTAATACTAAAATTCAATGTCAAGGATCTCATATCTTTATTATCTTAAAAGACCATATTTTAGTTGTATCATTTTGAATGCATAAAATGATGAAACATAGTTAAAAGTAAAAACCATGATTATGATTGTTATTTTAAGTGGTTCATCACTAATTCATCATCAACATTTAGTACACAATTAACTCTAGTAAAAGAGGAATTAAACTAGGTAGGTAGCTACTACATACACTTGAATAACATAATAAGCTAAAAGGGATTAAGGGTAGTGAGGTGATCAAGAAGTCCAGTGACTGGCGTAGCAAGTCTAGGCTCATAAGCAAAACCATTCAACTGACCGCCACCGTCCGCGAAAGGGCAGGGTGGAATCCAGAGCCACCTCTTCCTCCCAAAATCAAACAACAAGGCTTTCTCAGCCGCAGTCCCCAAAATCATTACAACAACAAAGTCCCCATTTCCAACACAAGTAAAGCCTCTCCCTCTTTCCAAGTCCGAAAACTGTGCATACAACTGCTGAGGCATCCTTTCGATCTCCACCCATGTCGTCCCACAGGTCTGAAGTCCCCACATCCTTAAACTCCTAGGCACATTCAGCTTGCTCTTCTCCACTGCAGCTATGAGCACAAGTTTCCCTCTGCTCTCAACCAAACTCGGAGACCTCAAAAACCTCCTCATCGGAGCCTGTATCTTACACCACTCGGTTCTTGCCATATCGTACCCCAACACACTAAAAGGACTGTAGTTCATGCAGTAGAATTTACCAGAAACGTGAACCATGTTTCCAGATTCTAGACTACATAGCCTTGGGAGAGTAGATGTAGTTCCCCAAATGGAATAAAATCCACCCACGTCAATGTGAAAGCTTTCAGTAGTCAAGTTTTTGACAGCGTATGGTGAGATTAAATCATCCCCAGCTACCATCACATCGATTGAAGTGTTTGTGATGGTTAACCCTACCGAAGGGAACAGCCTAGGCCTTAGGGTGGACGGAAGTGGTGTTATTAGAGATGGGAAGAGTGGGTTTGAAAGTAGCAGACCTTTCGAACCGGCTTCGTCTGATACCCAGCAGATAAGTCCACCAGAGGAACACCTTGGTGAAAACCCAGGTGGGATTAATGGAAAAACAAGACGACGCCATGAAAGAGTATCGGGATCGAACACATAACCTTCCTCAGGGACAACATTGGGGGTATTGTTGGTCTTGAAGATACTTGTAGTAGTAGTAGTGGTGGTGGTTTTAGGGTTGGTTGTTTTATGTTTGAAGAAGATGAAAAAGTAGGGTTTGGTTTTGATTTGGAGATACATTTGCAAGAAGCTGTGAGAGAATAAAAGAGAGTACCATCTTTTGCATACAGACCGGGCTCGAAAGAAGGCAGGTGGTGGCAAGAAGGCGATGACACGATCGATAATCCTTTGAGGAAGTCTACTCCATATCCTGGTGTCCATCCAAGGAGGATTATTGGTGGTCGTGGGGGCAGCGATGGCGAAAGGGTAAGTAAACGGAAAGGTGGCCGTGACATAATGGGTATGATCAAAAGCTTCCATAAGCTTAGGTTGTTTAAGGTTGTTCTCAAATTCAGTGGAGATTGTATATATGGTAAGAGAAGAAGAAGTAAGTAAGTATACTAGTAGTAGTGTTGGATATATAGAATAGAAGGAAGAAACAAATGAAAGGGTTTATTGTATTGTCTATTGTGTATATTTGATACAATTGTGTTAATATAGGGCCACCTGAAACAGAAGTAAAGATACAGGAGTATAAGTGAGAAGATGTGAAAATGGAGGACGTGTCAGGTTGGTTGAGTCTGATGGACGCATCTATCAATTAATAAGAGTTGAGTGTTTTCATGTCAATCGCCGAGGTAGAAAGGACAAGATAGTACTCTCTCTAGCCGAACAACATTTACACATCGGCTCCTTTATAATACCTTACACACTTTTTGTCAAAGTACACGTACCTTCCCCCCTAGATTTCTTTTCTTTTTAGTAACTACATTTTTGTACTAAAATGTAAACTATATTTCCTTCTTTTTAACTTACCATTACTTTTCTAAATTTATACACTTACAATATTTATTCATTCTTTTAAATTTAAAACTTACATAAAAAGGAATTATTCAAATATAAAAACTAATGAGCACTAGATATTCTAACCTAGTTAATCATACATCAACCGGTTACCACTTCTAGCTCGGATTGTTACGACTTGTTTCTTGTAACTTATAAAAGACATGTTGATGAGGAATGGAAATTGAGTTTTTACATATTTTCCTTCCACTTAATATACTACCATGAAAAATTAAATAATCACTTAAATGAAGAAAATATTGGTCATTGAATTTAACATTAATAAATTTCTAAAAGTTCTACATACTTTTGATTCGTCTATTTTGGATTATTATACAAATTTTAATCCATGTTGTCAAATTGTTTTATTTTGATTTTTCTTCTTAGATTATAATTTCAAAATTTGTCTTTTATGTAATTGTTCTTTTTAGATTATAATTTAAAAATTTGTCTTTCATGTAATTGTTTTTCTTTTACATATATTGTCTCTCAATTCACTACTCTCTTACAGGTTCAGTCCCTCATTTTTGTTAAACTAAAAAATTTATATTAACAAAGTTACTATTTTTTACTTGTTATAAACAATTTTACTGATTACATTATTTAATAGCTTAACACAAAAAATAAAGGTAACAAAATATTTGAAAAAAAAACGTAATTCAAAAGAATAAGCTTAAATTAAAAATTAACGATCAATGAAAAATAGCGAATAGTAACCTTATTTGATAGCTAAAAAAATTTAAACAGACAGGCTAGCTGCATGGAGCAGCTTAGGGGCGAGCTACATTATTCATCACGTCACATCATAGCTTGTGGTAATCCAAAAAGAGTAAGTTTAAACTAAAAATTAACGATAAATGAAAAATAGCGAATAGTAAGCTTATTTAATAGCTAAAAAAATATACATGCAAGCTGGCTACAAGGAGCGGCCTAGGTGATAGCTACACTATTCACCGCGTCACATCATAGCTCGTAAATGTTAGTGTATGTAATGTAATGTGCCCTAGAATAACCTAGTTATAGATACATCAACCACTTACCACTTGTAACAATCCATCTTTTTATGATAATGTTATTGTTTGTTTTTGTAAGACTCATGTTTTTACTTTCGGTAGAGCTTCTCAGTGCTCATCAATCCAAAAATTGTTTAGGGCCAAAAAACGCTTAACTACATAATTTATACCCTTGTGTGATGCTTGTAACCTCATAACGCGTTATGTCATGAAAAACTAAAAATTTTCTCACATACCCAGGGATTCGATCTCTTTTCCACACTAATGTGGAATTTTTTTTAATGACTACGATTCATTTTCTAAAAATCAAAGGGAAAGATTTTTTTTTTCAAACATAAGAAAATATATAATGAACATTTATTTTTATTAATTTATTGAGCATCGTCCTTACGTTCAAACCATTCTTTCAACAAATAATTTGTATAAGAATGGGACTCCAAGAACAACTGAACACTTCAACTAACGGTCGACTATATGTAGTTAGTTGCTTAAAACCCTAAACTCAGATCATCTCTTTAGCAAACATTATCTTTCAAAATTAAAATACACTTTAAATAAGAGACTTCATTTAAATGAAGATGAGTAATTACATAAATAGTTCTTATATGTATATAATTTTTATGTTAGACATTACATATATATAATTTTGGAACATGAAACATGACGAGTATCAGCAGTTTTGAGTATAACAACATGTAGCGGATATGACCAAACATATTTAGTTGCTAGTCAAGTGGTAAAACACCTTTGGTGCCGGCTAGTCAATCTAGGTTCAAATCACGTCCGCAACATTTATTTAAAGTATTCAAAAGACCAAATAGTTCATAGACTTAAACTCTTAGTTATTATTATTTCCCTTATCTTTTGATATCTTTTGATTATATCTTTTCATTAAAACTTTATTGCACTTTTTATTAATTTAAATAGTTAGTCATTTTTTTTATAATTTAATATTTATTTTACGATCCTTTTAATTGTATCACGATTTTTATTTTCATCTTTTATTAATCCTTAAACAATTATTCTTAATTTACATTTTTGATATATGTCGCAACACGCGGTCATACCTTCTCGTTTTTATTCATTTACTAAGCATATAACATGAGTTAAAGGGTCTTTCTAATTAACATCCATTTTGTGTCTCATCTAAAAACATTGAGTATCTCTGTAATTTTTGAGAATTGAGAAGCAAATTAACAAATTTAATACGAACCATTATGACAATTTGAACAATTTCAAAATTTCAATTTTATGAATAAAATTAAACATTAACGTTTGTTCCATTTCTAACACAAACAATTAGAACCCTTCAAACAACCCATCCAAAAAAATTAAAATCATTAATGGAAACACTCCACAAAAACCTAATAAAAAAAGGTTAACAGAGTTAAAACCATATATAGGAAGAAAAAATAAGTGTTGAATAAAACAGTATTTATTAGGGCCGGTCCTGAGGTTTATGATGTCCTGGAAGAAATTATATTCGAATCTCCTATGTTATTTTATAAGAAAAAAACGTATTTTTTTAAGAGCGAAGTAACATTTAAATTTACAAATTAATTTTATAAGCAAAGAACAATCTACTTTTTTAAGAAAGTGTAACCTAGTTAGACTATGGGGCTTAATCCTACATCATTATTAAAGAAAATGTTCAATAAATGACACAGTCATATATATTTTGCAAATCTTTTAATAAATGATGTTTATTTAAACGGCTGTTTGCACTATAGCCAAAGTGCAATGTAACTGCTTTCAAGTATTCGTTATAACCTTGCTTGTAGAAGAATGACATGTAAAATTAGAAAGCCTACTAATCAAGTTGAGTTTTGCTTGATTGCAGAAACATAACCGCTGGTGTTTTTTCAGAGAAAAGTCAGAAAAATGTGTGACATATTGTCACACCCCGCAAAAATGGCGGAACCGAGGTGTACAGAGAATACGGTATCAGAGATTCAAAGGTTACATCAACATAAGTAATCCATACATAATCAACATAGATAAATAAGTTTAAAATAGCATACTTATTACAATCATCCGAAAATATCAAAATACGGCTACAGCGTTTGGGATACTAAGGAATTAACAAAAGCAAAAAGAATTTCATGCAAATAATCCACGTAGCCAAGCAAGCATAACGTCAAAAAGTAACCTCAAATCCCTGAAAAAGCGTTAAAATACGACGTCAACATAAAGTTGGTGAATTATTCGCAATAATTAATAAAAACATAATAGAATAAAAGTTTCAATACGTTTTGACCCAAAAGTGTTATGATTTGAAGATAAGTCATTTGAAAATGATGTTTCAAAATATACGTGAAGTATACAAAACCTTTTTGATAAAATACTCATACATATACCATAAAAATACCATAATCATTTCATAAAAAAATAGCATACTGGATAGATAATAGCTTTAGGAACATACGATACACCTGAACCATAACAATACTGGCAACTAACCCCACCTAGTGTCTTAAGCTAGGTTGTCCTCGAAAATCACAGTCATAACATTACTAACACGGACAGGGCGCATCCATCATCCATCGTGTTAGAAATGAGGGTTTGTTAGACCCATATAGCGCTATATATATAAACCGGCGGCTAAAAGCTAACAGGTGTGTATACGGGGCCTCGTACTACCACAAAGGCGGTACAAGTTTGGGTAAGACTCATCTAAAGCATTCATATCCATAATACATACTCATAATATATATAACATAAAAATACCTTTATACAACGCTAATCATGCCCAAAAAGTGTAAAAAGGGTAAAAAGGGCAACGAATAACTCATAGAATAGCAATGCAATCCAAACACGATATGTCGGGAAATAATCAGATACGGTCAAGCTTCCACGTCTAAGTGCCCTAAACATCACGTAAATAAATATGTCTAAGTATCTCTAAGTCTAGTGGGGTATGCCTTAACGATTAACGTTTTATACGGGTTTTAAAATGACCAACAGGAACATCGATTTAGCAAACGTTTCGGAAAATACAGCAATCAGTTACGTATCACGTAACTGTGAGTTACGTAACACGTAACTATGAGTTACGTGACAAGCAAGTAATTACGTGATGATGAAGTTACGTAACCTACAAGTCACTTACGTGACCTAGGATCCCAGTTACGTGACCAGGAAGTCAATTACGTGCTCAGTTACGTTCACGTAACACAGTTACGTGACGTAACTGGGTTTTTACGAAAAATTACATTCGGGATTCGATTTCTGAGTGTTTTAGGTGTCAAAATCATCCCATATTGGAACCCTATGTCTAGAATACGTTTAGGTACAATAACCCTCAATAAAATCCGAGTTTTGATGGTGAAAAGTGGTATTTTCGTGTTTGAATAAATAAAATAAAGTTTAAAACAAAATCGATAGAAAACTTACCCGATCGAAACGAAAATTGGAGGAATGATAGAGGTGAATACGGTGAACAATAATCAAGCTTCGAAATTGAATTCCGACGGTCGGATCTCTAGATAATTTAGAGAGAAGTGTGGGTGTTTGTGTGTGTTTTTCTTGAGAGAGAAGTGAGATGGGGAAAATGGGAAGAAAGGGTGGATAATGACAAAAGGTTGGTGTAGTGTAAGACAAAATAGTAGGTGGAGGACGATTTTTGTAATAGAATTCTCCCATAGGACTAGTTTTGTAATAAATTTCTGAAAGGACTAAGATTGAAATACTTTTTAAACGTTAATCTTAATCGTATAAACAAGGCATAATACCCCTAAACTTATCATAAGAGCATACTAGACTTATACTAAAGGCACTTAGAACTAAACGTTCCCGACATAACGATTCGAACCACATAAAATACAAATACGATACTCATAAAATACGGAAAATACGAATACGATACTCATAAAATACGAATACGATAAAACATAAAAGGGATACAATAGGGTCAGAACACAAACATAAATAAATAAAAAACGAATACGGGTCGATAGAAATATACCTAGAAATTCGCGAATGTCACAGTCTCCCCAAGTAAAAAGAAATTTCGTCCTCGAAATTATCACATGGTACTACTTCCGGGGGAAAGGTGAGGATACTTCCGCAGAATTTCATCTTCGCGTTCCCACGTTAACTCAGCTCCAAAACGGGAATTCCAACGAACCTTGACAATCGGGATCTTACTTCGTCGCAGACGCTTAACATCACTAGCAACGATCTCGATCGGTTCCTCAACGAAATGAAGCTTATCATCAATCTGGAGTTTCTCAAGCGGAACTAATAACGTTTCGTCAGCCAGGCATTTCTTCAACTGAGATACATGAAATACATTATGTACGCTGCTCAGTTCTGCCGGCAAATCTAATCGATACGCAGCCGGGCCGATGCGGGCTAAAATCTTGAACGGACCCGTGTACCTCGGACTCAGCTTGCTGCGCTTCACGAATCAGACAACCCCTTTCCATGGAGATACTTTCAATAATACCATATCTCCAACACTGAACTCAAGAGGCTTCCTGCGCTTATCAACATACTTTTTCTGTCGATCTCTTGCAGTAATCAATCGTTCCTTGATCTTGAAGATCTTGTCAGTGGTCTCTTGTATAATCTCCGGATCAGAAATCTGACTATCTCCAATTTCTGCCCAGCATACAGGCGATCGACACTTGCGGCCATACAAAGCTTCAAAAGGTGCGCACTTGATACTCGTGTGATAGCTGTTGTTGTACGAGAACTCAATCAACGGCAAATGAACGTCCCAACTACCACCAAAATCAATTGCGCAGGCTCGTAGCATATCTTCCAAGGTCTGAATAGTTCTCTCACTCTGACCATCGGTCTGTGGGTGATAGGCGGTACTCATATCTAACCTTGTACCCATAGCAGTCTGGAATGTCTTCCAAAATCGCGAGGTGAAACGAGCATCACGATCGGAAATAATCGATACAGGAACTCCGTGTTTCGATACAATCTCTGCAATATATAAACGCACGAATCTCTCCATCGGATAATTCTCACGAATCGGTAGGAAATGAGCAGACTTCGTCAGTCGATCAACAATAACCCAGATACTGTCATAACCACTCGAAGATCTCGGAAGCTTCGTAACAAAATCCATAGTAATACGCTCCCATTTCCACTCGGGAATCTTCGGTTGTTGGAGTAGCCCAGACGGTTTCTGATACTCAATCTTCACTTTGGAACAGGTCAAACATCGACTAACATACTCGGCGATCTCACGCTTCATACCCGGCCACCAATAGAACTCTTTCAAGTCATGATACATTTTGTCGGAACCCGGGTGAATGGAATAGTTAGACTTATGGGCTTCGTCCAGAATCAACTGACGGATACTAATCGGAACCCAAATACGCTCGAGGAAATACAGAACTCCATCCTCCTTCGGTTCTAACTCCAACGCCAACTTATACAACCTTTCCTCTGTAACACGGTCCTCTGTCATAATACCCTCCTGTGCCTGAATAATCCGAGCCTTCAAGCTCGTCTGAATAGATACCATCATAGAACGGATACGGACTGGTTTGACTGTTTCCTTACGACTTAGTGCATCAGCAACAACGTTCGCCTTACCAGGGTGGTAGCGAATGTCGCAATCATAGTCGTTCAATAACTCAACCCAGCGTCGTTGTCTCATGTTCAGCATCTTCTGATCGAATATTTACTGAAGGCTCTTGTGGTCGGTAAATACAGTACACTTGGTCCCATACAGATAATGTCTCCAAATCTTCAATGCGAATACGACGGCTCCCAATTCTAGATCATGTGTCGTGTAATTCTGCTCATGGACTTTCAACTGACGCGAAGCGTAAGCTATAACTTTACCATTCTGCATAAGCACACAACCCAGACCCTTGTGCGAAGCGTCGCAATAAACAACAAAATTCTCGGAACCAACTGGCAGACTAAGAATAGGAGCGTCACACAATCGCTGCTTCAATACCTGAAAGGCTCTCTCCTGATCGGAACCCCAAACGAATGGTTCACTCTTCTGTGTCAACTTTGTCATAGGCGAAGCGATTTTGGAGAAGTTCTCGATGAATCGGCGATAATACCCAGCAAGACCCAAAAACGAACGGATTTCGGTCGGTGACTTTGGTGCAACCCAACTTTTAACAGCTTCAATCTTAGCAGGATCAACGTGAATACCCTTCGTGCTAACCACGTGGCCAAGGAATTGAACTTCGGATAACCGGAACTCGCACTTAGAAAATTTCGCATACAACTTTTCCTTTCGAAGCACTTCTAGAACAAGACGCCAATGCTCTTCATGTTCTTTGCGACTTCGGGAATAGATCAGAATGTCGTCAATGAATACGATAACGAATTTGTCAAGATACGGACGACAAATACGGTTCATTAGATCCATGAATGCTGCAGGGGCGTTTGTCAGACCAAACGGCATCACCATGAACTCATAATGACCATATCGAGTACGAAAAGCGGTCTTAGGTATATCATCTTCCTGAACTCTCAACTGATGATAACCAGAGCGAAGATCGATCTTAGAGAAATAGCAAGAACCCTGAAGTTGATCGAATAAGTCGTCAATACGAGGAAGGGGATAACGGTTCTTCACAGTCAGCTTGTTTAACTCCCGATAATCAATACATAAACGCATGGAGCCATCCTTCTTCTTAACAAAGAGAACAGGAGCACCCCACGGGGAGAAACTAGGACGGATAAAACCCTTATCGACCAGTTCCTGAATTTGTTTCGACAACTCGAGCATCTCGGAAGGAGCCAAACGATACGGAGCTTTAGCAACAGGTGCTGCTCCAGGAACAAGATCAATACGAAAGTCGGTTTGTCTCTGGGGAGGGACTCCAGGTAAATCTTCGGGAAAAACGTCAGAATACTCGCGAACGATCGGTACACCATCAATCTTTATCGTAGAATCTTTCTTCATCAGGTGAGCGAGATATAAGGAACAACCTTGGCGGATATAGTCGCGAACTTTCAAACTAGAAATGACTTTAAGACGTTTCCCAGCATTGTCTCCGTGTACAATCAACTGATCTCCATCCGGCTTCTGAATACGAATAAGTTTCTCATAACAGACTATCTCGCCTTTATGCTTAGCTAACCAATCCATACCGACTACGACATCGAAGCTACCGAGTTTCATAGGAATAAGGTCGATGGAGAAAGGAATATCGGCTAATACGAGGGGAATATCACGAATAACTTCTCTAACACAAGCACATCTACCATCAGCTATTTCTACCTCATAAGCAGGCTCTAAAGGACTAGAAGCACGGTTTACTAAGGGGCGGAAATCACTAGATATAAAGCTTCTATCGGCACCCGAATCAAACAAGATAAAAGCAGGATAATCATCGACAAGAAATGTACCAGTGACTACAGTAGGATCCTGGTGAGCTTCAGAAGATTCCATGGAGAAAGCTCGGCTTTTGGCAGGATTTCCTCTTGCACTAGTACCAGCACCATGAGTAGGAAGGGGAGTAGATGATATAAGCTTGGGACACTGATGACGACAGTGACCTACTTCTCCGCATTCAAAACATGCTCCAGTAGCTCTTCCACAAAACTGCTCAGTGTGGCCTAACTTCTTGCAGCGTTTACAAACCCAACAAGCCACATTAGCTGCATGAGCACTGCCGCACGTACCACACTTCGGGCGCACGCCCTGATAACCCGCTCCAGTACCAGTCAAAGCATACACTTGAGGAAGTTGGGGTCTCTGATCCTGACCACGACTTCTCTTCCTCGAGTTACCCATATCTCTCCTGTCAAATCTACCAGAATCTCTTCGGCTCACAACCGGCTGAAGAACACCACCACGGACCATACTTGCGGTCAACCGACCAGCAATATCAACAGCACTCTGCAGAGTACCCGGAAGATGAGAAATAATGTGGTCTCGCATAGTCTGGGGCAACCCTTGAGTGAAGCGTTCGATTCTTTCTGTCTCCGTGCGAACCAAACGAGGAGCCAAAACATACAAATCGTAGAACCTATTCACATACCCACGAAAATCAGAACCTTGCATAGTCAGGTTCCATAACTCATTCTCCAACCTCTGCGTCTCAGATGACGGCACATACTCCTTCTTCATCATATCCTTCAGATTTTCCCAACTCATCAAGGTAACAGCAGCTCGGCCCTGAGCCCGTTTCACCGAGTTCCACCAAGTTAGGGCTTTACCCTGGAACAAGAACGTAGCATACTTAACTCTGCTCTCCTCGGCACATCCCGAAACATCAAACACAGACTCAATCCTCTCAAACCACTGTAGGGTAGCAACAGCATCCTCGGTACCCTTAAACTCAGTAGGTCTGCAATCCAGGAAAGTCTTATACGAACAACCTCGGGGTGGATCTTCAATATCAATACGCGGTCCACCGACTCCCACATGCACTGCTCTTCCCACATCAGAACCATCGCGCCCAGACGCCGTACCTTCTGACCCAATACCCTGCATCACAGGTTCTTCAAACCCTATGTCGGCATCCTTCACCGGTGTCTCCTTGAGCTGTGCCACAATCACTGGTATCGCCGCTGCAATCTGCTCCGCAATCAACTGACTGATATTCGGAGCGGTGGAAGTAGCATTGGGGACAGCAGTGGTATTCTGAGGCGTAGCACCCGCTCTAACACTGGCGCGACCTCGTCTCGTCGACCTTCTCGTAGCAGTGACGGCCGGAGTAGACCTAGTGGAAGCTCTCTTAGGCGGCATCTTCTACGAATGTCAAACAGAATAAATCAGAACGATAACCGGATGTGCGACTAATAGTCAGGCCTCAAAGCATAAAATGCAAAACAAAAGCACATAAAGCATACGAATCACATACAGGCCCACAAAAGAAAGAAATGCGCACATAGAGTAAATCAGATAGGTCCAAAAGCCTAGGTCATAGTCTAAGTGATTCTGTAAGGTAACTTAGTTCGCTATAACCATTGGCTCTGATACCAACTTCTGTCACACCCCGCAAAAATGGCGGAACCGAGGTGTACAGAGAATGCGGTATCAGAGATTCAAAGGTTACATCAACATAAGTAATCCATACATAATCAACATAGATAAATAAGTTTAAAATAGCATACTTATTACAATCATCCGAAAATATCAAAATACGGCTACAGCGTTTGGGATACTAAGGAATTAACAAAAGCAAAAAGAATTCCATGCAAGTAATCCACGTAGCCAAGCAAGCATAACGTCAAAAAGTAACCTCAAATCCCTGAAAAAGCGTTAAAATACGACGTCAACATAAAGTTGGTGAATTATTCGCAATAATTAATAAAAACATAATAGAATAAAAGTTTCAATACGTTTTGACCCAAAAGTGTTATGATTTGAAGATAAGTCATTTGAAAATGATGTTTCAAAATATACGTGAAGTATACAAAACCTTTTTGATAAAATACTCATACATATACCATAAAAATACCATAATCATTTCATAAAAAAATAGCATACTGGATAGATAATAGCTTTAGGAACATACGATACACCTGAACCATAAGCGTATGTGCATAAAGTAAAAAGGCAACAAATTCATAGACTAATACTATACATATGCTAAAAACTTGAGGATAAACTCTATCAATTTACTTTGTATCTTAAACTTGAGGGTAAATGTTGGGGTAGGGTATTTATTACCCACAAAGGACGAAGCCCTTCGCCTAAGACACCGAAGGTCCTAACAATCAAGGAGCAACGGAAGTGTTCCTTGCTCATGAATACCGGAGCCTTTTATCGAGAACACCGAAGGTCCTAGCACCAAGGGAGCAACGGCCTGAGGATCTTACGCCATGACAAGTGGTTTGATAGACATGACGCCATTCATGACAGGGAATGGAAACGTCTAAAGAGGTATGACATTAATGAGAGACAGGACAGAGTGGTTGGTATCATTTAATACGAGAGCGCGTGGGGGACAAAGCGCCGCCACGCGTCTCGCAATAAATGCCCCCTACTGTGACAGTGTACTTAAAGGCACAGAGGGGAGTGGGTCACATCACTGCAGGAGGGGGCTGCCTGACAGAACGACTACCGGACCGGTCCTTCGGCCTATTATCCTTTGGACAAGGACCGGACATTTACTCTATATAAGAAACATTCTCTTTGTAATAAAGGATACTCGGATCATTAATAAATACATTATTCTTATTAATTTAAGCATTCAATTCATCATACATATCATTCTATGCATTAGTCATCCAATCATTTGAACATTGAACATCATAGTAAATGTATTGGATCCATTATTAGTGCGTGTTATTGGTATCACCTTCGTCTATCTTCGGACGAAGGTCATAGGCTTCGGAAATTTACTTTAACATTGGCGCCATCCGTGGGACCCGTTGTTAATCAGCGATAGATCTAGGAAAAACATGGAAAAAATACTCGTAAACCAGCAAGAAGAAGGAGTAGTCCATTCCATTACCCAAGAATCTGCTGAGGACGCGGGACCGTCCCCGATATTTACCCCAGGAGTAAACGAGCAACCAAGTCCGATCACACCGAAATTCGTAAGCAAAAACTTCATTAGCCTAAGGGCTATGATGAATAAACATGCCAGGCAGGAGCGCAGGAGAGGAAATCCTCTCGAACTCTCATATGGAGATGCAGAAGAAATAGAGCAAGAGGAGAGCTCCGCTCGGAATGATCACTCCAACCAAAGCAGAACGCTGCGGTCCGGAAGAGTGTCAGAAGAAGAGCCGAGAGTGGCACGGCAAGACAATGGGCCAGCAGGGACGTTTGTTAACCTTCTTAACGCCCAATTTCCAAATAGAAGCAGTCGACCAGAAGGAGGAGTTTTTAACCTCGGCACATCGCGCCCTCAAACACCATTTCTCCAATACCAGCCTGTTCAACCTCCACAATTTGGACAGCCGTTGTATAGACCTCAGCCAAATATGGGAGACCCTCCTTATTTATGGCAACCACCCCCCGTCATCCAGCAAACTGTCCCTGAGATCGATGACCTGGCCAAGCCGTACCAAAGATCGAGAAGTACCATATTCACAAAGCGTATAGCCAACTTTAAGTTTCCTCCGAGGATCAAAATGCCCACCAACGTCAAGATATATGACGGTTCGCAAGATCCGGACGACCATCTGAGTATCTTTTCTGGGGCCGCGGAGGTGGAACAGAGGTCTATGCCCGTGTGGTGCCATATGTTCGTCCAAACTTTGGTAGGATCAGCGCGGCTCTGGTATGATAGCTTACCCACGGAAAGCGTGGACAGCTTTGAGGACTTACAACACAAATTTAAAAACAACTTTATGCAGCAACGGAGGTGTGAGAGGAAATCAGTTGAAATGCATAACATCAAACAGAAAGAACAAGAAAGCCTTAGGGCCATTATAGAGCGTTTTAACAAGGAAAGTTTGGAGATTAAGGGAGCTACGGAAGACATGCGGGTTTCCGGATTTATGCATGCCATAAAGAATACTCAGCTCATTGAAGCCCTGAATAACAAAGTCCCGGATACCGTGGAAGAAATGATGACAAGGGTAAGAGATTTTATCAGGGGAAAAGAAGCAGCTTTTCTTAGCCGAGAAACGAGTTCTAGCAAGACGTACAGGGAGGACAGAAACTGGAAATCCGGGAATAACCCCAGACCGGAGGGTCCGGGACCACAGAGAAATGAGGGGAAACAATCGACGAAAGGAAGTTTTCACGGCACTTACGAAGACCCCCTGCGAGATCTTGTCAACGGAGCTTGTGGGAAAGAATTTCCCAGCTCCCCATCCGATGCTGGAGAATAAGGACAGGAAATTATCAGATAAATTCTGTGAATTCCACTTGGATCATGGACACAATACCAATGATTGCTACCACCTAAAAAGAAGGATCGAGGAGGCAGTCAAGTCAGGAGAGCTGGCACATCTGATCAAAGATATTAAGAAGGGAGTACCTCAAGGGAATAGGAATAACCGGAGGGGGAAAGATGATCGGGCTCCCGGAACCAAGAAACAGACCATCAACATGATAAACAAGGATGTGTTACCGTTAAAGAGGAAGGAGCCAGACCCTGCATGGATGAACCAAGAGATAGCATTCCCTCCCCGGAGTGAATGCTGTCCCACCATAGACCCCATCATAGTAGAAGGGCGGATGGGAAACGCCATCACTCCCAGGGTATACATAGACACGGGAAGTTCGACAGAGGTCATTTATGAACATTTCTTCAGACAACTTAGAAAGTCAGTCCAAGCGCGGATAAGAAAGCCGGAATCAGCACTCCAAGGATTCAACAACGAGATGACGTGGCCCCTAGGAGAAATAACTCTCCCTCTGACGTTGGGAGAATATCCACGCATGAGGACCGAATGGATGAACTTTGCGGTAATCCAAGCACCGGCCCCTTTCGACGTTATCCTAGGGAGACCAGGATTGTACCAGTTGGGTGCAGTACCGTCCACTTTTCACGGATTGATGAAGTTCCCCACCCCCACGGTATAGCGACGATTCGTACAAAGAGGCGAAGAGAGAGATGGTGTGCCTCTACGGAAAGAACTGATAACGTGCCGGAGGTAACCTCGACCCGGAAGAAAAACTAGTCGTTAATCCCAAATTCCCGGAGCAAACTATCGCCGTAGGATCACATTTGTCCAGATCCTGTAAAGAGAAGTTGTTCACGCTACTCAGTAGTAACATGGATGTATTCGCGTGGACGCCATCGGATATGACAGGAGTGCCTAGGAGTATAGCTGAGCACCGGCTGAATACATACCCTAGTGTAGAGCCGATTCGGCAAAAGAAAAGGGGAATGGCGCCGGAGCGTAGCCAGGCCATTAAGGAAGAAGTTAGTAAGTTATTGGAAGCTGGAATTCTCCGGGAGGCAAGGTATCAAACCTGGGTAGCTAACCCGGTTCTCGTGGGAAAAAGCGATCATTCTTGGAGAATGTGTGTGGACTTCAAGAATATAAACAAAGCCTGTCCGAAGGACAACTACCCATTACCGGAAATAGATTGGAAGATCGACTCCCTGATGGGTTACAAGTACAAGTGCTTCCTGGATGCTTACAAGGGGTATCATCAAATCCAAATGGCGCCAGAAGATGAAGACAAAACGGCATTTTACACAGATTTTGGCATATTTTGCTATAAAAAAATGCCCTTCGGACTAAAGAATGCTGGAGCCACTTATCAAAGGATGATCGATAAGACCTTTGAAGCACAAATCGGACGAAACCTGGAAGCTTATGTGGATGATCTTGTCATCAAAAGCCATAAGGAGGAGGACATGATCTACGATATTGACGAAACCTTCCGGAAATTAAGAAGCATCAACATGAAGTTAAATCCCAAGAAGTGTACTTTCGGTGTGGTGGAGGGAAAGTTCCTCGGCCACGTTATAACGGAAAGAGGTATCAAAGCATGCCCTGATAAGGTTAAAGCAATTACTGAGATGAAGTCCCCTGGGACGTTGGGCGAGGTCCAAAGTCTAAATGGGAGGTTAGCAGGCTTGAGCCGGTATCTTTCAAGATCCGCCGAACGCTCCCTACCTTTCTTCAAAGCGCTAAAAAAGAGTATCAATGCGACCGACTTCGTGTGGACGGCCGAAGCCGAAGATGCTTTCCAGGAATTAAAACGGTACTTAACACAGCTACCGGCCTTGGGAAAGGAACTGTTTGTGTACCTAGCGGCCTCCCTTAACACCGTAAGCGCAGTATTGATATCGGAAGAAGGTGCGAAGCAAACGCCTGTCTACTTTGTAAGCAAGGCTCTACGAGCAGCAGAATTAAACTACCCCCCGATGGAGAAACTGGCATTGGCTCTCGTACACACGGCCAGACGATTGCCTCGGTACTTCCAGGATTACCCAATTGTAGTCATGACGGAACTACCCATCAAGGACATACTAGCAACCCCGGAAAGGTCGGGAATATTTATTCATTCTTTTAAATTTAAAACTTACATAAAAAAACAATTATTCAAATATAAAAACTAATGAGCAATAGATATTCTAACCTAGTTAATCATACATCCACTTTTAATGCAGATTGTTGCAACTTGTTTCTTTGTTGGAGTATATATACTCTAAAAAGTTTGTTGGAACTAAAACTTAGCTAAAATAGTTTAGTAGGCTGTTGGAACTAAAACTTAGCTAAAATACTTTAGTTTCAGTTAATACTGCTCACTTACTACGGATAAGAAGAATGGTCTTTACTGCGGAAGATAACAAGTTAATACGGAGAAGACAAGTTACTACGGAAAGCTTATTACAACTACTTACTACTCCGATGATCAAGTTAATGTGGACAAGATAATGACATGCACGTTTGTTAATTTAGAGTTATAAATTAGATTCAAATTATAATTCCTTTTTAGATAGATGTTGTTTCCTAGTTTATCTAGGTTAGCGTCAAGGTCTATAATATAGATCCTTGTATTGAAAAAGAAATACGTTGTATTGATAATTCATTAATGCAATTGAGGCTTATAATTCAGCAAGTATATTGTTCTTAAAGTGTTCTTAGTTTACAATATTATTTGTTATAAATCAGCTTGTTAATATTAAAGTGTTCATTCGCTGCTGAACTTCTTTAATAGATAAAGATCTTAACGTAGGCAAACTTTAGGTTTATATAAATTTATTCGATCCTAACAAGTGGTATCAGAGCACAGGAGGTGCTCAAGATCCATTGATCTAACAGGTTTTTATAAGACTCAACACAGAAGAAATCAGATCAACAATCATGACTGACATATCAATCAACAAAGTTCCTGTACTTAAAAGTAATGAATTTCATCTCTGGAAGCTACGTATCAAGCAACACATAAAAGGCCTTAGTCAAATCGTCAACTGAAAAGGCTTCTGCCTGATAGAAACAAGAGGCCGGAGCTACCATCAACTGGGGGCGATGTCATCAACCGTCAAAAGGAAAGATGCTTTACAAATAGCACATGGGGGACTGACACAAAAGAAGGAAAGATAGTCAAAAGTACCGTGTCACGTGTAATGTCAGCAAAGATGTTTGGAGAGCCGTCAGATGACAGGATTTACAAAGGATCCTAAAGCTTCTAATCAGTGAATTGAATGATCAAATCATGATGGGGAATCTCATGATTTGATTGAATCATTAACGTAATTGAATTGAGGATTTGATTATTTGAAAGCAGAATGTAAAGATATTATTGATAGAACAATTTTGGCGGGAAAAGTCGTTACATGAATGTTGAAGCACTACGTTACTCATATGAGTCCGGGTTCAAAGACAAATTACTCTTACCACACATCATTATATTTATAGACATCATTACATACTAATTACACTAAACACAACTAAATCTTCATCTTAATTTTAACTCTTGAGCTATTCACTTTAACTCGAAAGTAGAGTCTTCATCATCAGAGTTATAATCTTCATTGTTGACTTGTGTTGACTAACTTAATCTTCAGTTTAAATTTAACTCTGGTGAACTTCAGTTAACTCTGGTGAAGTAACTTGCTCACCCGAGTTAAAATCTTCACTGAAGAATTTCTAAGTTTAAAGTCGGGTGATGAACTTAGTTCACCCGACTTAAACACTCAGATCAAAAACACACTTTGAAGATTTCGTAGCTTCATTCATAACTTTCAATACCCAACAATCTTCCCCTTGGATGATGCTATGAATCTCCGTAATCGTCACATATGATTCTCCATGATTAGCTTCAAACAACTTAGATTCTTCAATATAACAATCTCCCCCTTAACTGATTCTCCATTGTTAGCATTACAAACTTCATATCAGTAATCTCCCCCTTAACTATCAAGCTCAAAAAACTAACCATATTCTTACATCTTAATCAATATCAACATGAGTTCACAATCAACATCAATAACAGCTTAACAACTCATCATTATTCACATATCAAACCTTCATCCGAGTTAAACTTTTAGATCATAATAAATCTGAATCAGTAAGCTAATTACCATATCATTTTGCTTTGAAGAAACTGTTGGTGGGTTTCGCTTCCTTTGTGTAACCGGGTAAAGATTTCAATGACCGGATATCTCTTACAATCGTGGTATCACTTTCCGAAAACAACAATTCGACCCTATATGCCTGGGTTACACGAACTTTGTTTTGGGATAAGAATAAGAGTATGTTCTTGATTTTGGCACAAACCAAGAACCCGTTTGCTAGAGAGTGTTTCGTGTTGTGTATCCCTTCCCATGACTAACAATGTCTCTATTTATAGAGCACCCAAATGTAATGGGCATTATTGGTATTAAATAACCATAATGGTCCATAACTCCTAGCGGTTACAAGACCAAGACATTATGGTCATAAAGCTACTAGCGGTTACAAGAACAAGACATAATGGTCATAAAGCTACTCCATTATGACAGGAGTTACAAGCTTTAAGTGACCATAATGATCTTTCATTTAATGGGCAAACGGTTACAAGACCAAAACATAATGGTAATTAACACGTTTGTAACTCCCCATTAATTGTGTCTTAAAAGAAGTGGTTGTAAATCTACCACTATAAAGGTTGTAGTCCTTTATACCCGCTTTTGGGTCCGAGATGTTATTGACTTAACGGGCGTACACTCCGTACACTCCTAACCCGTTCCCAAGTCAAATAACCATTTCTCCAATTACACTAAATTACTAACAATCCTCCCCAATTTAGTGCAATTTCTTTTCATGAAATAAATAAACAAAACAAAACTTATGCATAAATGAAAATGTCTTGAAGATTGAATTTTCATCTTAGTACATTACACATTTCAAATATTCGAGAATCGGGGTGTTCTAAGAATTGAACCCTTCAACCTATTTGAATAACTGAAGATAATATACACACAAGTTCTCAAACACTTTAAAGCTATCCTGACACTATATAAGCCATGTGTCCATATCCATTCATGAATGTATCAAAAGCTAAAAGTCCAAAGCTTTCTTGAAGCGGCAAAACTTCACATTCACATAGGTAGTTTCTTTCACTTGTGCACCTACTACTGCACTTTTTCAAAGAAACTATTAAGAAGTATTACTTCAACCTAATCCTCAGCAGGACCGAGGACATACCTTGGGATGATATATATTAACAATGTGCTCCAATTTCTGAGTGCAAGCTTTCCACATTGAATTCAGCTCCTAATTCATATTAAGAGGGAATTGGGTGTCTTACAGTCCGAAATTAAGGTGGACTTTAAACCCATCCCTTTCACAGACTTAATAACCAAGTCTCTAGCCAATCCCTTCGTCAAGTGATTGGCTAAGTTTTGTTGTGACCTCACAAACTCTACAGAAATCACCCCATTCATGATAAGCTCACGAATCATGCTATGTCTAACACCTAAGTGTCTAGACTTCCCATTGTACATATGGCTATAAGCCTTTGCCAATGTTGCAGCACTATCACAGTGGATAGACATGGGTGCTATAGGTTTAGGCCATAACGGAATCTCATAAATCAAGTTCCTTAGCCATTCCGCTTCTTTACCAGCATCAGCTAAAGCAACAAATTCAGACTCCATTTTTGAGTTAGTAATACATGTTTGCTTCTTGGAAGCCCATTTAATTGCACCTCCCCCAAGCAAGAACACCCAACCACTTGTTGAAGAATGATCTTCAACATTGGTTATCCAACTCGCATCAGAGTATCCTTCAAGCACCGAAGGAAATCCAGTATAAGATAAACTATAATCCATAGTTTTCTTCAAATACTTCAGTACCCGCCTTATTGCTTGCCAGTGATGAGTACTAGGGTTACTAGTGTATCTACTCAGTTTTCCCACAGCAAAAGCAATATCAGGCCTTGTACAAGTCATGGCATACATCAAGCAACCAATCACCTTTGCATACTCAAGTTGAGACACAACTTCTCCTTGGTTAGGTAGAAGCTTCATACTTGAATCCATAGGAGTACTCACTGGAGTACAATCAAAACAATTGAATTTCTTTAACACCTTCTCAATGTAGTGAGATTGTGAAATAGAGATTCCTTTGTTTTCACGTATAATCCTTATGCCAAGGATAACGTCAGCCTCCCCCATATCTGTCATGGAGAACCTTGATAACAAAAATTATTTGGTTAAATCAACCTGATTTTGGTCAGTCCCAAAGATCAACATGTCATCAACATATAGACAAATGATGACTCCTTTGCCGGATTCATCAAATTTGCTATACAGACATTTGTCAGATTGGTTAAGATGATAACCATTAGACAAAACCACTTCATCAAACTTTTGATGCCATTGCTTAGGTGCTTGTTTCAATCCATACAAAGATTTAACAAGTTTACACACCTTTCTTTCATTACCAGGCATAATAAAGCCTTGAGGCTGGTTCATGTAAACCTCCTCTTCCAAATCACCATTCAAGAATGCTGTTTTCACATCCATCTGGTGAATAACCAGATTGTGAATTGCTGCTAAGGCAATCAGCAGTCTAATCGTAGAGATACGAGCTTTTGTAGATCCCAGGCTTTTGTCTAAAACCTTGAATGACCAACCTTGCCTTGAACTTTTCAATAGTTCCATCCACCCTCATCTTCTTTTTGAAGATCCACTTGCAACCCAAAGGTTTGCAAGCAGTTGGTAGATCAACCAACACCCAAGTGTTGTTTCCCATGATGGAATCCATCTCATCAGTTATTGCTTCTTTCCAGAAAGCAACATCCTGAGACCTCATTGCTTCTTCAAATGTCTTAGGATCATCCTCAACAATGAAGCAATAAGAATATTGGGTAGAAACATCATCTCTAGAACCTTCAATTAGATACAATTGATAATCAGGTCCAAATGATTTAGGTTTCCTTTCTCTTTTGCTTTTGCGAAGCTCAATTGGCTGATCATCAACCCTTTCAGAGACTTCATCATTACTATCCTTATTGGTTCCACTTGGAGTGGGAACCATATCCTTTGGTCTAGGTATACATGAGAAACGATTCTCATCAAAGATTGCATCCCTTGAATCAATTATAGAGTTAATTGAGACAAATTCATTAGGTTCTATGACATAGAACCTATAAGCCTTGGAATAATCGCTATATCCAATAAATATGCAATCTATACCTCTTTCACCCAAACTTTTCTTCTTGGGATCAGGGAGTCTTACAACTGCCCGACAACCCCATACCCGAAGATAGTTCAAATTGAGTTTCCTTTTGTACCAAAGTTGGTAAGGAGTAATCTTGTTCCTTTTGTTAGGAACCCTATTAAGCATATAGCAAGCTGTTAACATAGCTTCCCCCCAAAATCCATCACTCAAACTAGAATAGGATAACATGGAATTAACCATTTCCTTAAGGACTCTATGCTTCCTCTCAGATACACCATTTTGTTGTGGTGTATAAGGAGCAGTGGTTTCATGAATGATGCCTTCGGATTGGAAATAGGAGGGGTCAATATATTCACCTCCCCTATCCGTTCGTAGCCTTTTTATCAAAGCATTTTGTTGCAATTCTCCTTGAGTTTTAAATATTTTAAACTTATCTAATGCTTCATCTTTACTATGTAACAAATAAATATGGCAAAACCTAGAAGCATCATCAATAAAAGTCACAAAATATTTCTTGTTCCCTAAAGTAGGAGTTGCATGCAAATCACATAAATCACTATGAATTAATTCCAACATTTCAGAATCTCTTTTAACATTTTGAAATGGTTGCTTAGTGATCTTGGTTAACATACATGTTTTACACTTTTCATTGTTAATATCAAAGGGCGGTATTAAACCATCTTTAGACATTTCTAACATTCTTTTAAAGTGTACATGTCCTAGTCTAGCATGCCAAAGATTAGAATCATTTAAGCTAGAAGTAGACATAAAAGCAGAATTAACATTTAACATGATTAATATTAAGTCTAAACATGCGATTGCTTAAATATCCAAAACCAATAAATAAACCATGTTTTGACAAAACAAATCTATCAGATTCAATTACTTGTTTGTAACCACAATTATTTAAAACACTACTAGAAACTAGATTTTTCCTTATTTGTGGTACATGCAAAACATCAAATAAAGAAATAACTTTTTCCCGAACTAAACTCAAGATCCACACATCCTCTTCCATGAACAGGGGCCGTTGACTCGTTTCCCATATGAAGAATTGATCCATCATTCACCGACTCGTAAGTCTTGAACCAAAATCTATCCTTGCACACATGGGTAGTAGCACCCGAGTCAACCCACCACGCAACATCATCATCCTGCACAAAATAAGCTTCCGATATATATGATACATAATAATTCTGATGTGAATCATTAAACATAATCTGACCTTTCGAGTTTTGGTTGTTAAAACCATTTCCCGAACCGCTTGTGCCATTGGTATTTTTATTACCAACATTAACAACCTTACAATCCCTTTTTAAGTGTCCAGAGTTACCATACATCCAACAAGTCAAATTTGACTTCTTATTGGGATCAACCTTGTTGTTATCATGATGTTTACGTTTTCCCTTCTTGTCATTGTAACCGGTGGATTTTTTATGTTCCACCATGTTAACCGACGAGGTACCAGCAACTTCGTTGCTCTTTGGCTTGTCAATTTCTTGCGCCCTGAGGGATTCCTCTATACGCAAATGACTTCCCAACTCAACAAGAGTTAACTCCTCCTTCTTATGTTTCAAAGTATGTTTAAAATCTTTCCAAGAAGGAGGGAGTTTATCAATGACACTAGAAACCGAAATGGCCTCGTCCATGTTCATTTTAGGTTGTGTGAACTGACCAAGTATACGAAGAAGTTCATTGTATTGTTCCATGACCGGTCTAGAATCGACCATCTTGTAATTATTAAAATTACTCACAAGGAACTTTTTACTAGAAGCATCTTCAGAAACGTTGAGGATTAAACCTCGACAAACGTAATCGTCGTTCTCCCACTTGCTTCTCCTACGAAGCTCATCCACGGTAGCATCATCTCCATCGTCAGGACAAGGAGTACTCAATACATAAACCACGCTCATGCTCGAGAGAAAGAAGTGCATCTTCTTTTGCCATCTCCGAAAATCAACTCCTTCAAACTTATCAAGCTTGGAGAAATTCGTCATCATGTGCTTCACCGTAGCCGCCATTGAAATCACACAAAATTGTTGTTTTCGATTATTGGTGGGTTTCGCTTCCTTTGTGTAACCGGGTAAATATTTCAATGAACGGATATCTCTTACAATCGTGGTATCACTTTCCGAAAACAACAATTCGACCCTATATGCCTGGGTTACACGAACTTTGTTTTGGGATAAGAATAAGAGTATGTTCTTGATTTTGGCACAAACCAAGAACCCGTTTGCTAGAGAGTGTTTCGTGTTGTGTATCTCTTCCCATGAATAACAATGTCTCTATTTATAGAGCACCCAAATGTAATGGACATTATTGGTATTAAATAACCATAATGGTCCATAACTCCTAGCGGTTACAAGACCAAGACATTATGGTCATAAAGCTACTAGCGGTTACAAGACCAAGACATAATGGTCATAAAGCTACTCCATTATGACAGGAGTTACAAGCTTTAAGTGACCATAATGATCTTTCATTTAATGGGAAAACGGTTACAAGACCAAAACATAATGGTAATTAACACGTTTGTAACTCCCCATTAATTGTGTCTTAAAAGAAGTGGTTGTAAATCTACCACTATAAAGGTTGTAGTCCTTTATACCCGCTTTTGGGTCCGAGATGTTATTGACTTAACGGGCGTACACTCCGTACACTCCTAACCCGTTCCCAAGTCAAATAACCATTTCTCCAATTACACTAAATTACTAACAGAAACATGTTTCTAAAAACATTTTGTTCTTCAACAAATGACAAACTTGTAATCTTCATTCCTTCATCATCATTAGAACAATTTGATCATTAACAATCCCAGTTTCCTTCAACATCCGACTTAAAACTTCAATTATTCTCAAATTTTCAATTAAAATGACTTAATGATGGGTTTGATCAGTTTAGAGAGAGAAAGTTAATCTAGAAAGAGAAAGTAGATTTAGCATTAAGCTCTAAAGGTTACATTAATTACACCCCACTCCTATTTATAGGAGTGTGAGGGCTTTTAAAAGACTTCTAAATTATTACAATGATGCCCCTAATAACAAATACAAATACAATGTTATGAATATTCTATTCCTAATAATTCCCCTTTATTTGTAGTTGTTCAAAATATTCTTTATCTTAAGGCATCTTCCTTGATGTTACCTTGAACGCGTAGATGCATGATTTGATCTTTAACCGCAACTTTGGATTTCATCAGAGTCAATTGTTTTAATCTTTGATACTTTTGTATCTAAAGATAAGTTGCTTGAAGAATCATTTCCTTTCTCTTGAAAGCTTGACCTTTATGTTGTATTGAATACGTCCTTGATGAAGTATTTTCGAAGGTCTTTCTCTTTGAAGAAGTGTTAAGAACTTAGTCCCCCAAAAGCTCTTTTTGGCGAATCTTGAATGATAATGTTAACGATCTCCTCCTTTATTTTAGTGATCTTCATATTCAACTTTAGATTTCATCAGAGTAGCGTTTAAATCTTTTTATCGCGGAAAGCACACTTTGAAAGTTGACTTGAAGAATCTTTCATTTCAAACGAATGTTGAATGTAGACTTGTAGTCTTCGATTTCTTGATTATGATGTAGACATAACATTCGTTTCCTTTGATCGTTTGAACCATAATGTGACAACCCGCGAAAATCCAGGTTCACACCGACTAAATTCTTTTAACAACATTACTCAACTTGTATATGTTTTGATTTATTTACGACCGGTAGGTCAACCTATACATAAATGATACTGGTTAACCACGTCAAAAACATATACGGATACCGGGATTAGGTATACGGGATCAAATATTCACATAAAATAAACATTTTTACAACAATAATTCTAGTCCAATATTTCATGCATAAAATCATGATTTATGCATCAACTTTGCATGTATGGAACTTTGCATGCATATATATATATATATATATCAAATACCCAACTTACACAAAACACCCTAAGCATACAAGGACTTCACTTAGGACCCTAGAGTTTGCAAAAATGACAATTTAAATAATCACCTACAAGTTGTTTGTTTCTTGCTTGACTAGTTAAATGAGTTGGTGGTGTCACATGGGTTTAGTCACTTACACACTTGACCATTTCACTATTGAACTCAATAGACCATACCTCCCATGTGCTAGCACTCATGACTCCACTCTCTCCTTTGGCTATAAATACTAGACCCCTTCCATCCATTTCACTTGCTCATTCACCAACAAGTGAAAAACTCTTCTCCCTCCCTCCTTGCTCTTTAAATTTTGGCCAAGAGAAGGACCAAGAAGAAATCACCAACACACATTCCATACATCAAAAACCTAGTTCTAAGATTTGATCATAAGGAAGAAACATCAAGTCTTGCATTCATATACTCTTAGGTATGTCCTAAAAACTCTCTTCATGCAACATATTTACATACTCATTTGTCATAAAACTTATGCATTTCATACAACAACTTAGCATAAACAAAGAAAAGTTAAGTTATTTTGTTAACCGGAAACTAACACCGACTTGTAGACACTTTTTAACCATCTTAACCAAATGTTTTGGATAAACCATTTTAAACAAAAGATACTTCTATGTTTTATGAAGATTTAGACATAAAAATCATAATTTTTGGATATGTTTAAGTATTTTAAAAGTATTTTACGCAACAACATACGTTTCAGCTACATAAACTGTCTACACGGACTGTTTTTGGGAAATCTGGGAAAACGAACACTAAAACATAATAGGAGACCTCAGCTATGTTAAAGTTAACTCAAAAACGAACGTTTCAATATAAGATTCGTTAAAAACGGATAAATATCGAGCAAGATATACCATTTTGAAGTTTGACCTAATTCCTTGACCCCCAAACTGCATACCAGCGGACCTTTTATTAGAACTGGGAAAAATGGTTTTGAATTATGACATGAGACCTGTGGCATTTGAAAGATAAATCAAATGTCTACATTTCCATAAAAAGAACACTAAAAACGGATAAACGACCAAGGAGTTATGATATTTTCAAGTTAGCATGTACTTTGAGAAAACCTTAAAACCTACTGTTAGTATTTCTGTTATAAATATCAGTAGACTTTCAATCTGGTTTCAAGGCCTAAACCATTTGAAAGGTACTTCAAACGTGGTCGTTTCTATATAAGATTCATTAAAATCGGATAAGAAACGGGCGAGATATGCTACTTTAAAGTTGGGTAAAACTTAAAGATACTTGCTGAGTTTTTTTTATAAACTTTTATAAAAACTAACTTTTAAAACAAACTCGATAATAATAGCGATAACACAATACTAGGGAGCTTTGTATGCAATGATTCCATCTCGATATTTCGTAGTGCCGAGTTTGCTGGATTTACGATTTAAAGTGTCCTAGCTCCGCATGCGATTATAGAATGGTCTTGTATATAATGGCCCGAACGGTGTTAGTTTATTATTATTAAACCCAAACCTTAACCTTACATTATTCATACATATACATACATTTTCATGTGCATTGGACTAGAATATAAAAACCTTAATTCCAAAACTTAATAGGTCAAGGTTAGACCTACCTGATTCTCGGATTTGAGACTCCTACGTGTTGGCTTACACACACTGCCTCATTACTTTTAGCTGGCTTGCTAAGGTGAGTTCATAGCCCCTCTTTTTACTTGTTTTTATAACATACTTGGGGTGAGATACATGCTCTTTTACTTATGGACACAAGTACTTAAAACCTTTACTAGTTGCCTAAGTTACCACTAAGCCAAAGGAAATTCCCCTATCATGAATCGTTAGTTAAGGACTTAAGCGCGATTGTATTGGATAGATCTATTAGGGTTTGACAACCCTCACCCAACGGCTAGACGATGTAACCCACGTCTACCACAACTAACTCGTGGACTCGAGTAGGGTGCTTTACTTTTGAAACTATATATGTTATTTGGCTATAACATAGGAACACTTATGGGGTAAGGAACTTTGTTACGCTTCGATGTCATGAGCTTAGGTGCAACTGTAAGACTTTACTTAAACGGAAATCTTGTGGTCCACTTTATTACTAAACTAAACCTATGAATTCACCAACTTTATGTTGACTTTAGCATGTATGTCTCAGGTGCTTAGTCGAAAGGGCTTTCGACGGAGGGATTTTGGGATATGACAGAGTCGCATATTTCAAACTCACGCTTTTGGGAGATTTCCCTTGCATTACTTATTTTCTTTTAAGTTATGTAATGTAAATCTTTGTTTTGTGAACTCTGGTAACACTTTTCCTTAATCATGTAAAACTCTGATTTTCAATATTAATGAATGTATGTTTTTCTTTAAAACGACTCATATAGAGGTCGTTCGCCTATATATCATTGCTATCTGGGACCCATGAAGTCAACACCTCGAGTCTCGGGAACACGAGATTTGGGGGTGTGACACATAAAGTGGAACGATCCCCCTTAATTGACAAGTTTCACTTTATCGTCCGACTTGTAGAAGCTTGATGTCCTTTTTTCGGAAAGTGTTAACGACTTCGAAGACCTCTAACAAAAGTTTTGAGTTAACTTCATGCAACAAAGGAGGTATGAACGAGATTCGGTAGAGATACACAACATAAAGCAAAGGGAGGAAGAAATCCTGAAACGCTTCATGAAACGTTTCAATAGGGAAAGCCTACAAATACACATAGCGACCGAAGGGATGAGGGTTTCAAGTTTCATGCAAGCAATCCGAAACAAGAAGCTAATAGAAAGGCTAAACATTCAAATTTCCCAAACGGTAGAAAAAATTATTGAAAGAGTACAAGATTCCACTAGGGGAAAAGAAGTAGAGTCCTTAGGGGATGAAGGGAGTTCCAAAAGGTGGTTAGGGAGGAAAGACGAAATAATTGGAAATGAGGAAGCAAGCAAGATGCCCCTAGCCCCAGAAGTGAAAGACCGCCGATAGAATACATGCTGTAACTCTGAATGCCATCCATACTCCCCGGACGCCAGGCCGAAGAATGTGTTTCAACTAGTGTCAAAAACCCCTTGTGAAATATACTCAACCGAGCCTATATGTCCAAAATTCCCCATACCTCCACCCATGATGGGAAACCCGGAGAAAAAGCATGCAACAGATATTGTGAATTTCCCTAACACAAGGGGCCCAACACCAGTGATTGCTACCATCTCCAGAAGCATATCGAAGAGGCATTCCGCTTCGTCTAGTTGCGACATCTTTTAACCGAAATCAGATCAGGATCCCGTAGAGGAGGCCGAAACTTTAACCAAGATAATCGAAGTAACAAAAGGGCAAAGCTAAGGAGATACACATGGTGATCGAAACTAAAGGAAAACTGGAAGAACGAAGGAGAAAGAGACCGAGTGTATTTAACTGGATGAATCAGGAAATATCGTTCCCGCCCCCGAGTGAGTATTGTACTTCCCAGGACCTGATAATCATAAAGGGATGCTTCGGCAACGCCCCTATCCCAAGAGTTTACATAGACACTGATAGTTCCACCGAAGTCCTATACGAGCACTACTTCAAGAAATTGAATATGGGAGTTCAAGCGGAAGTAAGGAAATCCAAGACACATTTGCAAGGTTTTTATGTATAAGTATCATGGCCTATAGGGGAAATAGACCTGCCATTAACCCTAGGATATTATCCCAGAATGAGTACGGAGATGATGAGTTTTTGTGTGGTAAGGGCTTCGTCCCCTTATGACATCATTTTAGGGAGGCCCGACCTATTCTTGTTAGGAGCAGTTCCTTCCACACTTCAATCCTCTATAAAGTTCCCTACCCCTCACGGAGTAGCTACGGTAAGGTCGAAAAAAGGTAAAAGAAAGAATGTCACGCCGTGAGACCCCAACAGAGCCTCAAGGAGAAGGGAGTATATCCAAAGGAGAGACTGATCATCAATCCCACGTTTCCGGAGAAAACCGTATCCATAGGTTCATCGTTGTCACAAAAATGCAAAGAGCAGTTATTCATCCTGCTTAGCAACAACCTGTACGTTTTTGCATGGCAGCCAACAGACATGACCAGAGTACCCAGGAGCGTAGCTGAACATAAGCTTAAAGCTTACCCAAGTGTGGAGCCCATTAAGCAAACGAAAAGATGGATGGCTCCGGATAGGTCTAAGATAATAAGGGACGAAGTATCGAAACTAGTTAATTCTGGAATACTTAGGGAGGCACGATACCAAACCTGGATCCCAAACCCGGTCCTAGTAGCAAAGAGTTACAAGTCTTGGAGAATATGTATCGATTTTAAAGACGTAAACAAGGCCTTCCCCAAAGTCAACTATCCGTTGTCGGAGATAGATTGGAAGATAGACTCGCTGATAGGTTTGATATCGCATAATTATACGTTTATTCATATGAGATATTTGGTCGTTTTTCATAGTACACATGATGGATAGGATAATTTTTTGCATTTAATCGTGTGGAAAAGTTTTTTTTATTCATTTTACAGGTTTACATGATCGGGAAGTGGAATTGGAGGAAGAAATGAGCGTAAATGACGAAAAATACACGAAATGGTGAATTTTGCCAGTTAGGGCGACGCTGTTACTACGAAGAGGCGACGCCCTTGGAAATTAAGTTGGTTTCAAACACGGACACACAACCCGGTGTGCCGCTATCATCACATAGGGTGACGCCTTGCCCTGTTTTGCAGTTCTACTCGAAAACGAATTCCTCTCTATTTTTCTCTATAAATACAAATCCAAACGTCAAGAATTATGGTAAATCGTTTTTATAAATATTTGGAGCTGGAGAATTCGTTGGAGATCAAGAAGAGAAGTTAGAAGTTGGAGTTCGTTTAATATTCGGTCACGAATAGAGTTTTCGACTTTCTTAGTTTGTTTTTCTTTCTTTTCAAGACTTTTTCAGTAATGTTTTCTTATTTGTTTGCTGCTTATTTAAACTATACTATGAGTAGCTAAACATCTTTTATGCTCGTTTGATTTATGGATCTTGTTTGATATTTATGTTTCGTTATTGAATGTTTAGGTATTTATGTTTAATCTTAGCTCCTTAATTGTTTATTGTTAGGATTAAATTGTCGAGATTGTTATTCTAGAGTTGCGTTACATATACAACAGTTAGTATTGCGCAGTTCAAAAGAACACAGTTAATACTGCTCAGTTACTACTCCTCAGTTAATACTGCTCAGTTACTACTCCTCGGTTAATATTGGTCAGTTACTACTGCTCAGTTACTACTCCACATCAGTTACTACTCCACATCAGTTACTACTCCTGCAACTCAGTTATAGAAGACTTGAATTTCAAGAGAAAGATCTAAAAGAATTAGTCTCCTAATATAACTAGGTTTCCTTATGTAACTAGGTTTCTTTATGTAAGTCATATGAGACTCTATATATAAAGAGATCCCTAGACATTGTAAAGGTGTGGTTTTCATCATGTTTATTCTTTAGGAAAACACCAAACGATCTCACCACTTGAGATCGTTCCCCTTTGTTCAGCCTCAAGGTCAAGATTGATCCTTGTAAAGAGAAGAAACACGTCTATTCTGATCAAATAGATTGAGGCTGGAGTTGTTAGATGTTTCCTAGAAAATCTAGGTTTAGCCTCAAGGTCTTTTACAGATCCTTGTATTAAGAGAAACACGTCTGTTAATTTATTAACAGATTGAGGCTTGATGGTAATCGTTGTTGTTTGTTCTTATTGTTTTTATATATACAATTTTCGATTATCATAAACTTGTGAATATCAAAGTGTTGATCCGCTGCAACTTCTTTGATAAATCTTGATCTAAGTAATCATATCGATCCTGACAAGTGGTATCGGAGCACAGGAGGTGTTCTAGATCAAAGATCCACAAGTTTACAAGAAGAAGAAAGAAGAAGATCTACAAATTTGGAAATTAGGGTTTATGTTCGTCATAATCTGGGCAGCCGTAGAAAAAAGAGCATAACTAGTTCGTTAGCCGTCGGATTTGGACGACATCTGGACTGTAGATGATTTACATATAAAAGCACAATCTGACCGAAGAGATTTTCGATCTGAGCTTTTATTAGTGAGATATTAATTTTCGAAATCTGTTGCTGAAAGGTTAAAATTATTGTGTTTATGTATACTGAAACGATAGTTGTTTATTCGTTACAAACTGGCTCTTTGTGATTTTTGGATATGTGCTTCAAGGAATATGGATCCATGTTGTGTTAAAGTTTTATCGTTATCAGAGGTATTCTCTAGGAGATGTAAAATTTCAAAGTTTACGATGATGAAGTTAGTACTACTCCTATGTTGGTGAAAAAGCCGAGAATATTGGTTTAAGGGGAAGAATCTGTTCCAAAAGTGGATATGAGAATTGAAACATTTGAATGTAATCTTATACATGCACCACTTGAAGGAGAAGTTTTCACTTATGTAGGGTGATTTAACCTCATATAAGAAAATAACGCTTGATTAAAAGAAGAAGGTATACTACTTTAACTTTATTACAACTTCTAGTTTGAGTTTCTACTGTTTGAATTCATTATTAGTATTGTGCGTCATGGAGGGTAATTTGATACATTGGAAAGCTTAGATTGGGAGTTTATTATGGTTCATAGTTTGTAGAGAGATGTTCCCCTAATGGATGATAACAAAAAGGGGGAAGATATAAAGTGTGGTGGCATGGATCAAGATTTGAAGGCTTCAAAATATCGAAAGTCTACTTAAGAAAAAAAGTTGCGTGTTTTGATAGAAATATCAACGGTAGAAGAAGTATCAACTTGTTCACAAGAGATCTCAGTTGAAGGGGAAGTTTTTAAAGTTCTCAGTTTAGTGTTTGTTTTGTCATCATCAAATAGGGGAAGATTGTTGGGATAATTTATTACCCATAGTATTAATTTTGATTTGATGAGACAAAATATAAACTGAGCATATACATCAAGGAAACATGGAGAAGACAAAGTTGAAATAGCAGTTGTGATAGCATTCTCATCAACAATTTACATTGAAGAAACTTATTGCTTTGCATGTAGAAAGAATAAGTTTAGGGGAAGATTGTTAGGATTAAATTGTTGAGATTGTTATTCTAGAGTTGCGTTACATATACAACAGTTAGTTTTGTGCAGTTCAAAAGAACACAGTTAATACTGCTCAGTTACTACTCCTCAGTTAATACTGCTCAGTTACTACTCCTCAGTTAATATTAGTCAGTTACTACTGCTCAGTTACTACTCCACATCAGTTGCAACTCCTGCAACCCAGTTATGGAAGACTTGAATTTCAAGATAAAGATCTAAAAGAATTAGTCTCCTAATATAACTAGGTTTCCTTATGTAACTAGGTTTCTTTATGTAAGTCATATGAGACTCTATATATAAAGAGATCTCTAGACATTGTAAAGGTGTGGTTTTCATCATGTTTATTCTTTAGGAAAACACCAAACGATCTCACCACTTGAGATCGTTCCCCTTTGTTCAGCCTCAAGGTCAAGATTGATCCTTGTAAAGAGAAGAAACACGTCTATTCTGATCAAATAGATTGAGGCTGGAGTTGTTAGATGTTTCCTAGAAAATCTAGGTTTAGCCTCAAGGTCTTTTACAGATCCTTGTATTAAGAGAAACACGTCTGTTAATTTATTAACAGATTGAGGCTTGATGGTAATCGTTGTTGGTTGTTCTTATTGTTTTTATATATACAATTTTCGATTATCATAAACTTGTGAATATCAAAGTGTTGATCCGCTGCAACTTCTTTGATAAATCTTGATCTAAGTAATCATATCGATCCTGACAAGTGGTATCGGAGCACAGGAGGTGCTCTAGATCAAAGATCCACAAGTTTACAAGAAGAAGAAAGAAGAAGATCTACAAATTTGGAAATTAGGGTTTATGTTCGTCATAAAATGGGCAGCCGTAGAAAAAAAAGCATAACTCGTTCGTTAGCCGTCGGATTTGGACGAAATCTGGAATGTAGATGATTTACATATAAAAGCACAATCTGACCGAAGAGATTTTCAATCTGAGCTTTTGTCAGTGAGATATTAATTTTCGAAATCTGTTGCTGAAAGGTTAAAATTATTGTGTTTATGTATACTGAAACGAAAGTTGTTTATTCGTTACAAACTGGATCTTTGTGATTTTTGGATATGTGCTTCAAGGAATATGGATCCATGTTGTGTTAAAATTTTATCGTTATCAGAGGTATTCTCTAGGAGATGTAAAATTTCAAAGTTTACGATGATGAAGTTAGTACTACTCCTATGTTGGTGAAAAAGCCGAGAATATTGGTTTAAGGGGAAGAATATGTTCCAAAAGTGGATATGAGAATTGAAACATTTGAATGTGATCTTATACATGCACCACTTGAAGGAGAAATTTTCACTTATGTAGGGTGATTTAACCTCATATAAGAAAATAACGCTTGATTAAAAGAAGAAGGTATACTACTTTAACTTTATTACAACTTCTAGTTTGAGTTTCTAGTGTTTGAATTCATTATTAGTATTGTGTGTCATGGAGGATAATTTGATACATTGGAAAGTTTAGATTGGGAGTTTAATATGGTTCATAGTTTGTAGAGAGATGTTCCCCTAATGGATGATAACAAAAAGGGGAAGATATAAAGTGTGGTGGCATGGATCAAGATTTGAAGGCTTCAAAATATCGAAAGTCTACTTAAGAAAAAAAGTTGCGTGTTTTGATAGAAATATCAACGGTAGAAGAAGTATCAACTTGTTCACAAGAGATCTCAGTTGAAGGGGAAGTTTTTAAAGTTCTCAGTTTAGTGTTTGTTTTGTCATCATCAAATAGGGGAAGATTGTTGGGATAATTTATTATCCATAGTATTAATTTTGATTTGATGAGACAAAATATAAACTGAGCATATACATCAAGGAAACATTGAGAAGACAAAGTTGAAATAGCAGTTGTGATAGCATTCTCATCAACAATTTACATTGAAGAAACTTATTGCTTTGCATGTAGAAAGAATAAGTTTAGGGGAAGATTGTTAGGATTAAATTGTCGAGATTGTTATTCTAGAGTTGCGTTACATATACAACAGTTAGTTTTGCGCAGTTCAAAAGAACACAATTAATACTGCTCAGTTACTACTCCTCAGTTAATACTGCTCGGTTACTACTCCTCAGTTAATATTGGTCAGTTACTACTGCTCAGTTACTACTCCACATCAGTTACTACTCCTGCAACCCGGTTATGGAAGACTTGAATTTCAAGATAAAGATCTAAAAGAATTAGTCTCCTAATATAATTAGATTTCCTTATGTAACTAGGTTTCTTTATGTAAGTCATATGAGACTCTATATATAAAGAGATCTCTAGACATTGTAAAGGTGTGGTTTTCATCATGTTTATTCTTTAGGAAAACACCAAACGATCTCACCACTTGAGATCGTTCTCCTTTGTTCAGCCTCAAGGTCAAGATTGATCCTTGTAAAGAGAAGAAACACGTCTATTCTGATCAAATAGATTGAGGCTGGAGTTGTTAGATGTTTCCTAGAAAATCTAGGTTTAGCCTCAAGGTCTTTTACAGATCCTTGTATTAAGAGAAACACGTCTGTTAATTTATTAACAGATTGAGGCTTGATGGTAATCGTTGTTGTTTGTTCTTATTGTTTTTATATATACAATTTTCGATTATCATAAACTTGTGAATATCAAAGTGTTGATCCGCTGCAACTTCTTTGATAAATCTTGATCTAAGTAATCATATCGATCCTGACAAGTGGTATCGGAGCACAGGAGGTGCTCTAGATCAAAGATCCACAAGTTTACAAGAAGAAGAAAGAAGAAGATCTACAAATTTGGAAATTAGGGTTTATGTTCGTCATAATCTGGGCAGCCGTAGAAAAAAGAGCATAACTCGTTCGTTAGCCGTCGGATTTGGACGAAATCTGGAATGTAGATGATTTACATATAAAAGCACAATCTGACCGAAGAGATTTTCGATCTGAGCTTTTATCAGTGAGATATTAATTTTCGAAATCTGTTGCTGAAAGGTTAAAATTATTGTGTTTATGTATACTGAAACGAAAGTTGTTTATTCGTTACAAACTGGATCTTTGTGATTTTTGGATATGTGCTTCAAGGAATATGGATCCATGTTGTGTTAAAATTTTATCGTTATCAGAGGTATTCTCTAGGAGCTGTAAAATTTCAAAGTTTACGATGATGAAGTTAGTACTACTCCCATGTTGGTGAAAAAGCCGAGAATATTGGTTTAAGGGGAAGAATATGTTCCAAAAGTGGATATGAGAATTGAAACATTTGAATGTGATATTATACATGCACCACTTGAAGGAGAAGTTTTCACTTATGTAGGGTGATTTAACCTCATATAAGAAAATAACGCTTGATTAAAAGAAGAAGGTATACTACTTTAACTTTATTACAACTTCTAGTTTGAGTTTCTATTGTTTGAATTCATTATTAGTATTGTGCGTCATGGAGGGTAATTTGATACATTGGAAAGCTTAGATTGGGAGTTTAATATGGTTCATAGTTTGTAGAGAGATGTTCCCCTAATGGATGATAACAAAAAGGGGAAGATATAAAGTGTGGTGGCATGGATCAAGATTTGAAGGCTTCAAAATATCGAAAGTCTACTTAAGAAAAAAAGTTGCGTGTTTTGATAGAAATATCAACGGTAGAAAAAGTATCAACTTGTTCACAAGAGATCTCAGTTGAAGGGGAAGTTTTTAAAGTTCTCAGTTTAGTGTTTGTTTTGTCATCATCAAATAGGGGAAGATTGTTGGGATAAATTATTATCCATAGTATTAATTTTGATTTGATGAGACAAAATATAAACTGAGCATATACATCAAGGAAACATGGAGAAGACAAAGTTGAAATAGCAGTTGTGATAGCATTCTCATCAACAATTTACATTGAAGAAACTTATTGCTTTGCATGTAGAAAGAATAAGTTTAGGGGAAGATTGTTAGGATTAAATTGTCGAGATTGTTATTCTAGAGTTGCGTTACATATACAACAGTTAGTTTTGCGCAGTTCAAAAGAACACAGTTAATACTGCTCAGTTACTACTCCTCAGTTAATACTGCTCAGTTACTACTCCTCAGTTAATATTGGTCAGTTACTACTGCTCAGTTACTACTCCACATCAGTTACTACTCCTGCAACACAGTTATGGAAGACTTGAATTTCAAGATAAAGATCTAAAAGAATTAGTCTCCTAATATAACTAGGTTTCCTTATGTAACTAGGTTTCTTTGTGTAAGTCATATGAGACTCTATATATAAAGAGATCTCTAGACATTGTAAAGGTGTGGTTTTCATCATGTTTATTCTTTAGGAAAACACCAAACGATCTCACCACTTGAGATCGTTCCCCTTTGTTCAGCCTCAAGGTCAAGATTGATCTTTGTAAAGAGAAGAAACACGTCTATTCTGATCAAATAGATTGAGGCTGGAGTTGTTAGATGTTTCCTAGAAAATCTAGGTTTAGCCTCAAGGTCTTTTACAGATCCTTGTATTAAGAGAAACACGTCTGTTAATTTATTAACAGATTGAGGCTTGATGGTAATCGTTGTTGTTTGTTCTTATTGTTTTTATATATACAATTTTCGATTATCATAAACTTGTGAATATCAAAGTGTTGATCCGCTGCAACTTCTTTGATAAATCGTGATCTAAGTAATCATATCGATCCTGACAAGTGGTACCGGAGCACAGGAGGTGCTCTAGATCAAAGATCCACAAGTTTACAAGAAGAAGAAAGAAGAAGATCTACAAATTTGGAAATTAGGGTTTATGTTCGTAATAATCTGGGCAGCCGTAGAAAAAAGAGCATAACTCGTTCGTTAGCTGTCGGATTTGGACGAAATTTGGACTGTAGATGATTTACATACAAACTCACAATCTGCCCAAAGGGATTTTCGATCTGAGCTTTTATCAGTGAGATATTAATTTTCGAAATCTGTTGCTGAAAGGTTAAAATTATTGTGTTTATGTATACTGAAACGATAGTTGTTTATTCGTTACAAACTGGATCTTTGTGATTTTTGGATATGTGCTTCAAGGAATATGGATCCATGTTGTGTTAAAATTTTATCGTTATCAGAGGTATTCTCTAGGAGATGTAAAATTTCAAAGTTTACGATGATGAAGTTAGTACTACTCCTATGTTGGTGAAAAAGCCGAGAATATTGGTTTAAGGGGAAGAATATGTTCCAAAAGTGGATATGAGAATTGAAACATTTGAATGTGATCTTATACATGCACCACTTGAAGGAGAAGTTTTCACTTATGTAGGGTGATTTAACCTCATATAAGAAAATAACGCTTGATTAAAAGAAGAAGGTATACTACTTTAACTTTTGTTACAACTTCTAGTTTGAGTTTCTACTGTTTGAATTCATTATTAGTATTGTGCGTCATGAAGGGTAATTTGATACATTGGAAAGCTTAGATTGGGAGTTTAATATGGTTCATAGTTTGTAGAGAGATGTTCCCCTAATGGATGATAACAAAAAGGGGAAGATATAAAGTGTGGTGGCATGGATCAAGATTTGAAGGCTTCAAAATATCGAAAGTCTACTTAAGAAAAAAAGTTGCGTATTTTGATAGAAATATCAACGGTAGAAGAAGTATCAACTTGTTCACAAGAGATCTCAGTTGAAGGGGAAGTTTTTAAAGTTCTCAGTTTAGTGTTTGTTTTGTCATCATCAAATAGGGGAAGATTGTTGGGATAATTTATTATCCATAGTATTAATTTTGATTTGATGAGACAAAATATAAACTGAGCATATACATCAAGGAAACATGGAGAAGACAAAGTTGAAATAGCAGTTGTGATAGCATTCTCATCAACAATTTACATTGAAGAAACTTATTGCTTTGCATGTAGAAAGAATAAGTTTAGGGGAAGATTGTTAGGATTAAATTGTCGAGATTGTTATTCTAGAGTTGCGTTACATATACAACAGTTAGTATTGCGCAGTTCAAAAGAACACAGTTAATACTGCTCAGTTACTACTCCTCAGTTAATACTGCTCAGTTAGTACTCCTCAGTTAATATTGGTCAGTTACTACTGCTCAGTTACTACTCCACATCAGTTACTATTCCTGCAACCCAGTTATGGAAGACTTGAATTTCAAGATAAAGATCTAAAAGAATTAGTCTCCTAATATAACTAGGTTTCCTTATGTAACTAGGTTTCTTTATGTAAGTCATATGAGACTCTATATATAAAGAGATCTCTAGACATTGTAAAGGTGTGGTTTTCATCATATTTATTCTTTAGGAAAACACCAAACGATCTCACCACTTGAGATCGTTCCCCTTTGTTCAGCCTCAAGGTCAAGATTGATCCTTGTAAAGAGAAGAAACACGTCTATTCTGATCAAATAGATTGAGGCTGGAGTTGTTAGATGTTTCCTAGAAAAGCTAGGTTTAGCCTCAAGGTCTTTTACATATCCTTGTATTAAGAGAAACACGTCTGTTAATTTATTAACAGTGAAGCTTGATGGTAATCGTTGTTGTTTGTTCTTATTGTTTTTATATATACAATTTTCGATTATCATAAACTTGTGAATATCAAAGTGTTGATCAGCTGCAACTTCTTTGATAAATCTTGATCTAAGTAATCATATCGATCCTGACATTTATGTTTTGACATGTTATTTTAAGTTGCTTATATACAGTTTATTAATCAATATTCTAGGTATTCGAGTGGAATCTAGATAGATTAATTAGGTTGTATGAAATAATCGGTCGGTCTTTAATCGGTTTAAAATTGTTAGGATTCGAGAGGACCTAGTAATAACAACATAGGTAATAAAACGTGAACGAGTAAGTCTAATCAATAAGATTCGAGAGGACTTAGTAATTAGAGAAGTTATTCGAGTAGAAACTTCATAAGATTAAATCATAAAATACCGGCTTGTTAATTAATGCTTAATTATTGATAATTGTAACTGTATTCGAGAGGAACATTATAATTTGAAGTAGTTAAAGTTAGTAAAATATTCGAGAGGGATTTTGTTATATATAAGATGTTAAATATACATTCAATTTCGTATACTTAATTAGAAAACAAGTGATGTGTCAAACGAGTGTTTTTGTCCGATATTTGATAAACAACAATTACTTTTCTTAGTTCGATTTTTATAATCACTTTTTAGTTTAAACAAGTTAATCATTCTTTACACCAAAACCCAAAAAACAAATTAGTATTATTAATTCGTAAGTTAAAAACTAAATTAGTCCGTGTGTTCGAAGCTTTGCTTGCTTTTACTATATTACGTACGAATAGGTCCACTGCTTATAGTGTGTAATTAAGTCAAATAGTAGGTCGAGTTTTTAAGACTAGATTTTACACATTAGGGTTTCAAATACAAGTTCTTCTTGGAGGACTACCAAGGGTATCACCAGATTCAGATGGCGAAAAAAGACGAAGATAAAACAACCTTCTATACCGAATTCGGAATTTTTTTGTTACAAGAAGATGCCTTTTGGTCTGAAGAACGTTGGGGCTACGTTCCAATGGCTCATAGATCGAACGTTTTGGGGCCATATAGGGAGAAACGTGGAAGCCTATGTAGACGATTTAGTTATAAAGAGCAACAAGGAAGAAGAAATGATATACGATATAGTTGGGACATTTAAAAACCTCTTAAGCATCAATATGAAGTTAAACCCTAAAAAGTGCACCTTCGGAGTTGAAGAAGGGAAGTTTTTGGGGCATGTCATAAACGAAATAAGAATTAAGGCTTGCCCTGATAAGGTTCGAGCCATCACTGAGATGAAATCTTCGAAAAGCTTAGGAGAAGTGCAAAGCGTAAATGGTAAACCAATACCTTTCAACAGATACCTGTCAAGGTCAGTTGAAAAATATCTCCCGTTCTTTAAAACCTTGAATAAGTGTGTGAATGTCAAATATTGTAAGTGGACATACAAAGCCGAATAAGCTTTTGTTAGCATGAAGGAGTACATACAATAGCTGTCCATGTCATCTGCTACGGCTCCGTGGACAAGAGCTTCTAGTTTATTTGGATGCCACACCGGAGACGGTCAGTGCTGTATTAGCAGGGCGTTGCAAGGGCCTAAATTAAACCCCCCCCCCCCCCCTCCATGGAGAAGTTATCTCTCTCTCTCTTGTGCACACTTTACGAAGACTTCGAAGGTACTTCCAAACATACCACGTGGTGGTCTTGAAGGAGATACCGATCAAAGATGTCCTTGCCACCCCGGAACGGTCAGGACGCCTAGCAAAGTGGGAGATTGAACTGGGGTCCATGCAATTGAGTATCGGCCACGAAAAGCTATGAAAGGGGAGATACTAACAGATTTCCTGGCAGAAGTACCGTTGCCATTGCCTCTTGGAAAAGCCGGCCAAGAGAAAACAAGAGAGTTGAACTGCAAAGAACCGTGACTCCAAGAAGAAGAGATAAAAGAAGTTTGGTCGTCGCACAGATGGAGTAGGGGCATGTATACTCTCGGTAAATCCAGACGGAGCAGAATTCACGTATGCCAATAACGAGTTAGAGTATGAAGCATTTTTGGCCGGTCTGCGGATAACGTCCAAAATGAAGATAAAACACCTACAGGTGAAGGTAGAATCTTCCATTGTGGCAAATCAAAGAAATGGACATTTCGAAACCAAAGGGAAAACGTTAGTAAATTATATTGAATTGGTAGACAATTTGAAGGCAAACTTCAGAAGAAAACACAAATGCCGATGCAGTGAGCAAACTGGCCTCGTTAACAAACTTGACGTTCCCACATACATCCAGCAATGTGTTAGTAGAAACGTTGAATACAAAAGTCAATTGATGTAGAAGAGGTGCATGTCATCGTAGAGGAATAAGGGCCTAACTAGATGACACCCATAATAAATTTCCTCAAAGACGGACGTTTGCCCAGCGACTAGGCCGAAGCCAGGAAAATCAGGGTCAAAAAGCCCAATGTACGCCCTTATGGATGGAACACTTTACAAACGGTCTTTTATCATGCCATGTTTCACGTTGTGTAGGCCCAATACAACCCAACTACGTTGTCAGAGAGGTACATAACGTTTCCTGCAGCATGTATGAGGGACCTAGATGAACGGTAGCTAAGATCATGAAATTGGGATATTACTGGCCCTATATGCATCGGGACACAGTTGAAGAGGTATAGAGATGTATAGGTTGACAACGATATTCATCGGTACCGAAACTACCGAAGCATGATCTCATCCTAGTAAAATCGGCATGGCCGTTCCACCAGTGGGGCATTGACATCGTTGGGCTTTCCCACTAACCACAGTAGGAGTTACATTTTTACTGGTAGCCATAGATTACTTCAAAAAGTGAGTAGAGGAAAAACCATTGGCTTTGATAACTGGGCCACAAGTTAAAATTTCATCTTTGAAAACATTGTGTGTATTTTTGGGTTACCAGGAATTTTAATATCAGATAACGGAAAGCAGTTCGCAGACAACTCATTAGAGTCATGGTGCAAAGAGATGAAGATTAGACAAAGAGGGAGGAAGCTGGCTGGACCATTTACCGCACGCGCTTTGGGCTCATAGAACCATGGTTAAGACAAGTAACGGAGAAACACCCTTCAGCTTAACATATGGGATGGAAGGAGTCATACCAGCAGAAATAGGCATGCCTACTCACAGAGTGAGAGCAATGGAAGGAAACTCTGATGAAATCAGGATGAACCTCAACCTACTGGAAGATAGAAGGGAGGTACCTGCCATCAAGGAAGAGAAGTACAAATTTCAAGTGGAGAAATACTACAACAAGAGGGTAAACCCATCAACGTTTAAACTGGGTGACTATGTGTTCCGAAGAAATTAAGTAAGCATGGTGGAGAACCAAGGTAAACAGAGACCTAACTGGGAGGGAACATACCAGATAGCCGATTCGCATTGTAATGGCGCCTACAAAGTAAGAACGATCGGAGGAGATCTGCTCCCAAGAACTTGGCATGGTAACCTCCTCCGACGTTGTTACATCTAGAAGTGTAGAAACATATGTACACCTTTTCTTTCAAAAGAATATGTAAGGGCGATGCCCAAATTTTTACTATATATGATATATTTTCCTCTTGGTTTAAGAGGAAATTTTTTTCCCAGTTCATTATCAAACACGCAAAGATAACAATAACGAATGATGGAAAAACTCCATTCCCTAGAAACAGTAGTTTCTAGAAGACGAAGGGGAGAGTTTCGTCTCTAATAAACTCCATGTTATTCTGAATAATATCCTAACGTAAACGGGATGAGTACCCAATCAAATTTACTGTGTGCTAGTCTAAGAATATCCTACTAACAAATCAAAGATATAAAATAAAAAACTCAAGCACCAACAAGTATTATGACGAAGGACGCTTCTCAAATGAAAAAAAAGTATAGTAGTAAAATATAAAAAGAAGTGAAATAAGAAACTTCGTAGATTCAAAAAGGCCGAAGTGACCACCTTTACATATAAAGAAATAATAAGTAGAAAAAAAACACTAATCATCTAGAGCTAGAGCAGGAGCAGGGTTAAAAGCTTAAGGTTCTTTAATTGAAAGATGGGAGCTCGCCCATAGGAGATCCAGGTAAGGAAATAATAAGGAAGGCAATGTCGCCACGAATTCCTCATACTTTTGGTCGGCCGATGGATCGAATGAGGTCACCATATCCATAGGAGTTCTAAGCCTATGATACCTATAACCTTTCCTCACCCCATCGACGTAACCAAAGGAAATGGCGCAGGCTTTTGCTCGACCGTAGGGGGAGGGAAACTCGTAGCTGTTGTGAAGCTTGTTTACAAAACCCCGCATATCGTCACCCAAAACCCAATCCAGCTTACTCTGCATAGCTGCGGACTTCGCCTGAAGAGATTGATTGGTGTCCTTTAAATAAGAATTCTCATCTTCAAGGACGTCAATATTCCTTTTAGGATTGGCCCCTTCATGTTGAAGCTGAGCTGCAAAGTTGTGTTGAACCTTCTCCAACCTCTCCAACTCCAGGACCATATGACCCTAGTCAGAATGGCTTATCATATTCATATATGGGGCAGCGTCCGGCACCTTTGATGACTCTACCAAGGCATCATTCTCATGCTTCAACCTTTCCAATTCAGAGCGGGCATCATGTAGTTGTGTGTTCAACCGACCGTGTTCACGAGTGGCCCTCTTCTTCTGATGGAAGTAAAAACTCTCCTTCCTGGACAAAGAAGCGTTGGTCTTTTTCATTGAATAAATAATGGTGTTTTTCTCACGAAGCGTTGTCGCTAATGTACCCAACTTCTTGTCCTTTCGGGAGGAGCTCGTCGGGAGACACTCATACCTAGCCCTCATCTATGTACCCCCAACGGCTAGCTGAGTAAGAATAATATCCATCCGACCCATTATCGCCTCATCGATCTTCTTGTTCTAACGGTTGCCTTCGGCCGGAGTAGCAAAATGATTCAACATATTCCGACAGATAACTGGATCCTGCATGCTGCTGCTAGACCTAGCAACCCATGTTGGGCAGTAAGGATCCCTCGTCTTAGTGTTTCCAGAGACTAGAGACTGGGGGAGAAGTGGGAACCACATTCTCTTCGAAACCACCCCCACCCTGAAGGCACTCTTCAGGCATGTGTCCACTCTCACCTCACTTACAGCAACTTATGTTACCACCACCACCATCATTACCACCACCACTGCCACTACTATCCACACCTCCTTCAATTGGTGAAACTTCGTCCTCCCTGCCCTCCAAACTTGGACCCCCACTTTTTGCCCGAGGCCCCTCTTCTACCATAGGATCAGCACGATCCCGAAGAGACCCAAACAACTACCGAAGGGGTAGCCACTGTTGTTTCCACTACATAGGAGGAGGCGGGGGTGCAACACCCGTTGTACCTCCTCAAGATTCCTCTGGCTGGGCTCAGCACTGGAAGGAGTGGTAGAGTCTGCAGTAGAACAAAAATCATCAGGATAATTTTCAGAATTTGCCGAAGTCGAAGATGACAATATAATGAGCGAAGAAGAGGAACAAGGCCAGGGTCGAAAGAAAGGAAAGCAAACTCGACCAGACCCCGACCATTCCTCGTCCTCCTAGGAGGTAAGATCAATATACCTACATTTCCGGACAACTTTCTTGTGCCTAGTAGACTGGCCACTGGGTGCATTGGTGTGGGACCTCTTTTTCTTCTTCTTCTTATGGGAGCCACTTCCTTCGCCCTCTGCAGCATTTGGGGCAGAAGTCGTATCCTCGTGAAGGAAGGAGCGAATCGTGGCAGAGGGCATAGCAAACTTCCCATTAACTTGTTCGACTATCCATGCCTCGTCAACGGACATCACAATACAGGGAAAGTGTACCCCTTCGATGCTCTCTAGCTTCAGATACTCAAGCAGTGTCAGTGATGTACAAAAAGAGACAAACTTAAGAGGGCATATACACGAATAATAAAATATAAAACAATTAATAGGAAACTTTACCTCGGCTTTCCATAGCTATGGAAGGTTTATGGTTGTAGGGAATCCAGGTCCGACACACACCAGCAAGGACCACAGCGTCGGTAGGATAGCTCCAGACATAAATGGGGTTCTTTAAAAGGAGCTCAATCTTCCATTTCTCCACATGAGAAAAGACATGACCTCTTCCTTGAAACTACCTCCGGTAACGGATCGCCACAGTTTGGAGATGGGAGCAAGGGAGGTGTCAACCTAAAAGAAGGATGCATTCCACTTCTTCAAGATGGTAGGGACGAAAGAGAATCACTCCATCTCCACCTTCCCAACCTTCGGTTGGCGTTCAACCATAAACCAGTCACCGTTGCGAGCTAGTTTGAAGAAGTGACGCCATAAGCCAAGAGTGGCGTCAAAAACCAAGGCAAGGCAGAGGATCTCGAAAGACGTAATCGTCAAAACACCTAGAGGGTTCATCTGAATTGGGGTAATCTTGTAGTGTTCAGTCATTGAAAGAAAGAACTCAGTGAAAGGCAAGAGAAGGTAGGAAAATTCGAACCATTTGCAGTAAATGGAAATAAACCCCAATGGGAAATTAAGAACAGTGTTGGACGACAAGGGCAAGCCAATTGGCAGGAAACTCGTGTAGGTCACATAATTTGGTGAATTCTTTGTGGGTCATTGTGCAGAAAGAAGAGGATAAGTCCGATATACCCATTGGAGAGGGAGGAATGTAAGCAAAACAATAAGCAATGGTGAATAAAGGAGAAAAGAAATAAGAGGAATCGCAGAGAAGGCAAGGGTGTGAAAGCAAGAAGAAGTAAAAAACTAGAAAAGAATGAGAAAAGGGTTTAAATAGGTAACCAAAGGGTGTGAAGTTTAAGCGTGTGGGATACGATAGGCACGAATCTCAGGATATCCATTGTAAATAACTGACAAAAAGCGTGTGGAAAGCATAAAGTCATGTGAAGTCAAACGCGTGGATGAAACTGAAACGGCTGCATTAATGGTAGAATTCAGTGCTCCTGCCTTGCATTAAATGCTCCATCAAGGGTCATGATGGTTTTTACAAACACGTCACGATGACTCAGCAAGAGGATCGGGGTGTAGTTTTCTAAATAATAAACCAAGTAGAAGGGAAACGAATACAAGGACGTAGGGAGTAAATACATGTCACGTAAGGAGAGTCTAGTATGAAGTCGCAAGTGTTCCGTCATACTAGACTAGGGGGAGGCATGTTGGAGTATATATGCATATACTCCAAAGGGCCTTAGCCAAATCGCCAATTGAAAAGGCTTTGGCCTGATAGCAACAAGAGGCCGGAGATACCATCAACTAGGGGTCGACGTCATCAACCGTAAAAAGGAAAAATGCCCTACAAATAGCACATGGGGGGCAGACACAAAAGAAGAAAGGTAGTCAAAAGTACTGTGTCACGTGGAATGTCAGAAAAGATGCTTGGATAGCCGTCAGATATACTAGATAATAGACGTGGGGACCAAAATACACTCTATTACCCCGGACAATAGAGGAAGAGAGCATGTGGGAGCCGTAAAGAAAGAGAAGATAATAGCCCGAAGCCGAAAGTGATAGAAATATAAGAGTAGAAACTTCATCAAAGGCATCGAACACCAACCTTAAACACCCAAATCAAGAACATTATCCCCACGGAATGTCCTTGAGTCCTTCTATCCTTTACATTGATTTATATATTCGAATCATTAATCATCATTCATATAATATACACTCCTCTATAAACATCATGCATACTAATTCTCACGCCCGAGGCTTATCGGGGGAATCCCTCGATAAGCATTAGGTGTTGTTTCGTGTGAACATATTGCGTGTTAAAGACGAGTTGGATCGTGACAAGAGATTTAACGAGGAAGATCTAGCTGTTTCAAGATGCGAAGATTTATTACTTCAACATTCTTGTAGCTTACAAAAGATATGTTGATGAGGACTAAAAATTAAGTTTTTACATATTTTTTTCCACTTAGTTATATTACCATGAAAAATAGAATTATCACCTAAATGAAGAAAATATTTGTTCACTGAATTTAACATTAATAAATTTCTAAAAGTTTTACGTATTTCTGATTTGTCCGTTTGAGGTTATTCCATAATGACTTAATTTGCAACTGCTATCTTATAATTTTTTTTTTGAGAAGGAGTACTATTCAAGGAATAGTGCTACAATAAAACATGCTTTATAGGACGCTCAATACCGTCTTAAAATATCACTTTTTGGGACTTTTCATCTAATACGACCAACAATAGAAGTGTCTCATACAATGGCGTTGTAAAAAGTTATTACGACCCATATAGCATCCTAATAAACACCGATATTATAAAACAAATTATAGGGTCTCATAACATCTATTATACAACACAAGAAACGTCCTAATAGATCACATATTAGGACACTTTTTAGTGTCCTTCTATAAATAACCTACTATTACATTTTGAGACACATATTAGCATCCTAAAAGGTATTCTTTTAGGACGAAATAGTATGTTGTATAAATATTTTTAAGTACCACGAAAGTGGTCCTAATAAAGTAATGTTGTAATAGGTCTGTTAAGACAAACATTATGACGCCCTATCATGTATTCTACTATAAAGGTACAACAATATCTGTAGTTCCAAAAGATAAACAAATAATATATTTTCCGTCCTAATACTACATATCTTAGGACACTTGTTTTTATTGTTAATTTTCGTAGAACTAATTTTCAAGACGATTATGAGCGTCCCAAAATAGGTATATAATAATAATAATAATAATAATAATAATAATAATAATAATAATAATAATAATAAATATAAAATGATATGTAAAATTGTATTATTTATTGTATATAGTTTAATCACATACACAATAACCACCATTCAAACAATAAAAAGAAAATTTCATCTAACAAAAGGCCAATTCATATTCATATTCATAACAAACGTCATTTTTATCCAAAATAAAAGCTTAACAACAGTAATAAAAAAATATTCTTAGCATTCATAAAATAACCAAAGAAAAACGAAAGTAAAATAGAAAAAATCTAAACAAGAAAGTCTTGATGTATTTGCATCATCCATGAGCTAAACACACTACTCTCGAGTCATTATGCATCTTCCATGGGCACCACCTGAAAAGAAAAAAACATTTAGGGGTGTGATATTTTTTTGCTTAACTTAAATTTTTTTGTATAAACAAAACCAATTTTTACAACAGTTAGAACATTAAGGTTTATATACATAACTCACAAGTTCAGTAAGATGTACATACCGAAATGAATGGACATGGCCATGCGACAGTTGCTCCAATAGCATCTTGAAGCGTGACAATAAGATCATATGGTCTCACCACTCGTTCATTCCTTTTGACAGCAGTTACTACATTTACCTCACACCAATTTGGTCCAATCTCTTCGCCCCCAACTAACTCTTCTGGATCCAAGCTTCTGATCCGTCCTTTTGCTACAATCTCCATAGAGTTTAAAATACTTTTAAGATAAACTGCAACTCCAACCTAACGTTTCATTAAATGAAAATGTTTCATAGTTCAATCAGTAAATGTACATAAAAGAACACAAATCAATTCACATGCTAAACATCTGTCCAAATGATGATGAAAGGGGAATAAATAAATAAACGCATACCGTAAAGCTAGAGGTTGGTTGGCTACAACACGAGAATTTGGCAATCTAACTGGGACACTCGAATCATTTAATGTATCTCCACTAGTCCCATGCATCTTCAAAAACATTGCTTTTAATTCTGCCACTTCACCACTAACACGTTCATATGCAGATTTCCAATTCATGTTCTCTCTACGTGATGCACGACTTGGCACGAGACCCCAAACATCTGAACCACGAACACCTAAGCCAAACATGCGTGCCTCGCCATGCTTATCTTCCCCGATAACCTTAGAAAATATATCTCTTGGACTAGGATTATCAACATAACCCTCGGGAACTTGAGAGTTGAGTTCTTCCATTAATCTATGTATCAAAAATTATTAGTATGTTAAGTATGACCCATTATAATTATTCAGCTTTTAAGAATACAATTAAGGACCGGTTAACATACGATTGCATTAGTAGCTTCCATATTTTTTTCGTTACCATCGTTAGAGAAGCAAGCACAAAACATCTCCATTCGACTTGGGTCACGTCCCAAAGAATCCTATTACAAACATTGTAAATTTCAAATACACGAACATATATACATCAAAAATTACAGTATAGTATATAACCTTTAATTCTTCACGAATTCGAGCATAACTTTTTTTGCCTGTCACTTGCACCATCTTTTTTTTTCCCTATTCGCCTTGTTTTTTTCACTCAGTATCTGATGTACACAAGTTAAAATTAAAAATGAGAAATAACCAAATGTTATTAAGTGTAAAAGAAAATATTATACCTTAGACTCTTCCTTATTCCAAGCAGTAACTAGTTCCTTCCACTGGTCCTCTTGTACTCGTTTTGGCTTAGAGTTTATTTGTTCTTGAAGTGGCAAAGAAGAATCATAATAATCATTCTTTACTCTTGCCCTCCAGTTCCTAACCTTCTTTCCAAATGATGCCAAGATCCAATCTTCAGAATTTGGTGGCAAATCAAACTTTTTCTAAAAAAGAACATAACACAATAGCTACATAAGACAAGAAATATTTTTAACATTAAAGTATGTATTTATAAATTTTATTATACCTCTAAGAACTCAAAGAATTTTTTTCTTTTCAATCTCAACTTTATGCCATGGTTTGTCTACTGGACAAAACTTCCCACTTCTTGCTAGAGACCCCATGAAATGAGTAAGTTGACTGGTGGTTTTCTTGTCAATAGGTTGTCCATATTCGTTAAATGAAACAAGAATCCGTTGCCCCGGTTCTTGGGCCCATATTTTTGGCATACATGTTGGTCCTCTAGCTCTTTTGCGTGAGTTCCTTTCAACTACAAAAAGTAAACACAACTAAAAATATGTAAATACTATAATCTGTAAGTCAATATAGTCGGTCGAATCCCAGCTAAACCCCATGACAATTGGAAGCAATTGTTGCATTAAAATATGATTATCGTGACTTTTAAGCCCAACAATTTTTGGAGGTTTTAGTTGTACGCATCTTGATATATTACTTGCGTAACCATCCGGAACTTTAACCCTTTTTAAGACGGTACAAAATATTTCCTTCTCTTTTTTATCCATTGTGAAACAAGCTGGAGGCAAGTATACTTTGTTGTTATCTTGAGCTTTAGGATGAAGTTCTGGTCTTATACGCAATTGTTGTAAATCGAGGCGTGCCTTTATATGATCCTTAGTCTTTCCGTCTAGATTCATCAAAGTTCCAACTATACTATCACAAAAAAATTTCTCAATATGCATTACATCTAAATTATGGCGTAGCAAATTAAATCTCCAATATGGTAACTCGAAAAAAATACTTATCTTCTTCCAACTATATGGAAGATCGGGGTTATCCTTCACTAGTTTTCTAAATTTAATTGCATACCCATTTAGCTCATCAAGTACCTCGCACCCCGAAAAGCGGGGCGGTGGCCTCCCATGTTCCTCAGTTCCATCAAAAGACTTCTTGTTCTTTCGAAAAGTATGTTTGCTATGCAAAAATCGACGATGTCCCATGAAACAAAATTTTCCTTCATGCTTTAACCGTTGTGATTTCGTATGTTTATGAGAACAAGGACATGCAAGCTGAACTTTAGTGCTCCATCCAGATAAATTTGCGTAAGCAGGAAAGTCACTTATGGTCCATAGCAAAGTCGGACGCATTCGAAAGTTATTCTTAGCTGATGCATCGTAAGTCTCAACACCAATATTCCACAACGTCTTAAGTTCATCCACCAAGGGTGCCAAATACACATCTATATTATTTCCGGGAGCAGATGGGCCAGGTATAAGTAAAGATAACATGAAATAAGGTTGTTTCATGCACATCCATGGAGGGAGATTGTATGGCATTAAAAAAACGGGCCATGTACTATGAGAAATACTCATTGTCCTAAAAGGATTAAACCCATCACTAGCTAGACCGAGTCTAACATTACGAGGTTCCTTAGCAAATTCAGGATAATGAAAATCCAATGTTTCCCAAGCCGGGGAATCTGCGGGATGTCTTAAACAACCATCTTTAGTGCGACTCTCTTCATGCCATGTCATTGATGCAGCGGTTTTTGTTGACATAAAAAGCCTTTGCAATCTTGGTATGAGTGGGAAATAACGCAAAACCTTTGCTGCTATCTTCTTATCTTTACGGGGTTCGGTTGACAAATCTTCAGGATCTTTTTCAGTGGGTTTATACCTTGACGTATGACAAATGTCACATTCAGTATTAAATAGTTTTTCTTTTCGATACAACATACAATCATTAGGACATGCATCAATTTTCTCGTAGCTAAGACCCAATCCTTTAATGATCCTCTTCATTTCATATAACGACTTAGGTATAAAAGCATTTGGGAATGCCTCCCTCAATGTATCAAGCATCATTGTGAAACCGTGGTCACTGCAATTGCCTATACACTTGCTATGATATAGTCTTACAATAAAAGAAAGTACTGAGAAATTTTTACACCCGGGATATAGTTCTTTATTTGCATCTTCTAGCGATTTATAAAACTTGTTTGCATCTTCATTTGGCATACTCAAATTTTCGTATTCTAAGCAGAAAGCATCACGCACCAATCCCTCCATGTCATCTCCCTCCATGTCATCTGATGTATCAAGTATAGGGGTATGAGAGGGTTGGACAAATGAAGATGAAATTTTGTAACCTTTAATAAACCCATCACAAATGAGATGCATTCTAGCCTCCTCTCTATTTACCCATAATTCATTACCACATTTAATGCATGGACATACAATTTTCTCCCTTAAGCACTCGTTAGAAAACATATGATCAAGAAATTTTTCCAAACCCTGATGATATTCAATAGTTACTCTTGATAGATACATCCAACTCGTATCCATCTTATCCCTTAAAAACAAAATAGAAGTTAAAATACTTACAGTAAACATTAAGAAAGCTAACAATTATATCCTCCCTTTCTACTATATATGAAACATTTACACAATGTTCGATCATGTTGCATTTTACATAAAAAGAATTAAAAGAACAAACCTTCCTAAAACTTGTTCAAATGGGTGACTTTCGACTTGTTTTGTATTAGTGTTTTACCCATTAGAGATAAAACATAACCCAAATGAACACGTTCATAAGTAAATGGGTTGAAATCTCCATTTCTAGGTTTATCTTATTACTGTGTTTCTCTTTGTAGACTATATCTTTGCCACCAGTTCAAATAGAGGAACTACAACTAACCCCTCCTCGGTCTCCCATGGTATGTTTTTATGTCCAATTTATTATAACGACTTTGATATATGTTAAATGTCACTTCAATATATACTTATTTGTTTCAAATATCCCTATTTGTATTTAGCCTAAGCTACCTTTTTAAGGTTTTTTTTTTTTTTTTTTTTTGTGGTATGTGAATATGTTGCAGGCACTTCAAGGGAACCGAGATTCGACTGAAGCTAGTAACACTCCCAGTTCGTCAAATAGGATGAACATTTCAGAAGAAGGAAGTACAAGTTCTGGTGTTTTTGGTAGAACATTTTCCGGACTTGGTTGTGTTTTCTCAATTACCCGTCCTCCAAAAAGACAGTAATATGACGTAAATGAAGAACATATCTATTTTTTGGTCACCGTGCTCCAAACGGGAACATATATTTTTTTTTACTTAAATAGAAACATGGAAAAAGCCTCTCCCAGGTAGAGCAAGCTTAGTTTAGTCTCGGGCATGGTGAACCGGGAGACTAGTTTCTGAATCTTAAAATAGGTCCAGCGAGTCGATTGACATGTTTTTAAAAAGTTATATTTCTTTAAATTTTATACTAACTGATATACTATATGAAATCTAAAGTTTAGTTATTTGCCCTCAAAAACAATAAAGTGTAGCAATATTGTATTAAAATGATCATCACTAAATTTTTGTATTTTCAATATTTGAACAAAAGTATCAGATACTATGGGTTAAAGTATTATTAGGCTATTAAATTATTTTGTAAGGATAGCGATATCGTATTACTAAGTACATATATTTTCCACAATACTCGATCGTAGCACCTTTTATAGCATGAAAAATGTAATGCATTTGTTTAAAGCTCAAATAGAGCTAATAAAACATTCGTTTAAACTCTTTGAGACATTTAAACAAACACATTGCATGCATAAAAAAATAAAAAATAAAACCCAACAATTAAAAACATAGATATATACACAAATTATACAAAAAGGAAGGAAACTGATGAATTATAACACTGACCCTTCAAGAGATCTAGAAGGAGAATTTGGTGAAATTGAAACTGATCGGTTGTGAGTGGATGAGAGTTATTGTTTCTGGGTTTGCTGCTTTAAAGTGAGTTTGCCTACAAATGGAAGCAATTTGATCTTTAATTCACGTTTTTATTCATATCATTTAATTTGATTGTTAATAGTTTTACCCTTTTTCTCTAATTTTATGCAAACATCGTCTCCCTTTTCTCTTTGCCTCATTAAATAAATAATAATTTATGTTTATCTTTGATATTTGTAGAGTTAATTACACGGATGGTCCTTAACCTTATACCCAAATGGCAGTTTCAGTCCTAAATTTTGGATAATTACATGGCTAGGCCTTTATTTGGAATCTTTGCACACGGGCAGTCCTTTTGGTTAACGGACGTTTGAAGATACCGTCAAATAAACCACGTGACTATCACACGAGGGTATAATGGTATTTTCACGGACCTGTATTTCATTACTCTGGAGTCAACCTTTCAAATCCCTCCCTTTTTACACTCTCTTTTTACTCTCTCTTTATTTTAAAATCCCCCAAATTGACGAACGCTAATCAAGAAATGAGTGGAGAATTCCCATACCAGTTACGTGGTGGAGGTGAAAAATGGCTTTTGGATGATCTTTATAGTAAGTAAATGTATAATTTTATTATGATATTATTTTGTCCAGTTTTATAGAAATGTTTGTTTGCAAAATGCAGAAGGATACCCTGAATTGTTTTCTCTGGAAATTCATCATGGCGGTTGTTTCACACACGAACCTACAAGAAGGTACATTAATGGTCGAGTTAATTATGTTGATTGGCTTTACATTGACCAGTTTTCAGTACACACTCTGGATAGTGTTATGTTAAAATTAGGGTATAGTAAGAATATGGTTATGTACTACCATTATTTGTTGCCAGACACTAGTCTAGATGAGGGTCTTAGAGCGCTAGGTAATGATTCAGATGTCAATCAGTTTGCTGACCATGTCTTTGTGCATAACTTAATGATAGTTTTCATAGAACATGGAATGACAAACTTGGATACATATTTTCATGAGATAATGTCATCTAGCAGTGTGCCTAATTCAAGTGTTGTTTTGGAAGAGATTGAGGATGATATTCCAAGATCAACATCTTTTACTAGATTACTTTTAGGTTGGACACAAGAACCTAGTGTAGAGGCAGTTAATGAAAATGAAAAGGGTAAAAGTGTCTTGTTGGAAGAAGAAGTAGAGGGAGTTAAGGAAAATGAAAATGTAGAATTAGAGGCTGAAAATGATGAGGTAGAGCCTGCAAATGATGAAGTAGAGGCTGAAAATGATGAAGTAGAGGCTGAAAATGAACATGAAAATGATAAGGATGAAAATGAACATGAAAATGAAAATGATGATTCTGATTACATAGTTGATGAGGAAAATGAGGTAGATGAAGTGTTAGTGGACATGTCACAATTCACCCTTAATGTTGATCCTGATGTAGAGTATATGGGGTGCTTTGAGGATGAAAATATAGCAGAGAATGAATTTGATCATGCTGGACTAGATGTAATTGACAATGATGAGTTTGATAGTGCCTCTGATGATGATAATATTAGGGATAGTTTATTGAATAAACTTGCAAAGAAGAGGAAGGCTGCTGATGGTCCAATTTATAAAACAAGTTTTTATGTTGGAAAACCTTTTGGGTCAAAGTTAGAGGTCAAAGAGTTGGTTAAGAACCACTCAATTGAGACTAGAAGGCAGCTTAAGATTGTTAAGAATGACAAAACTAGGATTAGAATTGTATGTGAAGGAAGGTTGCCTATTTTTAATGAAGAGCAGATTGATGATGATGGACCAAGTAAACCAGTGGGCCTAAATGAAGTTAATGGGCCTGTTAGCAGTGGGCCTAAAAGTGCAAAAGAAAAAGGTAAAAAGAAGACTGTTGGAAAGGATAAAAAGGAATCTTGTGGGAAGGATAAGACAAAACCAGATGTGGTAATCAAGAATAAAGGAGGTAGGGGCGTCAAAACAAATCCAGATTTGTATCAATGTCCCTGGAGTTTATTGGTTTCTAAAGAAAAATATTCTGAAACCTGGTATGTTAGAACTTACAAGAATACTCACAAGTGTCTGCAATCAAGAGTTATTAAAGCTTGCACTGCTGACTTTCTTGCAAAGGCAATTGTAGAGCAAGTGGAAGGAAATCCTGATATACCAGCAAAGGCTTTACAGGATGAGTTGCAAAAAAAGTTTGAATATGGTGTTTCAAGGATGAAAGCTTTTAGAGCCAAAAGAAAAGCAATTGGTCAACTGAAAGGAGATTACACAACACAATACAACATGCTGAGAGATTATATTCAAGAGTTGAAGAAACAAAATCTTGATACAACTGTCAAACTTGATGTCCAGCCTCCTTTTCATGAAGATGATGCAACCAGAGTGTTCAAAAGGATCTATGTTTGTTTAGGTGCATTAAAGAGGGGATTCAAAGCAGTTGGTAGGAATTTATTGGGTGTAGATGGGGCATTTATGTCTGGTCCTTTTCCTGGTCAAGTGTTGACTGCTGTTGGTATTGACCCAAACAATGGGATTTATCCTGTTGCCTATGCAGTGGTAGAATCTGAAACAAAAGATGCTTGGATATGGTTCCTAACAAACCTGGGTGATGATTTGGATCTGCACAGAAAGTCTAACTTCACTTTTATAAGTGATAGGCAAAAGGTAACTGTTTGGTCATTCATACTTTGTTAATTATCTTATTGTTTGCTAATTAATTATGTTATTGTTTGTTCATAGGGAATCATACCTGCAATTGCACATTTGTTTCCATGTGCTGAACACAGGTTCTGTGTTAGACATATCCATGAAAACATGAAGAAAAATTGGAGGGGAACAGCTTATAAAGATCATCTATGGAGGTGTGCAACAACAACAAGTGTTAAACATTTTGAAAGGAAAATGGAGGAGTTTAGGAAGTTCAGTCCTGATGCACACAGTTGGCTATCCAAAATCCCACCCCATCATTGGACAAGGTCACACTTCTCAGGTATGTTTCAAATACATTTCTAACGTAATTAATCAATTATGTTGGTATTAACTATAATCAATATATTGTCTAACAGGGCTTGCACAATCTGATATATTACTAAACAATTTGTGTGAAGTGCTAAATAAGCAGTTGGTAAAGGGTAGAGACAAACCTATAATACATTGCCTTGAATACATTAGAGAGTATCTTATGATTAGGATTGTAAATGTTCAAAAGGTAATTGAAAAATGTGATGGACCCTTAACCCCAACTGCAACTAAGTTGTTAGACTTGGTGAAAACAGATGCTGCAAAGTATAGAGTTATTTTCAATGGTGGTAGTAAGTATCAGGTGACTGGTCCACATGGAGATCAGTGTGTAGTAGATGTTAACAATAGGATTTGCCCTTGTAGGAAGTGGGAGGTGACTGGTATACCATGTAAACATGCAGTTGCATGTAACTGGAACATGGCCCTTAACAATGTGCAAGTTGGTCTAGTTGAAACCTGGGTCAATCCTCTTTATAGGCTAGATACTTGGAAACTAATGTATAGTTTTAAGGTCAACCCTATCAATGGTTCAAGTTTTTGGGACAAGTCACCAATACCATCAACAATAACCTCACCATTGTATCACACACAATCTGGAAGGCCTCAAAAGAAAAGAAAGAAAAGTGCAGATGAAGCAGAGAGTATGGTTGCTAATGGAAAACTATCAAAAAAACATTCCAGTTGGAGGTGTACTAAGTGTGGCAGTAATGGTCACAATTCAGCCTCCTGCAATCCCCAACAAGCTGCAAGTCAAGCTGCAAGTCAACAACCTGCAAGTCAAGATGCTGGAAGTCAACAACCTGCAACTCAACCAAGTGGAAGTCAAACCCCTTCAACTCAGCCAAGTGGAAGTCAAAGTGTTGGTGTTGTTAGTCCTGGTGGTACAAGAAGATGGGTCAAAACCAAATCTGGTTTGAAGTCAGTTAATTTGTAATTTGCTTGTTTTAAGTGTTTTAAACTATTGTTCAAAATGTTGGTGTTTAGTTGGTATTTAGTGTTTGAAACTGTTGGTCAAACTGGGCATTGTAATGGTATTTTGATGGTTTTTGGTGATGAAATGGTAATATTATGGTGTTTGGAAGTAATATATTGTATGTGTTAGTAATGTTTGTTATTTTGGTTTTGGCACTATTTTGATTTTGGCACTGTTTTGGCTCAATTTTGGCACTATTTTGGCACTTTTTTGGCACTTTTTTTGGAACAAAACAACACCATTTTTCATTCATACATGAAAATGTTTACAACAGCTTACAATTACCCAAATACTTCAAAGTGGTTACAAACTTCTACCAAATACAAAAGCTTACACTAAAACACAAATACTGCAATTACAACTAAAAACCAAGTTAAAATCAAGCATCTTTTCAATCTTCTGATTTCATGTTCTTTGTGTTGAAGTTGTGATTCCAGGTTGTTAATAGACCTTAACAAACCAGGTATGATGTTCATTGCTCGCTGACACATAACAGGATCAAGCCATCCGATGAAAGGACATTTGGAGCCTTGGATTGGACATGAGTAGAATCTTCTTCCAGGGTTTCGTGACGTCCATGAGGTTCGAATAACTGCTTCCCTACCACACGAACAGAAAACCATTGTTGCAGGTCCTGGATTTAGGGTTGAATTGATTTTAGGGTTGAATTGATTTGGGAGGACGTTGGTTATTAAAGAGGGAGAGGACAATGAAATACAGGTCCGTGAAAATACCATTATACCCTCGTGTGATAGTCACGTGGTTTATTTGACGGTATCTTCAAACGTCCGTTAACCAAAAGGACTGCCCGTGTGCAAAGATTCCAAATAAAGGCCTAGCCATGTAATTATCCAAAATTTAGGACTGAAAGTGCCATTTGGGTATAAGGTTAAGGATCATCCGTGTAATTAACTCATATTTGTATATTAAAGGGGTGTTTGTTTCGGCTTATATAACGGGCTTATGAGCTTATGTAAATTTTGATAAGCTCATAAGCTCAATTTTTCCGGCTTATGAGCTTATCAAGTTGTGCTTATGGTTTATTTAAGCTCATAAGCTTAACTTGATAAGCTCATAAGCTCAAAAAATAAGACTTATGAGCTGATCAAAATTTACATAAGCTCATAAGCCCATTACATAAGCTGAAACGAACACCCCCTAAATAAAATAACAAACTTATCCAAAAAGTCAATAAAAGAAAGTCATACATGGATAGTCAATTACATGTTTAATAATTTTAAAAAACAAATGTATGCGGCTAATAATTAGATAATTAACATAATTCAATCTCTTACCTTTTCAAATTTGATGTTATCGAATATGATGGAGAAGGTCGTTTTGCAAGTGAAAACCTCTTTTTCTTTTTTTGTTGGAATCCTTTTTAGGTTAAAAAAATGGTTTTAGCTAGGTTTATAAATATTAATTTGCTTGTTGCGGAAATTCTTTTCAGCATTGGTTATGTACTTGTCTTTTGGCCTATTCATAAAAGGTTAATAATTACTTAGTATAAAATATGACATCAATATATAAATGTCCTATAATATTATACTAAAACGACTTATATAAAAGATGTCGTATTATATTCTATTATGATAAGACATTAATAAATAAGTGTCCTATGAAACTTACTATAATATGACATATTTGTTAAATGTCGTATTAGCCTTCATCCTATTAAGACCCCGACAAATAACGTCGTTTTAAACAAAATATAATAAAACATATAAAACAAGTGTTCTATTTAATCCAACATAATAAGACTCTTATGAGTAGGTGTCCTATAAAACATCATATAATAGGACATTTATAGTAACTGTCCTATAATGTTCCGTCTTTATAAGACTAAAAAGTTAGTGTGTCCTATTAGATATTGTTTTAGGACGGTAGCTGAAAAAAGTCCTATAAAATGATCGTAAAAGCCACCTTTTCTTGTACACATAATAAGCCACCTCTAGACTGATGGTAAGACATCACATTTCCTATGGGAGGTCAAAGGTTAAAAACTACATAAAACTTTTATTTTATTTCCAGCAATATTTATTTATTATATATCATTTCTAAATGAAAAAAAATAACTTATATAATTATCAAGTCTTATGATAAGATTCTATTCTAATATACAGAGGGGCTTGGGTTTAAAACCTTGCACCCTTTACCCTTTTTTTTTTATCTTTATATATTTTAGCTTTTGGTTTTGTTTTTTTTGTTTTTTATAAATTTTAGGTTATTCTATATTCATTTTCTATATTCATTTATTTAGGTCTTCATTTGTTTTAACCCTTTACCTTTTTTTATCTTTATATATTTTAGCTTTTGGTTTTGTTTTTTTGTTTTTTATGAATTTTAGGTTACTCTATATTCATTTATTTAGTTCTTCATTTGTTTTAATTGAATAAAATTAATAATTTTCAATTTTTTTTTTCACATCCTTATTTATTTTAAATGTTTAAATTAGTGATTTTTTTTCTTAAAGCAAAATTTTTACCATAACATATTAATTGACGTAGTTGAGTTGCATTGTTAATTAGCAGGAGATCGAGGTTTGAATTACTCCACTAACATATGAGTTATATTTAGTAAACACACTTTTACCAAACTAATTGTTATTAGGAATATTACACATTTTAAAATTTTAAATGTGTTTTCTTTTTCTAACTCGATTTTTATTACACAAATATGGTTCTTTATTTTAACACGATTTATATATTAACTATTTATCTACTTTTACCAATCTTTCTAACTTTTTCTATTGGACTTTTCTGTTACCGTCACAACACGCGGGTAAATTGTCTCGTTATTATACAAATAGCAACCCATGTTGTCAAATTGTTTATTTTGATTGTCTTTTTAGATTACAATTTCAAAATTTGTCTTTCATTTAATTGATTTTTTTACATATATTATCTCCATTCACTCCTTTCTTATAGTTTCAGTCCCTTGTTTTTGTTAAACTAAAAATTTTATACTAACAAAGTTACCAGTTTTCACTTGTTATAAACAGTGTTACCCGCTACATTATTTAATAGCGTAACACAAAAAGTAAATAGTAACCAAATAATTGAAAATAAAAAGCGTAATTCAAATGGAAAAAACTTAAACTAAAAAGTAACGATCAATGAAAATTAGCGAATAGTAAGCTTATTTAGTAGCTAAAAATCAAACAAACACGTTGGTTGTAGGAAGCATCGTGACTGCGAGCTACACTATTACACATAAGTAATAACGAACGACCTCTATAGGACTCGTTTTAGAAAATACATTGATAAATATTGTTTCCAAAATTACATAATGAATCACGTGTTCCAGAGGTCATAAATATGAAAAGAGATTTTAAAACATAACTTGAAATAATTGTAAGTTATGCAAAGAAATCTTCCGAAAGTGTATTTTCAAGACTCGACACGCTACGCAAAAAGCTATACGGTAATGTTAAGTATCTGAGACATACATGCTAAAAATGTCAACAATACGTTGAGAGATAGGTTGATTTTGTTAACAAAAAAACAATTACCATCGAAATGAAAAGAATATTAATCATTAAATTTTTATTTTGGAACAAAAGACAATCTCAAATCTATTCGTTCGAAGCTAAAGTTACAGAAAATCAATAGAGTATTTTAAAAAACGTTCAAAAACAAACCAAGTGTATGCTTGTTTCAAGTTAGGAAATAATAATAAAAAAGGTTGAAGGAATAATAAGGAATAGAATCCTTAATCCTACATTGTTGTTGTTATTGCTTGGTTTACAAAAATAATATATATATATATATATATATATATATATATATATATATATATATATATATATATATATATATATATATAGGGACTGATTCATGCGAGAACTCTTATTTCTGCGAGAACTTTTAAAAAAAGTGTCAACTAACATGTAATTATGTCTATTGACATGTAAAAACTATTGAATGTTAAAAATCTAGTAAAAATATAAATGAAAAATTAAAAAAATTGTATGAAATCACGCGTATTTACAAATTGTTCACATATTAACGTTTTTTTTTCAAAAAATGAGTTCATATATGAATGAAAACTTTTTACGTCATTTTATATGATTTTTTTTTAGTTTTTAACGTTTATATTTATTTGATTATTAATCTCCAAAAGAGTTTGCATGTGAATGAACAAAGTGAAACGAGATTTAACACTTTTTGTGAGAGTTCTCGCAGTTCTCGCAAAAAAAAGAGTTCTCGCATGAACCATTCACTATATATATATATATATATATATATATATATATATATATATATATATATATATATATATATATATATATGAATAATTTTATATGTATTATTATTGATATTTATTTTTTAATAATTAAAAGAATATGTGTTATAAAGTTTATAGACAACTAGATTATTGTCCCGTGATAACACGGACAAAGATAAAAATTGAATTTCATGTAAATTTTAAGTTATTATAAGAAGACTATGTTATACGTATAATAACATATATACATTTGCGTTTTACATGTTATTTATAGTTATAATAACATATACACCTTTACGTTTATATATATGTTTTGATATTTTATATTAGGAGATTTTAGAATTACAATAAGGTATTGAGCGATTTTATAAATAATTAAAATTATATTTTTATTTAAGTTGAGATGAAATGAAAAAAATAATGTAATTATATGTTGTAAGAGGGTGTAAATTGATAATAGTCTTTGATGACATCATCAATCTGATCTGACGGCTGAAATCAAAGAAGTTAACTCATCCAAGAAACCTTAATTCGCCATGTGACATTTAAGGCCCCTCTTTTATTATATATATATATATATATATATATATATATATATATATATATATATATATATATATATATATAGGGACTGATTCATGCGAGAACTCTTATTTCTGCGAGAACTGCGAGAACTGCGAGAACTTTTAAAAAAAGTGTCAACTAACATGTAATTATGTCTATTGACATGTAAAACTATTGAATGTTAAAAATCTAGTAAAAATATAAATTAAAAATTAAAAAAATTGTATGAAATCACGCGTATTTACAAATTGTTCACATATGAACGTTTGTTTTTTCAAAAAATGAGTTCATATATGATTGAAAACTTTTTACGTCATTTTATATGATTTTTTTTTTAGTTTTTAACGTTTATATTTATTTGATTACTAATCTCCAAAAGAGTTTGCATGTGAATGAACAAAGTGAAACTAGATTTAACACTTTTTGTGAGAGTTCTCGCAGTTCTCGCAAAAAAAAGAGTTCTCACATGAACCATTCACTATATATATATATATATATATATATATATATATATATATATATATATATATATATATATAGAGGTTGGTTCTTGTAAAACAAACTTTAAAGTAAAATAAGTAAAAAAAAATTAAAAAATAATTTATAGCGTTAGATATTTTGGATTATCGTTCATTTTAACCATATATCAAACTTTAAAAAACGAAGTTTTGTTGTACATCAAAAAATGGGTAGTTTTATCGTTGTGCATCAAATTTGAATATTTACTGCACAAAAACAATGAATTTGATGCACAACCCCTAAACGACATATATTTTGATGCATATCAAAAGTTGTTTTTTTAAAGTTTGTTATAATTGAATATATAAACATAATACAAAATTACACATATTATAAATTATTTTTTCTTATTTTTTTACTTAATTTACTTTAAATATTGGTTTATAAGAACCTTCTCCTATATATATATATATATATATATATATATATATATATATATATATATATATATATATATATATATATATATATATATATATATATAATATAATAAAAGAGGGGCCTTAAATGCCACATGGCGAATTAAGGTTCCTTGGATGAGTTAACTTCTTTGATTTCAGCCGTTAGATCAGATTGATGATGTCATCAAAGACTATTATCACTTTACACCCTCTTACAACATATAATTACATTATTTTTTTCATTTCATCTCAACTTAAATAAAAACATAATTTTAATTATTTATAAAATCGCTCAATACCTTATTGTAATTCTAAAATCTCCTAATATAAAATATCAAAACATATATATAAACGTAAAGGTGTATATGTTATTATAACTATAAATAACATGTAAAACGCAAATGTATATATGTTATTATACGTATAACATAGTCTTCTCATAATAACTTAAAATTTACATGAAATTCAATTTTTATCTTTGTCCGTGTTATCACGGGACAATAATCTAGTTGTCTATAAACTTTATAACACATATTCTTTTAATTATTAAAAAATAAATATCAATAATAATACATATAAAATTTAAAGTACATTCCAATAATATAGTGTATTCCATGAAATAATTTTATATGTATTATTATTGATATTTATTTTTTAATAATTAAAAGAATATGTGTTATAAAGTTTATAGACAACTAGATTATTGCCCCGTGATAACACGGACAAAGACAAAAATTGAATTTCATGTAAATTTTAAGTTATTATGAGAAGACTATGTTATACGTATAATAACATATATACATTTGCGTTTTACATGTTATTTATAGTTATAATAACATATACACCTTTACGTTTATATATATGTTTTGATATTTTATATTAGGAGATTTTAGAATTACAATAAGGTATTGAGCGATTTTATAAATAATTAAAATTATGTTTTTATTTAAGTTGAGATGAAATGAAAAAAATAATGTAATTATATGTTGTAAGAGGGTGTAAAGTGATAATAGTCTTTGATGACATCATCAATCTGATCTAACGGCTGAAATCAAAGAAGTTAACTCATCCAAGGAACCTTAATTCGTCATGTGGCATTTAAGGCCCCTCTTTTATTATATATTAAAGATACTATATATGTATTATTTATATATATTTATTATTACATTCCAATAATATAGTGTATTCCATGAAATTAATATTTATGTTTATTTGCAATAAAATACAAAACTGACTCAACATTTCTATATATTTAGAATTTTAATATATTATATTATATATATGAATATGAATATTCTAATATAAATAGTTTTCTTATTAAAACACCGTTACAAATAAAAAATATAAGAATAACTCAAAAATGTATACAAATCTAAATAAAACTAAATAATGCAAGGAATAATACACTATATCAATATTTAATAAAAGAATAATTTGTATACTTTATCAAACGTTCAAAAACAAACTAAGGATATGCTTGTTTCAAGTTAGGGAGTGGTAACGGAAAAGGTTAAATGAATACTAAGAAATACAATAGGCATTCCTTAATGTTATCATTGTCATTGTTATTGCTTGGTTTATAATAATAATATATACACGTACGTTATAATTTTTAAATATATATATGAATAATTTTATATGTATTATTTATTGATATTTATATTTGAATAATTAAAAGAATATGTGCTATAAAGTTTATGGACCGGACTATGTATGTATTATTTATATATATTTATTATTAGATTCCAATATAGTTCCAATATAGTATATTCCATAAAACTAATATTTATATTTATTTAAAATAAATATAAAACTGACTTATCATAATTAACAACATAATTAAAAGCATATTTTTAAATTTAGAATTTTAATATATCTTAATCTTATGTTATCTTAATTTTAATATATAATAAAAAAGAGCCATAAAATGCCATTTGACAAAGTATTAACCATTAGATAGAAATCCAACTTTAATTTGAACCATTAGATCATTTTGATGATATCATTATTAATAATTTCATTTTAATTATTTTATTTTTAATAAAGTTTTTTTCAAATTACACAGTAAATGTTTTATTTAACTTCACATTTGCTAACATAATCATTTTGTCTACATGACTAATAGTTATTAAACTTTTTATGTAAGTTATATGTTTTTTGTTAACATTATGTATTTTTTGATATAATTTTTCGCATACTAGACGGGTCAATAAACTAGTTATATATTATATATGAATATGAATATTCTAATATAGATAGTTTTTCTTATTAAAACACTGTTACAAATAAAAAGTATAAGAACAACTCAAAAATATATACAAATTTAAATAAAACTATATAATTCAATGAATAATACACTCTATCGATATTTAATAAGAGAATAATTTGTATAATTTTGAAACTTGTAAAAGTGAAATACTAAAGAAAAAGTTATGAGAAAAATTAGGGAAGTGATATTGTGGGAGAAGGTGGTTAAATGGGTAATCAAAACTCATTACCCCAATTTGTTAGGAAATGACTATTGACTTTTTAGATAATAATTGATTAGTCCTTGTAGCCTTGCTTGGTTGGTAAGACACAGACCTCCTATTTGGGAGGTTCTGTGTTCGAACCCCGGCAACTACTAGTGACATCCCAGTCTCCCGATGAAGGTTGGAACCCAGGTTCAAACCCAAGGGGGCACAGGTTTTACCCCAAATGGTGGGGGTTTTCCATGTGAACCACCGTGATGGCATCCTGCCCGTATTAAGGGTTGAACAGGCTCTGACCAAAACCGAACGTTCAAAAAAAAAAAAAAAATTGATTAACTGTATGTAATCAACCATCTTTTTTCGTTATCTTTACCAACGACTACACCTTATAACCTCCAATCAAAGATGTCCTAAACATGTATAATAGGTATGTGATTCAAAAACCTACGCATATAGATACTGTTACCAAAGAAATTGTCATTACCTATGCAATAAAGTATCTTGATCGTATCCACATCTTTTTCTAGACGTAATAACTAACATGTGAGGATCGATTCACTTAAACTCTTAAATAAATTAAAAATTTAGATCTAAACAAATAAAAATGTATTGCAGCGGATAAATACAGTTTGTATGAAACAAGGTTATGATTAATATGTTATATGAAACAATAAACTTGATGAACAAATAACAAATTAATCAACAAAGCCTCAATTGAATTGTATTAATTTCAGAGAAATTACAATGGTGTTTTTCACATACAATCAACGTTTTGAACACAATTCACAAAGGAACTATTTTATAGTCCTTGAGGCTACTACGCTAAGATCTAGTAAAGATTACAATCGATTAAACCTATACAAAAATCTATAGCCCATACTCTGCAAACAGTTTGATCTCAAATCAAACTATGCTACCAACTAATTACCAACTCTCTGATTAATCACGTGAAAGTGCTTTAGTTGTTGGTGATCTTCAGTAGTTGTAGATCTTCATCAGCTGTCGTCGTTGATGATTACCCGCCTCTACCGATCAGTTGGAGAAGATGATTTTCTACTTATCAGTATGTAGCTACTCAGTGGCGAAGCCAGGATACAATTGAAGGTAGGTCTTTCAATTTTTTTTTAGGACGGGTGGGTTTGGATCAAACACCAAAATGGATCGGTTTTAGATCAAACGGGTCGGGTGGAGAATTCATTTCATATTCTATAGACCAAAAACATATAAAAATCATTTATAATCGATTGTTGTCTCGGATTACTCTATAAAAAGGAGTTTAGCATCATAATTATTGCAAAGATAAACATAATAATACCACTATAAGTAATAAATTTTAGCTAATAACAGCAATAACAAAAATTATAATAACAATTTTGGATAGGTATTTTATTTAAAAATATAATGAAAAAGGTTGATATTTTTTAATATGTCCTCCATAGATTTACAAATTATAGATACTTTTTATAAAACCTAAAGAATAGTAAAAATATAAAACCTAAAGAATAGTCTAGTGAATGGCAAAATAAAAGGAGTGATGTAGAGGAGGCTTGAACCTGAGTCAATAGACACTTCAAAAGTACCTACATTTTATTGCCAAACCATCAGGCTATACCCAGTTGTTGATTTGATTTTTCTGTATATAATAATATTACCCAGGTCCTTCTTAGTATTTTAGCCAGGTCCTCCGAAAAATTACAACATCGTTACTACACAATTTCAAAATTAACGCAGGTCCAGGGCACTGCCTGGCCTAATGCTAAATTCGCCCTTGTAGCTACTGATCAGTTTCTCCAGGAAGACTAGCTACTGATCAGTTCTACACCTTCTAGATACTGATCAGCACTTTGGGAGAAAAGAGTTTGTTTCACTACTGATCAGTAGACAGAAGTCTTTACTACGGATCAGTAGCAAAACATACTTAGAGTATATTTTGACCCAACAATCTCCCCCTTAGTGATAGCATATCCATGCTCATCACGATATCAAAAACCCAAACAATTCATCAAAAAGGAAGCTTACTTGGGATCCTTATTCGAGCGATCATACTTTTCTTTGATTTGTTTATTGATTTTCCAAACAAGTTCAACCGCTCTTGAAGAAGAGGGAGAAGCTCTCATCTTTCTCCTCATCAAAATGCACATCATGTGAGGATCGTGGTCATATTTCTTTTCAATAAGATAGTACTCTGAAGTACCATCTTTTCTACTGATGCAGTAAATGCCATTCCTATCATATAAGGTCCATGATACCACTTCAGTGAATCTCCTTATTCTTTCAGCCATGGACTCTGGTTCAAAGCAGATGGTGAGCAGGTCTAGAATGAGATGTTGAAACTCGTATTCTACTTTTGCTCTTTTGCTGTATTTTTTCTTGCCTGTAGCAAACATCTCTTCCAGTTTTGGTCTTTGAAATTACCAAAGAGTCTTTTGTGGGATGAGATGGTTTCTTCAGACTTGTCAGCTCTTATCACCTTTAGAATGTATTTTCCCTCTATTAGCTCATAGTACCAATCAACAATTGGCACATATTTGTTAATGGGCATAGGGGATGGAATGGCTCCATATTCCACAAGATTTGTCATCTCAGATAGGTTCTTTTGCTTGAAGCTTTGATCTCATCATCTACCTTGTCACTTGATCTCCCTTCAGCCTCCCTCTTTGATGGTCCTCCAGCATCCGTTTTCTATCTTTTCAATGGCTGCTCAGGACTTTCATTTCCTTATTGATCTTGTGCCTTTATTTTCCTCTTTTTTTCAATCTCTCTTCTTGTAGGCACATCTTTCAAGTTTTGAGACACTTTGGATCTGATCTCCCCACTTGTATTATTTTTTAGGAGACCACTTGGCATTTGAGCTCTCCTTCTAGTGTCATGAGCCAGCTTCAAGCTTCTCTCAAGCATGAACTGCTCTTTTTCCTCCTTAGCTTTCTCCTTTCTTCTTTCTTCTTCATATTTTGTCACCAGGGTGGACATTCTCATTGATCTTACTGACTTTGGATTTGCTCCTTTATTTATCAAGTAGTCAACGAGTTTCTTTTTGTCCTCTTTTAGCTTTTCTTCCCTTGTTTTGGCTGGTGAGATTTTCTTCTTTTCATGCTCCTTCTTCTGTTTTGCAGCTTCCTCTCTCATTCTCTAGGCTTCTTCAGCATACTCTTGTTGATATTTCAAAGCAAGATATTTATCCATCTCAACTTGATCATCCTTTGGTGCTTCAGTAGCTGAGGAAGTATCAGTAGATGGAGGAGCATCATACAGTCTCATCAGTAGGCTTCTCCCCCTCTACATTTTCAAAGATAACCATCTTCCAATTCTCCTCTTTTTCAGTAGTTGAAGGTTTAGAAGGAGTTTCAGTAGCCGGAGCTTCAGTAGCTGGAGCTTCAATAGCTGGAGCATCAGTAACTGGAGCTTCAGTAGCTGGAACATCAGTAGCTGGAATATCAGTAGATAGAGTTTCTAGTGAAATGTCATCAGCTTTCTCCTTATCATCGGTAGCTACTGTACACCCATCAACTTTTGTAGTATCCTCCTTCTCAACCTCCATATCATTATCATCAACTTTCTCCTTCACTACCTTCTCAACAAAAATCTCCATCTCCCCCTTAGTGGTAGCATCCTGTGCATGCTCACCACTATCAACCACATTCTCAACATTCTCCAGCACCACCATTGACTGATCCTCCTCTCTCTCTTCAACATTTGCAGCCTGGTTCACTGATTTGACTCTTTTGTGAACTTTCCCAATCTTGGCTCTTCTTTTTAATGAGATGTTAGAGATTTGGACCTTTCTAGCAAGCTTGGCCATTTGCTTCTTCAACTTTTTGATAGTTTTGCCTTGCTTCTCCACCTTATCCTCCAGGATGGTACATTTAACTGTCAATTCATTATTTTTATCACTGTTCTCACTATCAAGCCTGACTTGATCAAATGAACCCCCCACGGTTTCTTGGCACCGACCTTCACATGAAGGACCAAAAGATCCTCCATATATGGAAGTTACCGTAGTCCCGGTCTTAATGCCTTTCACACTTTCTTGTGTCACACTAGGTGTGGCAGCAGTAGTGTCAGCCCTTTCTACATGGTCACTCATCCCCTTTGTGACCACCTCTGTGAGGGTGGGTGAGACCTCAGGTGTACCCTTAGTGACTGAAAGAGATTTAGAAATATCAAGAATTTGAGTATCATCATCATCATCATCCCCAGTAAGAATATCTTTATACTGACAACGATGTTACTCTGGCTGAATTTGAAGATGAAACATTTGGTGTAGATGCTCCTATAGAAACATATAGAAAGAAGTGATATGTTAAATCTAGTTTTCCGAAAAGCGAAATCTAAACCACAACACTAGGCAATGTACCCTTTTCGGTTATAGTGTAGAGTTGGGAAAGTTCGGTTTTTAACTCATGAAATTATGTAAATTGAGAATTTAAAGAACTAAATTAACAAGTAAAAATGTGGGGGTTTGTGTTATCACTAAAAGGTAACGCTTTAGAAATTAGTTTTAATATTCAAGATGTAAAAGACATTTGCTTAAACCGCTTGCTAATGTAATAATTCTTCTAAGATAATGAAATGTTTGATTTACTTCTTCTATAAAACCAAGTTCCTTTCGAATAACGAGTTATCTAAGATTACCCAAATGTGAAACTACTCCTTTCGAATATGGTAAACAACCTCAAATAACTATGCCTTAAGAAACAAGTTTATGTGCAAGACTTAATTTGCTAAATCTCCTTTCGAATAGTTTGCTAGTTTTCTAAACCGATTTCTCGTACTTATAAACTAGCATTCGTGTTTAAACTTTATTATTTCGAGTACTATCACCGACCCCTTTCTAATATCGATAATCATATCAACTAAAGACCGGTTGATTGTTTCGTTCAATATTTTAGTCAAGTCTTAAGCTCTTTTCAAATACTCAAGTTGTGTACCAAATAGAGAATATAGGTGATCTAATAATATAAGTAAAATCTAAACCCAAATGGAATTTCAATCAAACAATACACCTCTATCAAAGATCTCAAACTTAAAATTAATAAAAAAAAGGGTCACAAATCCAAGCAAACGTTTAATAGAATTAGCTACTCATAATTGAAACGAAACATAAGCCAAAATAAGAATTCATCATTGTACCCAAATCATTGGTGAATGATTGAGTATAAAATCTCAATTCAAACGATTACTAGAGAACTTGTTCGGTTGTAAAAGAAAATTAATGTAAAACCGTTGCTTGATTGATAAATTGCTTTTAGAATTTCTTCTCCAAGCTCTCCAAAGACCCAAAATTTCGATTCCCCTCATGTACAACAAAGTTGCAGTAAGTATACACCAAATAAACCACTCACATCCAATATAATTGATGGTAATAACTTCAATTTCGTAACTTCCAAAAACATGGCCAGTGCGACGTAGTGGCACTCCAGACAACCATCGTTTGATTTTTGCTCCTTTCCTTGCTTTATTTTGGCCAATCTCGCCGTTTCCTCCTCCAAACCAATACGTAACACCTAAATACATACACAAATGTAAGTAGAACGAGGCTTATCCATCATGATTTTGACTAGAAAAACATAACAAATATCGCGTAAAATATGTATATAATTGAGCGATATCAAACCCCTCGTACTTAAGATTTTGCTTGCCCTCAAGCAAATCCGACAAAAAACTCTAACTCATTTTACAATTATAAAACTTAAGAAAAGTTCAAGGAATCACGACCTTTTACACTCAAATACATTCCGACATTAGTAATTTAATATTTGCGTTAAATTGAAAGATGTCACACCCCGCCTACGGCAGAAATCCCGGGTGTGGCCGATTGACAATCATTACAACACAACAATATAATAGAGAAATACTAAATGCAATAATAGTGACGTTGTCATTTAACAAGAAAGTTATCCTTGTCTCATGTACACGTCTTACACTACAATAGAATATTCAAAAGAAACGTAAATGGTAACTAAGTATTTCAAATGGAAAAACTTAGGCATGCAAGCCCGAAACAACCCAATGTATTAATAAAGAAAGTACGCCAATGCAATGAAAATCCTAGAAGCCTTTTAAAGTCAAATCTCAAAGCTACGTCATATGATTGCTCGTTACCTGAAAATAAAGCTCGAAAGGTCACCTTAAAGTTGAGATAGTTCATTGAGTAATTAAGTAGAAAATTTAATAGAAAGAAAGCATATCTCAACATCAGTTTAGCAAAAGAATGTGTAGCTAATGCATGTAGGTAATAAGAAATAAACATCCATAACTATCCATCGTAAGCATATATCACTAGTATGAAAGGTATACTAGTAATCAAGTAAGGTCAGTAGGAAAGGTATACTGACTAGCAACATCTGGAGTAGCCAAGCTACCGTAAGTACACCTCATTAGTAGGAAAGGTATACTAATGGCCGTGTAGGTATCAGTAGGAAAGGTATACTAATACGTCAGTAGGAAAGGTATACTGACTAGGGTTTTACCAGTAGGAAAGGTATACTCGTAAGCAACACTCACAACCAATGTTTCATTTAAGTTTTGAAAAATGCATTAGGTTTGTGTTACACATTTTATGATTTTCAAATGTAGTAACTTTCCCAAATTAGTAAGTTTCTATAAAAAGTAAGTTTCCAAAAGTAGTAAGTTTATGAAAATGGAAGGTTTCATAAATAGTAAGTTTCTATAAATAGGGGCAATGAACTCACCTCGATATAATAAGTAAGCGACACTACTCTAGTAGTGTGAGTGTGTGTATATGAGGTAGAAGGTCACAAGGCTAAGTCCTGACTAGATATTGGCTCCCCTAAATGATTATAAGTAATGAATCTTCAGAAAATAAGTTTCAAGGCGTTTCAACTAGATTAAATAACATGTTTAAGATGTCCGTTTTGGAAATTTGATTTGGTCATACAATTGAGATTAACCGGTAAGTGTAGGTATGACGATAGAAATTTCAGCGAGTACCTATGTCCATTAAAGCTGTTATAACTTGAGTTTTAGGAAGATTTAAACGATGAATCTTATACGTACTAAAACTAAACTCGGAGGGCTACATAATAGACTTTGGATTTGATCAATTTGAGTTAATTATCAAATAGTTATGATTGAAACAAAATTGGTTTAACAATCTGTCCAAAACGTAAGTTTACCTAGTTTGAGTTATAACATTTTTATGTTACCTCATAATCATTTATTCTAGTTAAATCCTTTTTAATATGTTTAGTACCTATTAATAAGTGATAATAACAAATCACACATTATCTAAAAGGTTTCTAAGTCGTTACACACTTTCATGTCGTTAATCCGAACGAATCATTTTACAAACTCAGATTCGACCAACGTTCACTAAAATGCAGTTTATGAGAGTTCTACAAATAACTAGAGGACGAGCTATACATTTCCAGAAAATAGATTCCGAGGGCTACAATATTGGTTTAGACCCCAGTTTCAAATTCAATATCATTTCAGAGTTATTGGTCGAACAAGACAGAATGATTTACTGATCAACAAGTTTTACAATTCAACGTATAAGCTTTCAAAGGGTTTTAGATGACGATTAGCTTATGAAACTTATAGGTTCAATTTATATGATGATAATATTGGTTTATGATTTTCCAAAGGTCAGAATTAAAAACTTATAAAATCATAATAAGGTATTAAACCAAAGATCATAAAATGATATGAATTAGGGTTTATACCCTTCATTTCTGTAACGACTAGCGAAAGATTGAGTCTAGCTCTTGACCACCAACACCAGAATGATCAAAGACTACGAAGAGAGCAGCAAGAAGGCTGTCCAAAATCGATCCATGGATTACCCAAACAAGATCAAACAACAAACATGAGTTATTATAAACATGCTTGGAAATGAGGTTTCGGCTAGGAGAAAGAATCACAATACTTACATTCAAATGATTACGATCTAGGGATGATAAAGATCGATCAGGTACTGATATGGTACTGATATAGGGTGATGATGATCCACAACAAACTCACAAGACGATTGCTACATGAAATCAAACAAGGATCATTAAGATGATGACGATGGAAATCGGTTGGAGCATAACAACCAAAATGACTAACGACTTACCTATACACTCAAAACTTGATGACGGGTGGGAAGATGATGATGATGATCGACCAAGGGCTGCAAAAGAGTGATGATGGTGGCTGAATTGGATGGGTGTTTGGATGCAAGGAGTGGGAAGTAAGATGACGGTTTGGGAGTGAGCAAAAAGCGGCTACGGTTTGTTTAAGATGTTTTTATATGAAACATATAGGTTTAGGGTTAGAGGTTTGATTTAGTTGTGTTTAGGACCAGCTAACAAAACTGCTAGGAGGAGGTTTAGGGCTAGGACTCGACAGAAACACTCCAACAAACGCATTAGAAAAGCTGATTTGCGTCGCGCACCATGTAGCTATTGTGGCGCAGTGAATTTAGAAAAAAAAACAAAGATTTGATTATCGTTCACAAGCAACGAACGTTTCTCAATGCGTAGATCATAAGATGAACGTAATCTAGGACTGTGATTTAAGTACATTACGTGCAAGCATTGAACACGGACACTCAATTAATTTAACATAGTTTACGTAACAAAGTGAGACGGTAATATAAAATATGGGATTAATCTTTTAGTCATTTAGAAGCTCATCTATCGAGGACTATCTACTTGTGCACCTAATCTAACACGATAAAAAAAACATACAAAGATATACACACATGTCTAAAGCACTAAACAACATAACTCAAGTATAAAGAATTTAAATTTAAAAGTTTTTTGTAAAATCAGGTAAGAGCTACAGGCACACTAGACTAAACTGAGACGGAAAAAGTGACGGTTGTCACAAAAGATCATAAACTGAGTTCGAACATCAAACACTAGTGAAATACTTAAGTAAATAAGAACCACAATTTTCTAACCATAATTCCCATTTTATCCCCTACTATTGATATATATATAAAATAACCACCCCTTTTCGCTAACTCACCAACCGAAGTTGGAGCGATCAACCTACCATTGGGCCGACCCATATGCCTTTCTTTCGAGGGATACCCCAACACCACATAATCTTATCTTTGAGAATCTTTGCTTAAGTCTTCGAATTCTTAAATCCTACTTTCTTTCGCTTCAAACATTTGTGATTTTTGAATAATTGAAGTGATATATGTGACGGGAATGAACTTTTCTTCGTCTAAGTAAGGATGGTTTAAATTGGTTGACGGGAAAGGCCTATGGCCTTTTTCTTCGCCTCTAACTCTTGCGGGGAGTATGTGGTATCTAGGTTTCCCTAACTACCCCAAAGGGGTGATAGTACTAATAGGGTTCGGTACCACGGATATTTAGTGGTTATCCGGATTAGATTCTTTTCAAGGAAGTACAAGGAATCAAAGTCAGAAAATCGTAAGTGTAATTTAAAAATATTTTGCTACCATAAGATGCTCCTAACAATTTAATGTTAAAGTACCAGAATCTAAAACAAATACATGAGCCCTTATCAATTTTCCAAACTACATTCAAGAATTCTGTTTTCTAATAACGACTCAAATGGGACAAAATTTTTACATAATGGATACGAGAAGGATTCTAAACTAACTAATTTCCCGTGTCCCCCTCCCCACCCACAAACACACACATATTTAAATAACACATTGTCCCTAATGTTTTGAAAATTAAAAACTAAAAACCTAAGGGAAATTATAAAACTAAAAATTATAAAAAGAAATAAAACCGTGTGTAACCTTCAAAGATGCTCGTTTTTACCGACTTCTTTCACCTTGGTGCTGAACTTACTGCCAGAATTTGAAAACTTAACACAACACAACGAAAAAAAACATATTAATAAAATCCACAACCATGAAAATACTAGTTATAAGTTCAAAACGAAAAAGACACAAATTAAAAACAAATTATTTGGTGTGTAAAATCTGAGTTAAAATATTTATTTAAAAGAATTGGATATTACCAAAGTAGACTATCACAATACAGGCAGTGTACCTGATCGTATAGTAGTATAGATCTAGTATGTCCGGATCGAACTCAGGGAACGGTGTATTAATTTTTATTTAATCTAAACTATTTAATTAACCTAAAGAAAACAGTAAAAGGGGGGACGTTTTAGTTATGAGAGAACGTATTTCGATCAAGTAATTACCTAAAGCAAAATAATAATTAATTAACTAAAGTGGATTGTGAATGAAAAGATGTTCGAAAAAGTTTTCAAGATGTAATCAGATATTTTAAGAGCAGTGTTAACTTGGATTTAATGTTTCACTTGAATTATGAATTATAAGATTATGCTGAATTGGTTAAACTGTGATTTCTCAATTAACCAGACTTCGTATTAGAGTCGTCTAATCCTACAATATTAAGGAAAGATTGTACGAACAATTGTCGTACATCAAGAGCTATCTTAGATTTATCCACCCTAAATTGTGCATTTAATTCACTATTGTTATCAATTTAATCTATCGACTACGAATTAACTAAAGTCTCAATTATTCGAATATGATATAATTGTCTTGTTCGTTTGATATATTAGGTTACTATTACTCTTAGCCTATCTCAATTAAGTCTCAAGCTATAACTATTTAACAAGTTAAACAATCATAAATAACTAATAAACCTATATGAACGCTAGTTATGACATAGATTTATCAATCACGCTAAGTAGTTAACCTAATATACTCAAGTAAACAAGGATTACGATTAAACGATAATAATAAAGGAAAAACCAATTACTTCAACATAAAACTTAATGATTCATAATATCAAGCTAAACAATCCAAGCAAACAATTAATTAGATTTAGTTCATGATAGATTGAATAAATTCAGCAAAAGAAGTCATAAACAAAGATATGTTTTAGTACGAATTAAGCCAAAAAGACAAACCAACGTAAACAATCTTCAAACACGATTAATTTGCGTTAATCGTGGATCCTAACGTGATCCGAGGCCTCAAAAACCCTCCTAGCAGCTCTCCTGGTCGACCTTTGGTGGTGAAAAAGTGGGAAAAGGGATCCCCAATTCGTAACCCTAAAGTTTGCTTAAATAGGGGTTTGGCCGACCTTCCAGCCGCCGGCTAAAATAACTCAGCCGCCGGCTGGATTGGTCTGATGAACTTTCTTCCAAAATATAAATTGTAGCTCTCTCTTTCCTCTTTCTTCTCCAATTTGAATCACCTAAATCGGACATCGTATGAAGAAGTTATGATCAAAACAGTGAAGGTGTATAAAACACTTTTCTCGCATGATCTTCAACTTTGATTCTTCATAGTTTTTCTTCATTTAAGCTCCGTTTTCTACCGATTTTAACTCCTTTTTGTTCCATGATCCAAGTTTACCTCTTATCTACATATATGTACGAAAACACTACCCAAATCATAACAAAATGCGAAAAATAAGAGTATTAAAGAGAAATATGATTAAGGAAATGTCAATTATTTTAAGCATATCATTATTCCAACATAAAACAAGCATAACACAAATACCAACCCACTGCGTTTCAGTCAACACCAGTGCGACGTAGTGGCCTACCAGACTACTCATTTTTCATAATCTTCATTGTAACCGCCATCTCCTTCTTCCTCCTCTTCCGGTAGGCTCGGAGGGAACATCGATGGGGGGTTGTTAGGAAACCAACCCTGTGTAGATACTGAACACTAGCATGATGTTGAGCTAAAGACTCTAAGCTCGGGTGATAACGATCCATATGATATTGTATATATTTCTCAACTCCTAGCACATCGCGACGCGCCCTATCCATCTCCCAACTCATCTTAAAAATCCTGTCCCTCATAGGTCCCCCACTTCTTCTTGGATACGGTGGTGGTGATTGTTGTTGCGGTTGTCCTACCTCCTCCTCAATAAGATTACATGACGGTGAAATCAACTCCGAAGTCACCAAGTCGTGTTTCATTATTAACCTCCAACTAACCCCGGGGGTGCAAAGATGAAGGTTTGCGGTAGTATCCAAACCAAGATTTTTAGCTATCCTAGTGATAAAATGACGGCAAACCATTTGGCTATCCTTTTGTCAGCCCGCCACTATTGCTTCCACGAAACACGCTAACACCCAAGGAACATTTGCATATTTTTCCGGGTTCTTCTTCGAAAACAAATGTAACAACCGTAAGTCATCTGTGTACACCTTATCTTGTTGGGAGGCTCGGTGGAGGAAAGAATACGCGATGAGTTTATGCATAACTCGAAGGATTGGAGATGTAACGCTTTTGATCTTACTTGTAGAAGAATGCCTTTGAATCCCCAATAATTCGAACAACCTTTTATGTATCTTCTTTTTAAATTCATTGGAATTCCATTCCCCCGGTAGATTGTAACCGTCCATAAAGTCATGGATTTCCTCCGCTCGTGTATACAATCCCCTCAAAACTCTAAACATCATAATCGTAACCTTGTGCTCTTTTCCTCCCAAACGGAAACCTATCAACGGAGCTTTATAAACATGGTGTGATCGCGACGGTATATCACTCTCGATATGAGTCCTCTCTTACGCTAAATGCCCATTTTCAAACCGGGATCTCCAAATAACCGATCCAACTCCTCGCATATGCCAATATCCGCGCAAACATCCCACCCTATCATTCGCGGCTGACTGATATTTTTATCTTAGAGAGTTACCAATTTATTGTTGAGCTCGATCTTTTGGTTACTTGAACACCCGGTCCTATTCATCCAAGCGTGTGACTCTGGTCGCATAGCTAAAGATTCAAACGAAGCCTTAGGAGGCTTAGCTACCCTTCTTGTTTGATCCGGTTCACTTGGGCCCTCGGATTGCTCCTAAACAGCTCTTCGTTTCCCCTGCACATACACACCACATACCACAACATAATACGTTAAACATAAAAAAACTGGGTGTGACCTCCCACTGCGGCGTAGCGGGCACCTGTTTTACCCAAATCATTTTTGCAAAGTTTCAACCGTTAATTAATCCTCAAACTTGGTGAATCACTCAATAACAACATATCAAAGGGAATCCCTAACTCAATTCCATGGATAGCTCAATTACTGAAACCCTAAGTTTTTCTCCAAATCAATATCTAAGCATAAACCCTAATTACAATGAAGATATTGAAATATTAATGTTTAAAAACACTTAAGGTTTTACCCATTGTGTGATTTGAAGAAAAAGTTCGCTCTTGTAATTTTCACCTTTGTGGGTGTTTTTGTGTTATTGTGGCGCAGTGGGACTTCAGACCAAAATTCCCCCATACTTAGTTGTGTTATCTAGGAAATATACGTCGCACTATGGTTGTTAAACAAGATTTGTTTGGAAATTTATCACTAATCTTTTTGTTTAAAAAGGGTCACTTTCAAACTTAAATGCGAATAATTCACCAACATGTTGTTGTTGATGTCGCTTTAACGCTTTTCAGGAGTTTGAGGTTGAGGACTGCTTTTGAGTCATGACATGCTTGTTATGCGGATCGTTTATTTTGTTATGTGGAACTTATTTGATTGAATGTAGTTCCTTTATGATCCGTGTATTTTGGGATTTGTTATGTATTTGAGACGTTGTTATGTATTGTAAACTTTTGGCATGATTTATTTATTTCGATGTATTTTGTAATGGTTGTTTGTTGTAACCTTGACTCCTGATACCATTAAACTGTACACCTCGTGCTTCCACTTGAGCGGGGTGTGACAGAAATTGGTATCAGAGCCAATGGTTATAGCGAACTAGGTGGCTTACTAAGTGAATCACCTAGACCATGACCGTAGGTTTAAGATGATTTCTCTAATTTTCTATCTGTGCACTATTTGCCTTACTTATTTTATTTTTGCTTTTGTCCTGATTTTGTGTTGCACACTCTTACTTATTACGTTTTACATTTCTAGACGATGTCGCCTAAGAAGACCACTGCGATGAGGAAGTCTACGAGACGAGGTCGTCCTAGTGCGAGAGCGAGCGGTGCGAGTCCGAGTACGTCTCCAGACTTTGGCCTGTTGTTTTCCGAGCACATGGGTGCGACGATGCCCGACATTGTATCTTAGATTAAGGAGATCATCTTACAGAGTATCGGATGGACTACCCCTTACGGAGGAGCGGATACTCATACTAGATCCGTTCTTTCTGTACATGGTGGTCCCGAGGTTTTTTTTGGTGGATCGAGTGGTGGTCCCGAGTTTTTCGGGGACAGATCTGGTGTATCTATACATGGTGGTCCTGAGGTTGTTGGTACCATATCTGAGGATCCCAAGATTGTTGCTACTGATGTTGGTGGTTTGGGTTCTGGTAGAGTCGATGGTACTGCGAGGCACACTATTGTTGTTGACGATGTTCCCCAAAGAGGATGTTCGCTCAAGACGTTCATGGGTTGTAAGCCTCCAGAGTTCATGACACCGAGGGTGCGATTGGTGCTCTCTAGTGGATGGAGAATATTTAGTCCATTTTTGGGTTTGTTGGATGCGCTGATGAGGAATGAGTTAGATTTGCCACCTTTATGTTTCACGGTACCGCGTTAACTTTGTGGAACTCCATGGTTGGCGTTCGGGGTCGTGACGAGATTAGCATTATGATTTGGGAGTAGTTACGAGTTTTGATCACCAAAGAGTATGTTCCCGAGTCGGAGATTCAAAGACTCGAGCATGAGCTATGGGGTTTGACCATGTAGGGTTCAGATATTTAGGGGTATACTACTCGTTTTTACGCATTATCTCGGTTGGTTCCCCACTTGGTTCATCCGGAGCTTAAGCGGATTGTCCGTTATATCCACGGGTTACCTTATTAGATCCGTAGTGATGTCATTTCTTATAGACCTAGTAATTTTCACAGTGTTGTTAAGATTGCGAGCAGGTTGACTCATAACGTGGTTCGAGATGGTATGTTGTCGCCGGTAGAAGTTAGGCAGAGTTATGGTGGGAAGAGGAGTGGTGGTTTCCGACATGGTGACTCTACGAAAAAGAGTCGGAGACATGATACTCCTTATATGGTTTAGTCTTATGCTGCAGTGACTCTGGGTGCGATGGGGAAACATCTGAAGTGTGATAGGTGTGGTAATCATCATGCTAGAGAGGTTTCATGTTGGGTTTGTGGTCGGTGCAAGAACTTAGGGCACACGGAGCGGTTTTGCAAGATTCTGCGTGGTAGTTGTTATTAGTGTGGTGTTTCGGACATCTTAGGGACAACTATTCCAAGTTGACTTCAGCTGGTTCTAGTTCTGGTTCTGGTTCTAGTTCTGGTACTGCATCAGGTTCGGGTTCTCGTGGGAGAGCGTTTGTGATTGGAGCTCAGGAGGCTCAGCAGGATCCTCGTGTTGTTACTGGTATTTTTCTTATTAATGACCACCCTCCTTTTATTTTATTTGATTCTGCTGCGGGTAGGTGCTTTGTATCAGATGAGTTAAGGTCTTTTATTCCCTATGCCTCTAGACCTTTAGTGCCTGCTTTTGAGATAGAGTTAGTTGATGGTGAGTTTACACATGCCACTAAGATTATTTGTGACTGTAGTATTAGTTTCGGTGATTATATTTTTCCGATCGACTTGATTCCGTCGACTTTGAGTAGTTTCGACATCACTATTGGGGTGGATTGGTTGTCAGATCGTCGTGCGAAGATCGTATGTTTAGAGAAGATTAGTCGTATTCCTTTACCACATGGAGTTCCGTTGTTAGTTCAAGGTAATAAGGTGGGGAAACGCCTTAAGATCGTTTCTTGCTTGAAGGTTCGGGAGTACATCAAGAGAGATTGTTCACTTTTTCTTGCGCACCTTGTGAAGAAAGATTCTGTAGAGAAGATCGAGGAGAATCTGGTGGTTTGTGATTATGTTGATGTCTTTCCGGAGGAGTTACCTAGTCTACCTCCTAGTAGACAAGTCGAGTTTCGCATTGATTTGGTTCCGGGAGCAGCGCCTGTGGCAAAGGCTCCTTATCGTTTGGCACCTTCGGAGATGGTTGAGTTGTCGAGACAAATTCAGGAGTTGGTAGATAAGGGTTTCATCAGCCCTATTTTCTCTCCTTGGGGCGCACCTGTACTCTTCGTTAAGAAGAAAAACGATTCCATGAGATTGTGCATTGACTATAGAGAGCTGAATAAGCTGAAGGTAAAGACTCGTTATCCTTTGTCGCGTATTGATGCCTTGTTCGACCAACTTCAGGGTTCTTGTTGTTTTTCGAAGATTGAATTACGTTCCGGTTATCACAATTTGAGAGTTCAGGAGAATGATATTCCCAAGACAGCTTTCAGGACGCGTTACGGTCATTTCGAGTTCCTTGTCATGCCATTCGGGCTTACGAATGCGCCTGCAGCTTTTATGGACTTGATAAACCGTATATGTCACCCTTACCTTGATAGATTCGTGATTGTGTTCATTGAGGACATTCTGATTTATTCTCGTAGCCGTGAGGATCATGAGGAGCACTTACGATTGGTTTTAGAGTTGCTTAGGAAGAAACATCTTTACGCGAAATTTTCGAAGTGCGAGTTCTGTTGACTTAGGTTCAGTTTCTTGGAAATGTGGTTAGCAGGAAAGGTATTCACGTTGATCCTGCCAGATTGAGGCCGTCAGAGATTGGGTTGCTCCAAAGACACCCACAGAAATCCGTTCATTCTTGGGTTTGGCAGGCTATTATCGTCGTTTTATCGAGAATTTATTGAAGATAGCCTCACCGATGACGAAATTGACCCATAAGAGCGAGGAGTTTATTTGGGGTTCTGAGCTGGAGAAGGCATTTCAGTTGCTGAAGCAACATTTGTGTGATGCTTCTATATTAAGTCTTCCTGAGGGTACCAAAAATTTATTTGTTTATTGTGATGCGTCGCATAAGGGACCCGAGTGTGTGTTGATGCAGAACAGGAAGGTCATTGCTTAGGCTTCTCGTCAGTTGAAGATTAATGAGCAGAATTATAGGACACACGATTCGGAGTTGGGCGTTGTGGTATTTGCTTTAAAGATTTGGCGTCATTATCTTTATGGTATGAAATCTACTGTGTTCACTGATCATAAGTCCTTGCAGCATATCTTAGATCAGGAGATGTTGAATATGAGGCAACGTCGATGGGTTGAGTTTCTTAGCGACTATGACTGCCACACCCCGCCATTGGTGGAAACGCAAGGTGAGACTGATTGGAGATCGTCATAACACAATAGTATTATAAAGAATATAATCTATATGAATAAATAAATAATGTATTGTTATGACATCGCCATACTCAAGGTATAAACCTTAGTACACGAAATCGTCAAACACTACAAGAAGAATATTCAAATGTAAACATCGACGAATGAAAGAATACTTGGGTGTGCAAACACGAAATGTAAATCAAATGTATAAATAATAACGTCCGCAAATGCAAAAGATATCCTGAGGTCATCTAGAGTCCGACTCCTACATCCAAGTCATATGCCTGCTCAGAAAGTAAAGCTGAAAATGTCAAGATAAAGTTGAGCGAGTTAATCGAGTAGTAGTAAAAGTAAGTAATCTCTTAATACAAAATTAGTAAAGAGGTATTGTGTAACTAATGCATTTAAAATAGTAGAAAAATATCATCACATCGCATAATACAAGTATAAATCACAAGCATTCAGTATAGTGGGAAAATAGCAAGTGCACCTCATAAAGAGCGTGCGGAATCGGTATGAAAACACATACCGATAATCCATCATAGTAAGTGCACCTCATAAAGAGGTTGCGGTATCGGTATGACACACATACCGATAATCCATTGTAGTAAGTGCACCTCATAAAGAGTGTGCGGTACCGGTATGACACACATACCGATAATCCATCGTAGTAAGTGCACCTCATAAAGAGCGTGAGGTATCGGTATGAAACACATACCGATAATCCATCGTAATAAGTACATCGAAAGTAAGTATTGCACAATCGTTTGGGATGTTTTAGAAAATCGCATTAGCTTTTATTACACAATCTAAAGTTTCGAAATATCGTAAGTTTCTATATATAAAATTGTCTATTTATGGTAAGTTTCTAAAAATAGATATGTTTCCAAAAATAGAAAGTAGTACATCATTCTCGTAAATCAATTTATTTCAAGTTATTTTGGTTGCTTTACTTTCCTCTGATTTAAAATATAGAAAACAATAGTAAAATAGGGGATATCACTCACCTTATCGAGTGAGGGAATGTAAGCGGTACTGTGTGTATATGGCGTATTAACTTGGTCACAACTAGAGTCCTCAATAGTCCTAGAGCTCCCCTAGATAAAGGTAGAAATGTATAAGTTTAAGATTCGACTAAAAAAGACTTTGGATTAAACAACACATACGTTCATTCAAACTGAGATAAATAAAGTTCTAGAGAAATTAGACGTCAAAGGAAATATATTTGAAAACTAGACACCGAGAGCTACGTTTTAGACTAAGATATCATTACAAAATAGTTCGTTAAAAATGAGATATGATTAAAACAAAACTGATTAACTAATCTGCCCTATATAAGTTGAGTTTATTACTTTATAAAGTCGTATAACTTAGGTGTAGACAAGATAGACATTTTCAATACCTTTTAGACCTGTTATTAACTTATAATAATCCAATTTAATCATTTGTAAGGTTATCTAAATGGTTACACGAAATAGATTATTGAACCTAAACACTTTACTCAAAATAATCAGATTACACCCCCTTCTGGTATTTTACGTTTTTAGGAAGTTCTATAAAGAGTTAGAAAATGAATTTTAAGTTTTTGAAAAATAGACTCCAAGACCTACAACATATATTCAGGTAACAAAATCTAATTCCTAATCTAAAATAGAGTAAAATACAAATGAATACAGATCACAACAGAAAAATCAAAATTGTCCAAAGTTACAAGATTGTCCAACGAATTACGAATTTCAATCGATCAACGATATAAACGAAAAGAACGAATAAGATAATCAACCAAGAAACTAAGTTCAAATAATAAAGTGTCTAAATCAGTTCATAGGAATAAGATAGCAAGATTTCACCACGAGGATAAACACGAATAGAAAGAGTAGAGAATAGTTACCGCTAGTCGTAACGGTTAAGTCACCGAAAGACGATTACCGTTACAATTCGAAAAATCGATGGATAATGACCCGGGGGCTGTTACTAGGTCAATCATGAACCATTAAACAAACCACATATCATATTATAACAAAGATAATATTTTAAACGAAGACTAGTAAAGTAATGGAATGAGTTCGATTAGGAGCGTTTACTTACGTATACGATCCTTTTGACTACTACGAACCAAACACAAAATCGAGAGGAAATTCACGGGGCTGTGATAACACAATTGACATACACAATTTAGTATCGTAAAGATAATCTATATGTTAACATGATTTTGACAATTTGATTTGAAATAATGAACGATAAGAATAACTCGAATTTAAGAGCAAGTAGTAAGTGAAATTGTGAACGATTTAGGACACGAATACAAACCTTTTAAAGATGATATCGAGAACTCTAACCCGCTGTCCAAAATCAGATTCTAAGGATGAATTCGATTCTCAAAAACAGCCCGCAAATCTTCAGTCTCAAACAACGATAATTAGAGTATTTCTATAATGATTTCGATACACAAACTTATGCAAATCAACGATTTGAATATGATGGTTATAATAAATGAAAGAGAGTCATGGGACCTGAATATGAAGTGAATAATTTGATTGATAACGGAACGAAGGAATTCGATTGTTGAAGCTTGAAATACCGGCTGTAAGAACACAACACATAACTCGGTAAAACCTTAATCATGAAACGGCCAGATTTTAACACCATAAGAAATATAACACAACCTTGAACAATTACCTTGTTGAGAATCGATTATGGTGAGAAATAGATGATGTTTCGATGGTGGAAACTTGCTGGAATTCGTACACAAGAATAAGATTAACAATCAGATTTACATAACCATACTAGGGTTTCGGTTTTATGAAAATAAACGAATACAAGACCAGAATATCGATTACCTTCAACACCTTGAGATGGTGATCACGATTGAGATGAAAGGAGGCTGCAACTCGATGAAGGAGTGGCTGGAAATCACGATGGCAGCCCCTAGGTTAGAGAGAGAGGCGACGGCTAGGGTTTTAGCTTCTAGGGTTTCGGATTACAACCCTCACAAGAACACGATACCATCCTTAATCTGTTTGCTGTTGAAGGAAACGAAAAAAGAGGGAGGAGGCTGCCAAGATTTCGTGGAGGGGCTGCCATGGGAGGAAGAAAACCGATTGCATAGGTGGGAAAAAGGGAGGTGGCGGCTAGAGAACAACATTTACGGTTTTGTGTGTTTTTGGTTTTGAATGTATTGTTTAGGGTTGTTTAGGTTTAGTTTAGGAAGGGTTATATCTAGTAAGGAGTGGCTAGGACAAATGTTTAGAAGGCTAGACTCGGGTGGTGGAAGCAAATAGCTTTAACTCGACACAACACCAAACAACAACACTGTGAGATTCACTACCATCCAGGTATAACGAACGTTGTTGTTGATGTCTTGATTCGCAAGGAGACGGTAAAGCCGGTGAGAGTTGGCGCCATGGTTATTTCTATTCAGTCGATCTTGAAAGCTCAGATTTTCAGGCTCAGCAGGAGGCACTTACCGAGGATCGTCTTAAGGACGGGGGATTATTCGGTTTAGCACGACAGCTAGAGCCGAAGGATGACGGAGTTTTGTATTTCTTGGATCGTATTTGGGTTCCCTTTGGTCTTAGGAAGTTGATTTTGGATGAGAGTCATAAATCCAATTATTCCATTCATCCCGGAGCGGATAAGATGTATCATGACCTGAAGGATTTGTAGTGGTGGCCTGGCATGAAACGGGAGATTGATGAGTATGTTGGAAAGTGTTTGACGTGTTCCAAAGTTAAGGTTCGGATCAATAGTCTTCTAGATTTCTTCAGCAGCCTAAGATTCCCCAGTGGAAGTGGGAAAGGATCACAATGGATTTTGAAACGAAACTTTCCTAGATCTTCAGGAGGTTATGACACTATTTGGGTTATTGTGGATCGGCTGATGAAATCAGCACATTCCTATCCGATCAGAGAGGATTACCGGGTGGAGAAGCTGGCTAGATTGTATATTGATGAGATTATGGTTAGGCATGGTATTCCGGTGTCTGTTTCTGATCGCGATGCACGTTTTACTTCGAGGTTTTGACAGTCTTTGCAGTGGGCGTTCGGTACTCGGTTGGATATGAGTACAACTTATCACCCTCAAACCGATGGTCAGAGTAAGCGCACTATTCAGACGATAGAGGATATGTTGCGTGCATGTGCATTAGATTTTGGTTTGAGTTGGGATCGAAATTTTCCTTTGGTCGATTTATCGTACAACAACAGTTACCACTTCGGTATTATTGCGCACCGTTTGAGTCTCTTTACGGTCGCAAGTGTAGATCTCCTCTTTGTTGGGCTGAGATTGTCAGATTACGGGTCCGGAGTTGATTCAGGAGACTACCGATAAGATCCATAGGATCAAGGATCGTTTATTAGCTACTAGAGACCGACAGAAGAAGTATGTTGATTTACGTCGGAAACCTCTTGAGTTCGAGGTTGGTGATATGGTTTTGCTGAAGATTTCCCCTTGGAAGGGTGTGTTTCGTCTTGAGAAGCGCATCAAGTTGAGTCCACGGTTTACGACTCCTTTTAGAGTTCCGTCATGAGTTTCCACGTGAGCTGAGAAGTGTGCACAACGTTTTTCATGTATCGCATCTCAAGAAGTGTCTTGCTGACGAGTCTCTGGCTATTCCCTTGGAGAGATTGTGTTTGGATGATCTGCTTAATTTTTTTGAGAAGCCAGTTGATATTGTTGACCGCGAGGTCAAGCGTTTGCGCCAATGTCGGATTCCTATTGTGAAGGTTCGTTGGAATTCGCAGATTGGAGCTAATTTTACTTCGGAACATGAGGACGAGATGCAGCGGAAGTACCCCCCATCTATTTTCCAGCAGCGGTACTCAGTGGTAATTTCGAGGACCAAATTCGTTTTACTGGGGAGGCTGTGACATCCCGTATTTTGAGGTATTAACCGTTAACCGTTTATCTTTATTTTTATTCGCTTTGGTTTTGACCCATTGTTATTTTCATTTTGTTTTTATCACGCTTTATGTGTTTTGTCGGTTTTTATTTTGTTTTTTGTTTCATCCTCCGTGACGGGAGCGTTTTAGTTTACCTAAGTGCCGATTAGTTAGTATTCTTTTATGATAATTTGGGGTGTTTATGCCTTTAATTATTTGTTAAAATTAACGTGTGTTTATGCATTTAATTATTTGTTAAAATTAACGTTAAAAATATATTACAAAGTTAGTCTTTTAATGGGAAATAACGGTAAAACTATTACAATCAGTCCTTTAACAGAAAGTTAACGGAAGGTGTAGTCTAAAAAGGACTGCGACGCGGTCAGGCGTCTAGCACAGATTATGCAAAAAAAAGTCATTTTCGACTTTTTGGAGATCCACAACTACCAACCCATGATTTTACTCTGGAATTTACCTATTTTGAGTGGTTTTCATCTAGATTTGGATCTAAAACCCCTTTCCATCCATCTTCCATCCCATAATTTACCTTTACACTCACATCCTCTTTTCACTTCCATTTTTCATCACACATTTACTCCATTTTCTCTCCATTTCCAGAAACCATGAAGGAAAGTATCACCCAACTGAGTGAGTTATCAAGCTAGAAAAATCCATACATCACATTCCATCAACATTTCGTTTGATTCCACCAAGTTTTTGGTAAGTTTTCTTCAAGAAATCTAATTTCCTTTTTCTTTTTTCTTTCTTTTATGTCAGATATTTCTAACACATATTTTGTTTATGTGGAATACAAGGTCTTTCTACCGTCTTCATCTTCCATACCTTGGATTTTCGACTACCACCTCGGAAGTTCTACATATTGAGTTTTGGAAAGTAAAATCCTCCATCATTCCTCTATTTTCTTTCTAATTTTAAAGCCCTAATCTAATGGTGGGTTTGTTGCGTGTTGGAGTCAGTTTTCTCACCACCACCACCACCATAGGAGCTCACTTTCAAGATTCGTTCCATCGGGATTTGGTCTTAGTGTTTGTAGATTTTGCAGAGGTCTTCGGTACTTCCTAATTTTCTCCTTATTTCCTCTTTACGTTTTCGGAATTAGCCTTTAAAATTCCTTAAATAATATGTAAATGTATTAACGTGGAGGAAAACCTAATTATTTAACATAATATACATAATCTCTTCATAGCATAAAATTATTGGTAATAATAACATAAAGTGGTGAAAAGATGAGAATAAGTTTATAAAATTATGTAAAAGATGTAGTAATAATACAGACGTGTATATATATATATATATATATATATATATATATATATATATATATATATATATATATATATATATCATTTTGATTCTAATTAGTATATTATGACTAATTAACATGTAAGATTACATATCTTAGTAATTATATAAACTTATATATGTATGATTATGAAGTATAACTTTATGGACATATTATACACCATCACTAAAACCCATTCTAACAATTACGATACTTAAAACACATAAAAGAAAAAGTCTAAAAACAGGTTTTTTGCTCCGCTCCGCCGCAATAGTTCCTTACAGCACCGCAGCGGGTTGCGGAACCAGCGGATTGCGCCGCAGTCAAGCTTTAGTACGTTTTTACAGCTTCTGTAATAACTTAAATGCGCCGCAGTTAGTGATTGTTGCGTCGCAGTGAGCACCAAAACCTAACTTTAAACATTTCGAGTACATATAACTATCTTACTATACATAAAAATAGTAACTATTAACAAATAGATGTCTTTGGACACAAAGGCGTAATCGCAATCATCAACATAATATGTATTATTAATATTCGCTAAACGTATATATTTTCGATAAATATACTTTTCTCAAAAATGCGATCGTAATCTCAAATTATAATAAATATTATACCTTTCGTTAAACTCTTATAAAATTGTTTTCAAACTATTTTTACTCAAAATATTTAAATTCTTCAAATGTCGAATGTTGAATTTTTAGTTGATTTTGACTCCTTTTTGTAATAGTGGACTTTGACTAAAGTCAACTATCCCATAACGTTGATTTTAGCGAACTTCGACTAAACCTTGGTATCAGTATTCAATCTTCAATCTATATTTCTGATAGTCATTATCGGCTCGAAATATCGTCCCCTCCTATGGCCATTATTGACTCAAAATTATCGATATCTTCTAGTAGTCATTATTGACTCGAGATGTCGTTATCTTTACCGGTCATTTTAACTCAAAATGTCGTTATCTTTTACCCGTCACTTTTGACTCGAAACATTATCCGTTGGAACACTTCTAATGTACTACATAATATAACGTTAATTATTAAGGATAAACCGTACTAGACTTATAGAGATACTTGGACTGACGTTATGTCATTATTCTAAGGCACTAAGGCGTTGGAGTGATCTCCCCTGATTTGTCATCCCGACACTGCTTTTGATTGACTTGTGAGTTATTTGAGCCCTTTTTTACCGGGTTTTTTTTTTTGGATGGAAAGCGTATGATAAAGCTTGTTATTATTTAATCTTGTTTAACTAGTGCATTAGAATTTTCTTAGAATGTATGATCATTAGGCCTAGTTAGGCCCCCCTGTTTATGGTTATTAACTCTTTAAGCCTCGGTTGCATATATATAGATCTATATGGGTTTGACCAAACCCTCATTACTCGAGAGGATCTCCCTATGAGTAAATGTTATGGCCGTTTGTGATTATTTGTTGCCTTTGGTTGATCGCCTTAGGATTGGGGTTATTTTAGTGGTTAGGATCAGGTATATGTTATCTAGACAATATACGTCGCACTATGGTTGTTAAACAAGATTTGTTTGGAAATTTATCACTAATCTTTATACTTAAAATGGGTCACTTTCAAACTTCATTGCGAATAATTCACCAACATGTTGTTGATGTCGTTTTAACGCTTTTCAAGAGTTTGAGGATGAGGACTACTTTTGATTCATGCCATGCTTGTTATGCGGATCGTTTATTTTGTGATGTGGAACTTATTTGATTTAATGTAGTTCCTTTATGATCCGTGTATTTTGGGATTTGTTAGGTATTGTAAAATTTTGTCATGATTTATTTATTTCGATGTATTTTGTAATGGTTGTTTGTTGTAACCATGACTCCTGATACCATTAAACTGAATACCCCGTGTTTCTGTTTGAGCGGGGTGTGACAGAAATTAATCCAGATATGTGTCGATATAATTTGGCAATCTTATGTAATTCGCGAAATGAGAAATAGAAGTTAAAAGATGGAATGACCTAGATCCATACCCATATATAACTAGATTACCTGTAACATAGGGATAGTAAACTCAAACATTGACTGACGGTACTCGTGTATTTATAGGAGCATTGGCGTGTTGCTAGACGCTACTAATGTTATCACTTTTATTGAGACATGCTCAAAGTGGGAGTTGTTGGTATTAGAACACTCCAAATAAAATGTGTATCTATAAATATGTGAGTCTACGGGGTTGCACACATTGATATTTAGACACGACTATACGTTTATATATTTATTATATATTACTTAATGTGTTAAGTGTAATATTTAATAAATGGGATGATGTATTATGTAATTATGGAGGTTTCCTAATTATAATACAACTTGTACTCCAAGGTATTGTTTTGCTATATAATGAACAACAAGTTCATTATTCCATCAATCCCATAATCGATTTTAGGGTTTCTCGTAAATCAATTTTTGCTTCTTTCTTTGCTAGTCGATCGGTTTAAACAAACCCAAAGGGTTTCGGTTTGTTGGAGTTCGAGTACAAGGAGCTACGAGCATTCGGTTTTAAGAATACAAGCTACTAGAAGCTAGACAAGAGTTGTGAAGATTATAAACAGTGTAGTAGCATACAAGTCTGTTGCTATCAACAAGAAAGATAATACTTTTACTTAGTTAATATTAATTATGTGTTTAATTTTTACATGTTGTTTGACTATTTGATTAGATATATACCAATCACTACCACCTCTTCTAGCCTCTATCCTTTGACAAAAATAGTTTTGTTTTTTAGCAATAAGATTAATGTATTTTTTTGATATTGAAGATTAGATTCCCACTGGGTGTTACCAGTGAGTTAGAGAGTGAGTTAGAGTAGAGGTGATAAAATGGGTAGGCTGGGTAACACGTGTAACGTGTAAATTTTTTATATGGGATAGTCAGATTGAAGAAAACACTATGTCCAATATTTTTAAAATTTCAATATATATTTACTCTGTCATATAAATATAAAATCTATATTTACTTATAATGGAGGATCGTCGGATGGCTAATATTCGAGAATTTCCAAATAGTGGAATCGTATGCATTTGAAACTCCTGACTCTTTGTTTACCCTATGTTTTAATTACCATAATGTGATTAATGGCATACTTATGCATTTGAAACTCCTGACTCCTTGGTTGCCCTATTTTTTAATTACCATAATACATTTGAAACTCCTGACTCTTTGGTTGCCCTATGTTTTAATTACCATAATATGATTAATGGCATACTTATGCATTTGAAACTCCTGACTCTTTGGTTGCCCTATGTTTTAATTACCATAATGTGATTAATGGCATACTTATGCATTTGAAACTCCTGACTCTTTGGTTGTCCTATGTTTTAATTACCATAATGTGATTAATGGCATACTAATTATTGAGGTATTCCAAAGGTTGGTGGTTTTTTGTTTTTCTATATAAGTTAGTTCGAAAAGTTACATTTGCATCAACAAGCCCCGTAACTACGTACAATCATGTCTCTTTCGAAAAACATGTCTCACTCCAAGATTGTCGCCCTTGACCCAATTAGAGAAGATTGGGTTGTTCATGTACGACTTTGTAGAATGTGGGAGGCAGGTTGGAGATGGTTATGGCTGATGATGAGGTAATTTCTAATTTGTTTGATACAATAATTTCTACCATGTTAAATTAGTTTCTTACATGTTTTTTTTTTACCAAAAATGGCGGTTCGATACAAGGTTTCATCACTGGAAATCATATACGAAAGTTTAAGCCTCTTCTCGAAGAGGGCCAGGTATATCAAATCTCGAGGTTCAGAGTGATTGAAGGTCAAATAGGATATAAAGTTGTCCCGAATCAATACCGCATCCGTCATGTAAGGGTTTGTAGAATGTGGGAGGCAGTAAATACGAAACTCGGTGATGTCTTACTTGGGTTGGAGATGATTATGGCTGATGATGAGGTAATTTCTAAATTGTTTAATTTCTAATTTGTTTGAAAATTTTAAAAGCCGGAAAAAGGGTACGCCACGAAAATGTGGAAAATGTGGGGGGTTAAATTAGTTTCTTACATGTTTTTTTTTTAACCAAAAAGGGTGGTTCGATACAAGGTTTCATCACTAGAAATCATATACGAAAGTTTAAGGCTCTTCTCGAAGAGGGCCATGTATATCAAATCTCGAGGTTCATAGTGATTGAAGGTCAAATGGGATATAAAGTTGTCCCGAATCAATACCGCATCCGTTTCAACATTGCAACATCGGTTCGTAAACTTGAAGTATCCTATGATAAGGTTATTGTTCTGAGTTGTTTTATGTAGGGACTATGGTATTAACCTACCCAATTCATGCTTTTTGTAATGTTTGTTTTCGTTGTTGTAGGTATGGGGTCCATGTGCATGTTGTTGATGAGGCAAGCGATACAATATTTACCATTTTCAATTCCGTGGTGGAGAAGGTGTTTGAGGAAATAAATGTGTTATTGTTGGAAGTTAAAGACACAAAATTCCTTATTCTGATCATTGTTCGTGACAAATCTCTTTAGAAATTGTCACCGCGCAACGCGCGGGAATACGTCTAGTTATATAAGTTAAACTTGTGAACATTACAATTTTGTAGGTTTTTTGATTTACACTGACATTTTGAAAGACCCATTGACAATTTCATTTTCAGGTAGTTTTGTTTAAAATTTTCAGGACCTTAGAGATAAAAGTAACACAAGACGAACGGAGCCATTTATAGGAAAAGTCAGTCAAAACGGCCACCTCTAACCGGAAGGCTAAAAAATGCGAGGGGTAATCCTAGGAAAGCGTTAGTTGGGTTAAATAAAATAACGAAAGCACTGGAGAAGTTAACCTCAACTGAATATATAATTGTCTGGCCACGGGTGTCCTTCTCGACATAACCGCTTTCATCACCAATATGACTAAATTGTACAACTCTTAGCATACACTTGATAAAAAGGTATATAAATCAAACAAAAACCAAATCAAATCTAACTGGAACACGAAAGTAGGCATTAAGTTTTGATAGAGAGGAACATAAATACAAAGCTGAAAAAACATATCTACACTAAAAGGTTGTCGAATGTGCAGTTACATAAAATGAAGACAACAGATTTGAGCACTACATTTTAGAACGTTTGCTCCTCTAGTAATTGATCAGGTCTCACACTGCCATAGTAAAGTTAGATAAAGAGTTAATTACACGGATGGTCCTTAACCTTATACCCAAATGGCACTTTCAGTCCTAAATTTTGGATAATTATATGGCTAGGCCTTTATTTGGAATCTTTGCACACGGACAGTCCTTTGGTCCGTTATGGTTAACTCAATTCTGTTAGTTATACTATAATGACCAATTTACCCTTTTTGTCTTATTCGCAAAGGACCATCGGTGTAATTAACTCTTTTTCCCCAATATATACTTTTTAATATAAATAATAATTTATAATAAACAATAAAACTAATCATCACCACCAAACACCATCTTATCTTCTTTATGAACAAGAAAGGTATTTTTTTTATTTATGGTATAGAAATTTTTTATATTCAGTTGCTGAAAATTCATGATGATATTTGTTTTTGTTTCAGCGGGTCACTTTTAACAAACTCAAACTGGTTTGCTTTTGAGGATGAAAGGGTAGTTCATGAGCAATCAACCAGCGCAGTAGATTCACCTTCACCCAACATCGAGGATACAGTTGGCAACAGTGATGATGACGTGGATGCTTCCAAAGAAATTGACAAAGACCTTGTCGATCCTTCAACATCTGAAGTCCCTGAATTAAAACCTGGACTTGATGATACTGTTGCCGAAAAGTTAGCCGACGATTCTACACGAAGTGAGAGTGATAATCCACATGAATGGATTGAATGGAAAGAATCCGTTGAACCATCCACTGAACCAATGGCTATGACCACAGAGTCTGTTGACACATCTCAGGGTGCGGTAGAAAGCCTTCCCAATGGTGATGTTGAAGTTATACCAAAGGATGATGTTGCTGACGATGTTGATTTAAAGAAAGAGGAGGTTTCTCCGCTATCTTCCACCATGGACAAATTGGAGCCAGAGGACAACAATGGCGGCAAAACCGAGTCTTCCACCACTGAGTAATCGGAGGCGGTAGTTGCCGGTACTGGCAAAACTGATATCGGAGGAAGCCCACCAGAGTAATAGCTGGCAAAATCTGTTTTGAAATTTGACTGGGTTTAGTTCAGTTTTTCTTGTGTATTTCATATTGGGAAAAAGAGTTAATTACACCGATGGTCCTTTGCGAATAAAACAAAAAGGGTAAATTGGTCATTATAGTATAACTAACAGAATTGAGTTAACCCTAACGGACCAAAGGACTGTCCGTATGCAAAGATTCCAAATAAAGGCCTAGCCATGTAATTATCCAAAATTTAGGACTGAAAGTGCCATTTGGGTATAAGGTTAAGGACCATCCGTGTAATTAACTCTTAGATAAACTTAAGTTTGTCGAATGTGCAGTTACATAAAATAATATCTATCCAAATTTAGTCTAGCAATAGTAATGTATCCAACGAGATCACTTTGATTTAGATATGGAGTAGTAAAGTTAGATAAACTTAAGTTAAATAATCATAATTGATTATACGAAAGTCTATACCTTCAGAAAAAGTGACAAAAAAATTTAAACTAAAATTAGAACATAATTACATTAATCATAATGTAAAGGTACGTAGAAGTAGTGAGCCTAGTTTCTATCTTATTTCCAAACCCTTCCGTCTTTTTAGCTTATGGTAATCCAATATGAAGAGTCATTAAAAATCGTATATATCGACCAACAGATCATTTTTGTATCCTAGAAAGCCTAACATTGTAATGTAAAAAGAAAAAAAAAATATCATTTGATAGCATATTTATGAAATCATATAATAATATGTTACTTCTCTATCCTCAATAAAAATTGCAATTGTCATATATAATAATAAAACATTAGGAAACTCTATAAGAGGTATCAAGATACTTGCCGAATTGGAAACACATAACAAAAGTTAGAACAATAACCATAACCAGCATTCCTTATATTCGTTAATTTTTTTAAGGAATACAACAATAATAGAACCAATTATCTTTAACAACACAACTTGGTTTCCTTATAGTCATTAGTTCTTTAGTAAGTGTAGATTCCCATAAGCATGGCCTAAAAACTATCAAGTCATTTTTCTATATTCTAGTTCACATTTTTGATACTAGCTTGTACAATCTTTAAACTTACATTCATGCTCGATTATACTTTGTTCATAAACCTGCAAACAAGGTATTATGTTGGGTTATAACTTAGTCAAATTAGTTTAACTCCTAAACAATACTTCTAACAACGGATAAAGTAACTTACAAGATTAATACGGAAGCTATTAAGAAGTTATTGCGGAAGACAAGTTAATGCGGCTGTTCAATAAGTCAATACGGAAGTGTTCATTACTATGGATGGTCCAAGTTACTACGGTTTGACTACAAGTTAATACGGATGAACTCTTTTCATGCAAGTTTTAGTTTATTACATAGAGTTTCAATTGTATTTAAAGTATGTTTTCTTTTCTAAGATAACGATGTAGATTCCTAGTTTATCTAGGCTAGCCTCAAGGTCTATAAATACATAGATCCTTGTAAAATAGAAAACACGTTGTATTGATATCTTGATTAATACAATTGAGGCTTAACATTCGACAATATTATTGTTCATTCTTATTCATATTCTTACGATATTTATTGTTCGACAACTTGTTAATATTAAAGTGTTCATCCGCTGCTGAACTTCTTTAATAGATCAAGATCTTAACGAAGACAAACTATAAGTTATATTAGCTTATTCGATCCTGACAAGTGGTATCATAGCACAGGAGGTGCTTTAGATCCATTGATCAACAAGTGGATAATTCTCATACGCAAGAATCAAGATAAACATCATGGCTGATGTTTCAATCAACAAAGTTCCTGTTCTGAATAGCAACGAATTCGATTTATGGAAGCTACATATGAAGCAACACATCCTACTGTCTGACTATACAGTTTGGGATGTTATCGTCAATGGTAACAAGCATGTTACCACTCAAGGAGCTGATGGACAGCCCGGAATCCTTACTCGTCCAACATTGACTGACCTGGAAAGAAGAGAAAAATAAACGGAGATCAAGGCTCTCAGTATTCTTTTAATTGCCATCCCCAACGAGTACCAATCACAATTCGAAGAATATCAAGATGCCAAATCTCTATGGGAAGCATTGGAGAAAAGATTCAGCGGAACAAATAATATCAAGAAGAACAAGAAAGCTCTTCTTAAACAGGAATACGAAAATTTCAATGCCTTGAAGGACGAACGAATGACTCGGACGTTTGATAGATACAAAAAGCTCACAGGAGAGATGATCAGCGTAGGAGTTAAGTATGACAAAGATGATATCAACCGAAAATTCATAAGAGCTCTAGGTAAGGAATGGATTATCTACACGGTTTCCTATAGACAAGGAGACAAATTGGAAGAATTGGAGTTGGATGATCTATACAACGACCTACGAGTCTTTGAATCAGAGGTGGAAGCAGACAAACCTAACAGTAGCAGCCACAATATTAACAATGTTAATACTCCTCTTGTCACTACATCCGGAGGAACAAAACATGAATGTGGTGAAGAGATATCTTTTGATGCTTTCATCTCACAAAGCTCAAATCTCACTAGTGATGACGTGAAGCAGATACATCAAGATGACTGGGAGGAGATGGACTTAAAGTGGCAATCTGCCATGTTAGCTCTACGTGCAAAGAGATTTGTAAGTAGAGCAGGACGAAGGTTCAATCCACGGAACAATGAACGAATTGCCTTCGATAAAAGCAAGGTGAAGTGCTACGAATGTAATGAACCGGGACACTTTGCAAGGGAATGTCCAAATAAGTCAAAATCCAACAATTCACGAACCACAAAAGACAACAATCAAAGTGCACTTATGTCACAAGACATATTTGGATACGATTGGAATGACCTAGCCGAAGAAACTAGTCAAAACAGGGCGTTAATTTCTGAAGAACAAGATCATGTTTCTGCTGAAGATATTACTACTGTTCACCATGCATGCATAGCTGTAGTAATGGATGCGGATGACACTGTTTCTACGGAGGACACAGTTAATACGAAGCTTGTTTATACTGACCTGGGTACTATAGAAATTGGCAACGATGTTCTTGGATATGACTGGAACGAACACGATCAAGGAGCAACTCAAGACGATGCTCTAATGGCAATTGACTCATCATCAAAGGATCCTGAAACACCATCTCTCATGGCCGAGGTAATTTCTAAACTATGTTCTTCTGAGTGTAAAGATGTAATTGTTAAATATAAAAATCACAATCAATTAATGAGTGATTCAATCAAAATCTTAGAAGAACAAAGACGGTCAGCTGCTAGAGTCATTGATAACTTAGAAAATCAAATTAAGTCACACAAAATAAATGAACAAAGTTATCAAGAGAAAATTAGTTTAGTTGAATGGCAAAGGGAGGATTTACTAGTTAAACTTAAGATGGCTAGGGAAGAAATCAAAATATTAGAACAAAAACATTATAAAGTTGAGTTAGATGTAGGGAAATTAGAACATGCTTCAAAATCAGTTAATGACCTAATCCAACATCAAATACATGGAAAGATAAAAGCTGGTTTAGGTTACAACGAAGTTGCCCCTCCATTTAACCAAAACTATATCCCTCCATCCTTAGATGAACCTAGGATTCCTATCTCTCAGACACCGCCAACAGAATCATTCAATGTTGATCCAATCAACTATGATGAAGTTCTTATTGAGGACCTCTTCGAAGAGAGTAAACTAAACATTGTGAAAGATAAGGACATTCCTTTGGAAAATCACTTAATCACAATAGAAGGTATTACTCAACATTGTTCACAAAGTCTAGTTTCTATGCCCCCTAATGATCTTATCAAGAAGGTAAAAACATCCACTGAAAACAAGACCAAAACAGCCCCAAAGGAAAAAGATAAGACTTGGATACATATAGGTAAAAGAGGAAATCAACGTAATATAAACCAAGTAAAAGCTCAAAAAGGTCAAATTATCAAAAGTTCAGTTAAGGGATGTTTTATATGTGGAAAATTAAATCACTATGCAAAAGTTTGTTATCATAATCCTCAAAATCAAAAGCAAGTGATTCAAAAACCACATCATGGGTTGGGATATACAAGAAAGGTTGAACATAAAAACAAACCCATGAACAGTAGTAACAAAATAAATCATTCACCTAATAAATTTGTTACTATGAATTCCGGAAGAAAACGTGTTAACAAAAGTAACTTATTTTCTAACAGTAGAAATAGAGTTAATACTGCTAGACAAAATTTTGGTTCTAATGCCAAACTTAATACGGTAAAAAATAATGGTGTTAATACTGCTTCTATTAATACTGTGAAACATAACCGTGTTAATACTGCTCATGTTAATACTGCCAAAAGTAACTTAGTTACTACGGCTCCTGTTAATAATGTGAAACAAAAGCATGTCAAACCAGTATCTTTTCCTATTGTTAAACCAAAATCTGTTAACCCTAAAATTGTTTCAAAAGCTAAAACATTCAAACAAGTGTGGCAACCAAAGATCAAGTAACTCAACCACCTGTTCCTATTGATTTTTCAAAACTAGTCCAAAGGAAGGTGAGTTACTTTGATGAAATGGGCAAACCCAAGTCAGCTTTGGCTTGGGTTCCCACCAGAAACTAACTTCCATTGTTAATGTGCAGGTTCAGCCAACAAAAGAAAGTGAGAGCAGTTGGCATGTAGATAGTGGTTGTTCCAGGCACATGACATGCGACATGTCATGCCTACAGGACTTTGAAAAGTTCAATGGAGGATATGTTGCATTTGGATGTAATCCAAAAGGAGGAAGAATTTCTGGGAAATGAACACTAAGCAATGGAACAATACACTTCAAGGATGTGTATTATGTGCAATAGTTGCACTATAACCTGTTGAGTGTCTCTCAAGTCTGTGATGAGAAGCACACAACTATATTTACTGCATCTGAATGCATAATCATGAAGCCAAGATATGTTATAGACCAGAGCATGATCTTACTTAGAACACCAAGAAGAGACAATGTCTATTGTCTAGACATGTCCAAGGTCAAACCAACTTCATCTGAAGCATGCTTTCTCTCAAAAGCTACCTTGGATGAATCCACTCTATGGCATAGGAGAATGTGCCATATGAACCTGAAGAATATCAATAAATTGGTCAAATCAGGTTTGGTTAGAGGTCTCCCCAACAAACAGTTTAATCTTGATGACAACTGTTTAGCTTGTTTGAAGGGTAAAAAACACAATCTTCTCACAAGTCAAAGGAGATCAACACTAACACCACTCATGTACATTTACTCCACATGGATCTGTTTGGTCCTACTAATGTAAAGAGCATTGCCAAGAAATCCTATTGCCTTGTTATCACTGATGATTTTTCAAGATACAAATGGGTATACTTTCTGGGTACCAAGGATGAGACAAGTCAGTTACTCATTACTTTCATCACTAAGATTGAACATCAAATTAACTTAAAAGTCAAGAAAATTCGATGTGATAATGGCACAGAATTAAAGAATGAAGTGATGAATGACTTTTGTGAAAAGAAAGGCATAGAGCGGCAATTCAGTGATGCCAGAACTCCTCAACAAAATGGAGTTGCTGAAAGAAGAAATAGAAAATTGATCGAATCAGCTAGAAGCATGTTGGCAGACTCCAACCTACCAATCTTCTTCTGGGCCGAAGTAGTTAATACTGCTTGCTATGTCCAGAACAGGGTACTCCTAGTTAAGTCTCACAACAAAAATCCATATGAACTACTCCACAAAAGACAACCTTTGATCAGTTTCTTAAGAGCATTTGGATGTCCCTGTACAATCTTAAACTCTAAAGAACATCTTGGAGAGTTTGAGAGCAAAGCCGATGAAGGAACTTTCGTTGGATACTCATCACAGAGCAAGGCATATCGTGTGTACAACCACAAAACAAAAATCATAGAAGAAAGCTCTAATGTGACATTCAATGAACATACTCCTACTAAGAAGGGTCAATGACCAAACTACGTTTTCGATTTGGATGCATTAACCAAATCATTAAACTCTAACTTTGACTTTCAACCTTCATCACTTCCTACAGATCCTGTTACTATGGCAAAATCCATTCCTACGGATCATGTTACTACGGATCCAGTTAATACTGCTCCAATCATTGGTACTGCCCGGTTGGATGTTATGGGGTACATCAACTTCCATGTTTATATGGAGGATCCTATTCAACTCTTTGATCCCATATACCCAGATGAAGCAGAGACTTCTTCCCAACAAGAAGAAGAACATCCACATGAAGATGAGGCAGTTCCCAAGTCCACAACTACTGCTACGGATGATGCCACATGCCCCAATGGAGTTCCACGCTTAGTAGAAGAGGATGAGAATGGAGTTTACCAAATTATCAGTGAAGAATTTGAACCATACACTCATGACATACCTTCTTCAGTTAATACTCCTCCATCTACTGCTTATTACCCAAGCAATGATATGCCTGATTTGAATGATACAAACTTAGGAGCTGAACTAAGACTTGAGAAGATCCCCTCTTCTTGTGTTGCAAAGAACCACCCACCTTCTCAAATCATTGGTAATCTTGACTTCTCAATGGAGACTAGAAGTCAAACTAAGGCCAAGAAGGATCCTGTGAAAGCTCTTCTTAATACATGTCTGTTTGCATGTTTCCTTTCTCAAATGGAACCAAAGAAAATACAAGAGGCATTACTGGATCCACATTGGATAGAGGCATGCCAAGCTGAGCTACTACAATTCAAGATTCAAGGAGTATGGGAATTAGTGGAACTCCCATTTGGCAAGAAGGTGATAGGTACAAGATGGATCTTCAGAAACAAGAAGGATGAAAGAGGCATTGTAATCAAAAATAAAGCTAGACTGGTTGCACAAGGCTACACACAAGAAGAGGGAATTGATTATGAAGAAGTCTTTGCTCCAGTGGCTAGGATTGAAGCCATTAGACTGTTTCTAGCTTTTGTCTCATTCATGGGATTTAAAGTCTACCAGATGGATGTCAAGAGTGCATTCATTTATGGAGTCATTGAAGAAGAAGTCTATGTCAAACAGCCCCCTAGGTTTGAGGACCCTCAACACCCTCACATGGTGTACAAACTGGTAAAAGCTCTCTATGGGCTTCATCAGGCACCAAGGGCTTGGTATGACACACTTTCTGATTACCTTCTACAGAATAACTTTCAAAGAGGTACAATTGACAAGACACTATTCTTCAAGAAATCTCACCCCGATATCCTTCTTGTTCAAATATATGTTGATGACATCATCTTTGGCTCTACCAAAGATGCTCTGTGCAAAGAGTTTGAAGAATTAATGCACACAAAGATTCAAATGAGTTCAATGGGGGAACTCACTTTCTTTTTGGGTCTACAAGTCAAGTAGAAGGAAGATGGTCTCTTTATCAGCCAGTCCAAGTATGTCAAGGACATTCTCACTAAATTTGGATTTCTGGATGCCAAGATAGCAAGCACTCTGTGACAACCGTCTAAACTAAGGTCGAGAACGCTAACTTATAACTTCTAAGTGTATATTTGATGCCCGATATAACTAACTCTGTGTGCTATGTGGTTACGTAGACATGACTCTTTAGCTAAGCTCGTTGTAACTCACGCAAAACTCTTAAAACGAAAGTCACTCTATTTTAAGCCTTTAAGCGCGGATCGGGATCGGAATCATAAAACAATTTCGGAATCAAATTATATAAGTCCAAACACAAAGAAAACACCTTTTGAACTTTCCTAAGTTCATAACAAATCATACTTAAGAACTTTTAATTAACGAAAAGGTCCAACGAAGCAAAAACTGAAAAACTAAAAATCAGAAAATGTCGAAAACTGGCCCGGTGCGCAGCACCAGTTGCTTGGTGCGCAGCACCGGCTGCCAGAATTCAAAATTTTACATATTGAGTCCCTATCTCGTTTTTGTAATCCCACACCCAATCAAAACCGAACTTAGCACATGTTTTCTGCATTTTTGGGCAGACCACACCCTCCCTATCATCATTGTTTCCATTTCTTTTCTTTTCTTTTTCATTTAACCAAGACACAAACACACACTTAAAACACACACACACCAAAACTCTCTCTAATCCTCTCTCAAGAACTTCATCTTTTCCAGAAAACACAGCCACATAAACCCACTAAAATCCACTCTAAAATCGTTCTAACAACAAAGGAAGCAAGGGGCTTAAAGCTAGTTCGATTACAAAACGTTTTCTTCACCTTTGGAGCTCAAATCTCATCTAAAACATCATCCAAGCTTTTCATTCAGTAGAAACTCTTCCTTTTTACTTTTATTACTTTTATAACTCATTGCATGTAAGATCTAGTAACTAAAAATGAGTTTTGATGAAGTTTTATAACCACTTTTATACAAAAACGGGTTTATAAGAATTGATGCTTAAATCTTTGTTTTTATGGTTAAAAGTTATGTATAAACTGATAAAATAACATATTATGAAGTTTAAACCGATTGCATGTCAAGATCTATCACTTATATAAACGATTTTGCAAGAAAAACTCGAAAAATGGAAGAACAGCAGGACAGGTGCGCCGCACCTATGCCTAGGTGCGCAGCACCGGCCTGCTGTCCCTCCCGAAAATCGTCGTTTTGGCCGTTCGAAGTTTGGTTACACATTCTGACCTCTAAGACTTAATATATATGACTGATTTTGGATAAAACAATAGCATTGGTGACTTGTAAGGGACTTGATATGATAAAGGAACATGTAAAAAAAATATGATTATGTGATATATGTGAATAGTGAGCGGGAAAGTGACTTTGGAATTTTTGGAAGTGAAATTTGGGCGCGGAAGCGCTGCCCAAATTTCCTTAGAAATTCCAAACCACTTCAGCGACCTAATTATACATATCATATTAACAAAAACGCTAATTATGAACCTTTGGACTACAACAAAACGATAACCGTTTCGGTCGATTTTTGGACAATTGGACCTTAACACCTAAAGTTCAACTAAAAGCTATCTATCATATTATACAATAACGTATTAACACGTGAACAAAACTTGGTATTATTAGGCTTTCGGTGATTCCCGACACGCGTTCCGACCGTTCCCGCTTACGTTTATCTTCGCAAACAGTGAGTTACAAACCCCTACTCTTTAAACGCTTTTAATACTTTTTGGGGTGAAATGCGAGTCTTAGGCTTAGACACTATGTATAAGCTGAAGCAAACTTTGAAACGCTTTATTTCTTGATTACTAAATGAAAACGATTTGATACGCAAAGCTATTACGAAAACACTCGATTACTTGGAAAGCTATTATGAAACACTTTGATATCTTGTAAACTTATATGAAAAACTATATTTGCCAATGACTAAAAACTATCGATCGTCATGTTGCGGACTTTGTACAACATGGGCGTGAGAAACCATTGAAAACTCCCGAAAACTACCAAGGACATTAGTTGCTATTAATCCCTTTGGAAAGGACCGATAGTAGATATGGATAGCGCTATTAGGGTAGAACGACCCTCACCACAACGATTCATAGCGATGGTGCATAATACTAATGGGTAGGCTTAGGCTTAGCAACGATCATTGGGCAAAACTTAGGATTGTCACATAGTCGCGCTATGTGGTCAATGCCTATAAACACAAATGCTATACTCTATACATTTTTATGTGATAACTATCTTGAAAGCAATACTTTATGATTGTTTATGCGGTTACAACTTGAAAACTATGCTTTTACTTAAACTTGTAGCTCACTAACTACGTCTCCCGTAGTTAACACTTGACTCGTATTTTCAGGTAACGAGTAAGCTAGCTGATGACTTATGCTTTTGGGGGCGAATGACTTCAAGAACGGGTTGGGTTTGGGTGGTTTGGTTGAACGCCCCATTTTGTAATTCGGATATGTAACTTTGTTTAAAACTTTGTAAACCTTGAATACTATGTTTTTCCTCTAATGACATTTGGCGTTTATCTATATCTTGTGTATCGAATGCTATTGCTCTTCGCACCCTGCGTTCCGCTTTAGCGGGGTGTGACAGACTTGGTATCAGAGCGCAAGGTTATAGTGAATACCGATTTTTCGAAAATCAAACTATAACCAATTTCTAAAAACGAAAGATTTTATTTAACCAAAACGTGAAGGCATTGTTTAACTCGAATTATTCGTAGCCTGATCACCTATGAATAATTTGGACTAAGTTATGCCGGAACGGGATTGGTAAAACGTTAAACGAACCTCCCCGGGAATTCTTGAAGTCAGACCCCACAGACCTAGATGCTATACTTAAGATACTCTATGTGCTCAGCTTATTACTAACACTAACATGAGCCGTATCTTCGATTTAACGCGTTACCAATTTAGGGTATGTCGAGAGGGAAAGAGATAGCTAGGTCCGACAGCGAGACCGAACCCTCCCACGATCCTCAATCACGCTCTAGGAGTCAACAATCGTCACCACTCACCCTACCTTACCTCCGTCGGGACGGTGAGGGCAGCTCACGATTACCAACACGCCGAGCACGACAACCACCGAATCGTCACTCGAGACCTCAGATAGCTACGCCACCGCCACCCCCTGTTCGCGGACTGACTCCCGAAGAAATCCAAGCGCTTTGCAACATGTCCGTCGACCTCCGCGGATACACTCAAGTCGTGCGAGATCACTCCCACCAGATACGTGGTTTGTACACCGAGGTGTTACGCACAAAGGCAATGGCACGAAAGTCAATCCGAGCAGCACGCAACTTAATGATGATTAGCATAGTACTAGTATTCCTTATGGTTGTAATGGTTGCATTTAAGGTTTAGAGGTTGTTGTAAGATGTCTTTTGGATTGTAAGCGTAGTACTTATTATGGATGGTAATGTACGACGAAAGTCGATGATGTTGGATTTTGTAAGAACATCAAATTTTGAGCAATATATAAATGGACGGATTATATTACGATTGTTGTTGTTCTTGTTATTTCCCCGTTATATGAATCTGAAATGAAATATCAAAACCCTAAACCCGAGTTCACTTTTGTGTAGGAAAATGGCTGAAGCCAACGATGAGCGCATTGTCCAAAGGATCAACGCCCGACTGAACGAGGCGATACCCGAAATCATAGCCCGAATCAACGCAGGCATTAACCAGGGAGGACCAGGGGGAAATAACAACAACCAAGGAAACAACAACCAAGGAAACAACAATCGGGGAAACAATAACCAGGGGAACAACCAAGGTTGTAGCTACAAGACTTTCATATCTTGCAGGCCAAAGGAATTCCATGGCACTGAGGGCGCCATCGGACTATCGCGCTGGATCGATAGTATGGAAGTGGTACTAAGGATCAGCCAGTGTGCTGAAAACAAGAAGGTGGAATTCACTTCTTGCATGTTTCAAGGACGAGCACTAACCTGGTGGAACAGCCAGCTGCAGGTCCAAGGTCCGGACGCTGCATACAACATGCCATGGGCAAGGTTCAAGGAACTACTGGTGATTGAGTACTGTCCCAAGGAAATCTTGAAGAGGCTTAAGAACGAACTCTGGAATCACTCCATGGTAGGAACTGACGTTGACACCTACATCGCGCGATTTCACGAACTCGCAAACCTAGTGCCTGAACTAGTGACCCCCGAGGACAAGAAGATTGAGCACTTCATTTGGGGACTCTCACCCGAGATAAGGGCCATGGCGACAGCTACCGAGCCAACTACGATGCAACAGGCCGTGAGCTTGGCCAACCGCCTAACTCAGGATTGGATAAGGAATGGAGGAGCGCCAAAGGCGGGTGCAGAGGACGCTAAGGGAAAGCGCAAGGTTGAGGACACGTCGGGGAGCCGAAGGGATCGGTTCAACAAGAAGGCCAAGACAGTAAGAAACTATGGAGTGGCCGCGGCAGAGAATACCGGTTATCAGGGGAAGGCACCGAAATGCGATAGGTGCGGTTATCACCACGGAGGTGAATGTCGGTCATGCACTTACTGCAACCGCCTCGGCCACTGGACTCGTCACTGTAAGGCGGTGAATGCTGGACCGCAGCAGGCCGGAAGGCAGCAAAATGAAGGACCACGACAAGCTGGGAGGCCACAGCAGAACGATAGGCCTCGCCAGGGAGAATGTTATGAGTGCGGTAGTAGGGATCACTACCGAAATGCTTGTCCTAGGCTAAACCCTGCTCGAAACCCAAACCAGAACCGCAACCAAAACCCTCCGCAGAACCAAAACCAGAATAATCAGAGGGGAAATGATGGGGGACAAGGCCGTGGAAGAGCCTTCGCAATTGGTGCCGAAGAGGCAAGAAACGACCCCCGAGTAGTTGCAGGTACGTTTCTCCTTAACGACTATTATGCCTCTGTGTTGTTTGATTCAGGCGCGGACAAAAGCTTTGTGTCCCTAGAGTTTAGGCCCTTGATTGCATTAGAGACCGAACCTTTAAGTGAAAAATTTACGGTAGAATACGCAAATGGTCAGGAATATCAAGCTAGCGACGTAATTAAGAAATGCACGATAACCCTAGCTAACCACGCCTTCGAAATAGATCTAATCCCTATCGAACTTAAGAGCTTTGACGTAGTAATAGGAATGGACTGGTTGACCATCCGAGACGCGAAAATATTTTGTTTAGATAAGACAATACGAATGCCATTAGGAGATGGAAGGGAATTGATAGTACAAGGAGACAGGCCAGGCCAAACTTCGAGACTCATATCGGTGATGAAGATGCGCAAGTACTTAAATAAGGGCTGCTTTGCATTGTTAGTGAACGTAAAGAACAAACAGGCAAAAGCAGTAGACCTTAAGGATGTACCGATAGTTAGAGACTATCCGGAAGTATTTCCCGAAGAACTACCTGGACTACCACCTCAGCGGCAAGTCGAGTTTAGAATCGAGGTAATTCCTGGAGCAGCACCGGTGGCAAGGACGCCATATCGACTAGCTCCGACTGAGATGCAAGAATTATCCAACCAAGTTCAGGAATTACTGGATAAAGGATTTATCCGACCAAGCTCATCGCCATGGGGCGCGCCGATTCTATTCGTTAAGAAGAAGGATGGATCGTTTCGCATGTGTATCGACTACCGAGAGTTGAATAAGCTAACCGTCAAGAACCGATATCCTCTTCCACGAATCGATGACCTTTTCGATCAACTTCAAGGCGCAACCTACTTCTCAAAGATTGACTTAAGGTCCGGGTATCATCAAGTGTTGGTTTCAGAAGATGATATACCGAAAACCGCATTCCGCACTAGATACGGACACTACGAATTCTTAGTAATGCCATTTGGACTCACAAATGCACCAGCAGTATTCATGGATTTGATGAATAGGGTATGCCGACCGTATCTAGACAAGTTCGTTATTGTATTCATCGACGACATTTTAATCTACTCGCGTACCAAAGAAGATCACGCAGAGCATTTAAAACTATTACTGGAACTACTCAAGGAACACCAACTCTACGCAAAGTTTTCTAAGTGCGAATTTTGGCTGCGTGAAGTCAAATTTCTCGGTCACGTAGTTAATGGATCTGGAATCCACGTTGACCCATCAAAAATCGAGGCAATAAAGAATTGGGAAGCTCTCAAAAGTCCGACAGAAATCCGCCAATTTTTAGGATTGGCTGGGTATTATCGGCGATTCATCCAGGATTTCTCTAAGATAGCTAAACCCCTAACAAGGTTAACCCAAAAGAACGAGAAGTTCAACTGGGGAGATGCTCAAGAACAAGCCTTCAATATTCTGAAAACGAAATTGTGCAACGCTCCGATCTTAACTCTTCCTGAGGGAAACGAAGACTTCGTAGTTTATTGTGACGCATCTAACCTAGGATTAGGCTGCGTATTGATGCAACGAAACAAGGTCATAGCTTACGCATCACGACAACTTAAGAAACACGAGGTCAACTACGCTACACACGACTTAGAGCTAGGAGCGATAGTTTTTGCCCTTAAGATCTGGAGACATTACCTCTACGGAACCAAATGCACGGTATTCACGGACCATAGGAGCCTGCAACACATACTGGATTAGAAGCTACTCAATATGAGGCAAAGGAGATGGTTGGAACTCCTTAGCGACTACGACTGCGACATTAAGTATCACCCTGGCAAAGCGAACGTCGTAGCGGATGCCCTGAGTAGGAAGGAGAGGCAACAAACGACTCGAGTACGTGCATTAGGGATTTACCTTAAACCCGATTTAAGAACGCGCATAGCAAGTGCCCAGCATGAGGCTTTGAAGGCAGATAACATAAAGGTCGAAACCTTGCACAATCACGACAAAGACTTTGTGAGGAAGGGCGACGACGTCTATTACTTTAAGGATCGAGCATGGATTCCTACGACTAACGAATTAAGGAAGACCATTATGGATGAAGCACACAGAACGCGATATTCCATTCACCCAGGGTCAAGCAAGATGTATAAGGACCTCAAGGAACATTATTGGTGGCCTGGAATGAAAAGAGACGTTGCTTTATACGTAGAGAAATGCCTCACTTGTGCGAAAGTGAAGGCCGAGTATCAAAAACCATCTGGATTGCTACAACAACCCGAGATTCCCGAGTGGAAATGGGAACAAATCACAATGGACTTCGTCACAAAGCTACCTCGAACATCGAAGGGTAACGACATGATATGGGTTATAGTAGACCGACTAACGAAGTCAGCACACTTCCTTCCGATTAAGGAAAGTTTTAACGTAGAAAAACTTGTCCAAATATACATCAACGAGGTAGTGACACGTCACGGAATACCCACGTCAATCATCTCGGATAGAGATACTCGCTTCACTTCCAGATTTTGGAAAGCATTCCAAGAGTCGTTTGGCACACGACTGGACTTAAGCACGGCTTATCATCCACAGACCGATGGTCAAAGCGAGCGCACTATACAAACATTAGAGGACATGCTGAGGGCATGCGTTATCGACTTCGGAGGAAGTTGGGATAACCACCTACCGCTAATAGAGTTCTCGTACAATAACAGCTACCATGCTAGCATCAAATGTGCGCCTTTCGAAGCTCTCTACGGAAGGAAATGCAGATCTCCACTGTGTTGGTTGGAACCAGGAGATCGACAACTAATTAGCATGGACGTAGTGCAAGAAACGATTGATAAGATCACAACGATTAAGGAAAGACTTAAGACTGCGAGAAGTCGTCAAAAGAGCTATGCTGACATGCGCAGAAAAGATCTAGAATTTCAAGTCGGCGACAAAGTACTTCTAAAGGTGTCACCTTGGAAAGGTGCAATACGCCGCGGAAAGCGAGGAAAACTTAGCCCGAGATATGTGGGACCATTTGAGATACTCGAAAGGATAGGTCCCGTGGCATATCGTTTAGAACTACCGCAAGAGCTTGGTAACATGCATAACACTTTTCATGTTTCAAGATTGAAAAAGTGCCTATCGGACGAAACACTCATCACACCTTTGGAAGAAGTACAACTAGATGAGAAGCTCCAGTTTGTCGAGGAACCGATTGAAATCATAGATCGCGAAACTAAGAAGCTAAGACACAGTAAAATCCCGATAGTGAGGGTACGATGGAACGCAAAGCGAGGCCCCGAATATATCTGGGAACGAGAGGATCAGATGATGCTTAAGTATCCTCATCTCTTCACTTCTCCCACAGCGAATACCACAAGTTGAAATTTCGGGACGAAATTCTTTCAACGTGGGGAGAATGTGACAACCGTCTAAACTAAGGTCGAGAACGCTAACTTATAACTTCTAAGTGTATATTTGATGCCCGATATAACTAACTCTGTGTGCTATGTGGTTACGTAGACATGACTCTTTAGCTAAGCTCGTTGTAACTCACGCAAAACTCTTAAAACGAAAGTCACTCTATTTTAAGCCTTTAAGCGCGGATCGGGATCGGAATCATAAAACAATTTCGGAATCAAATTATATAAGTCCAAACACAAAGAAAACACCTTTTGAACTTTCCTACGTTCATAACAAATCATACTTAAGAACTTTTAATTAACGAAAAGGTCCAACGAAGCAAAAACTGAAAAACTAAAAATCAGAAAATGTCGAAAACTGGCCCGGTGCGCAGCACCGGCTGCCAGAATTCAAAATTTTACATATTGAGTCCCTATCTCGTTTTTGTAATCCCACACCCAATCAAAACCGAACTTAGCACATGTTTTCTGCATTTTTGGGCAGACCACACCCTCCCTATCATCATTGTTTCCATTTCTTTTCTTTTATTTTTCATTTAACCAAGACACAAACACACACTTAAAACACACACACACCAAAACTCTCTCTAATCCTCTCTCAAGAACTTCATCTTTTCCAGAAAACACAGCCACATAAACCCACTAAAATCCACTCTAAAATCGTTCTAACAACAAAGGAAGCAAGGGGCTTAAAGCTAGTTCGATTACAAAACGTTTTCTTCACCTTTGGAGCTCAAATCTCATCTAAAACATCATCCAAGCTTTTCATTCGGTAGAAACTCTTCCTTTTTACTTTTATTACTTTTATAACTCATTGCATGTAAGATCTAGTAACTAAAAATGAGTTTTGATGAAGTTTTATAACCACTTTTATACAAAAACGGGTTTATAAGAATTGATGCTTAAATCTTTGTTTTTATGGTTAAAAGTTATGTATAAACTGATAAAATAACATATTATGAAGTTTAAACCGATTGCATGTCAAGATCTATCACTTATATAAACGATTTTGCAAGAAAAACTCGAAAAATGGAAGAACAGCAGGACAGGTGCGCCGCACCTATGCCTAGGTGCGCAGCACCGGCCTGCTGTCCCTCCCGAAAATCGTCGTTTTGGCCGTTCGAAGTTTGGTTACACATTCTGACCTCTAAGACTTAATATATATGACTGATTTTGGATAAAACAATAGCATTGGTGACTTGTAAGGGACTTGATATGATAAAGGAACATGTAAAAAAATATGATTATGTGATATATGTGAATAGTGAGCGGGAAAGTGACTTTGGAATTTTTGGAAGTGAAATTTGGGCGCGGAAGCGCTGCCCAAATTTCCTTAGAAATTCCAAACCACTTCAGCGACCTAATTATACATATCATATTAACAAAAACGCTAATTATGAACCTTTGGACTACAACAAAACGATAACCGTTTCGGTCGATTTTTGGACAATTGGACCTTAACACCTAAAGTTCAACTAAAAGCTATCTATCATATTATACAATAACGTATTAACACGTGAACAAAACTTGGTATTATTAGGCTTTCGGTGATTCCCGACACGCGTTCCGACCGTTCCCGCTTACGTTTATCTTCGCAAACAGTGAGTTACAAACCCCTACTCTTTAAACGCTTTTAATACTTTTTGGGGTGAAATGCGAGTCTTAGGCTTAGACACTATGTATAAGCTGAAGCAAACTTTGAAACGCTTTATTTCTTGATTACTAAATGAAAACGATTTGATACGCAAAGCTATTACGAAAACACTCGATTACTTGGAAAGCTATTATGAAACACTTTGATATCTTGTAAACTTATATGAAAAACTATATTTGCCAATGACTAAAAACTATCGATCGTCATGTTGCGGACTTTGTACAACATGGGCGTGAGAAACCATTGAAAACTCCCGAAAACTACCAAGGACATTAGTTGCTATTAATCCCTTTGGAAAGGACCGATAGTAGATATGGATAGCGCTATTAGGGTAGAACGACCCTCACCACAACGATTCATAGCGATGGTGCATAATACTAATGGGTAGGCTTAGGCTTAGCAACGATCATTGGGCAAAACTTAGGATTGTCACATAGTCGCGCTATGTGGTCAATGCCTATAAACACAAATGCTATACTCTATACATTTTTATGTGATAACTATCTTGAAAGCAATACTTTATGATTGTTTATGCGGTTACAACTTGAAAACTATGCTTTTACTTAAACTTGTAGCTCACTAACTACGTCTCCCGTAGTTAACACTTGACTCGTATTTTCAGGTAACGAGTAAGCTAGCTGATGACTTATGCTTTTGGGGGCGAATGACTTCAAGAACGGGTTGGGTTTGGGTGGTTTGGTTGAACGCCCCATTTTGTAATTCGGATATGTAACTTTGTTTAAAACTTTGTAAACCTTGAATACTATGTTTTTCCTCTAATGACATTTGGCGTTTATCTATATCTTGTGTATCGAATGCTATTGCTCTTCGCACCCTGCGTTCCGCTTTAGCGGGGTGTGACACACTCCCGTAGAAACTCACAAACAACTGACTGCTTATCTTGAGGGGGAGGATGTGGATATACATAATTACAGATCAATGATTGGCTCCTTAATGTATCTCACAGCTTCAAGACCAGACATCATGTTTGGAGTTTGTGTTTGTGCAAGATATCAAACAAGACCCAAAATGTCACACCTAATTGCAGTTAAGAGAATCTTTCGTAACCTAAAGGGCAAGCCTAACTTAGGTTTATGGTATCCTAAAGACTCTCCTTTTGATTTAATTGCTTATACTTACAATGATTATGGTGGTGAAAACTTAGACAGGAAATCAACAACTGGAGGATGCCAATTTATTGGCTCAAGACTGGTGTCATGGCAATGCAAGAAGCAAACAACTGTGTCTACCTCTTCCACATAAGTTGAATACATTGCAGCTGCTAGTTGTTGTGCTCAAGTGCTATGGATACAAAATCAAATGATGGATTATGGCTACTCCTTCATGAACACACCAATTTACATTGACAACCAAAGCACTATTAGCATCATCAACAATCCATTCAAACACTCCAAGATAAAGCATATAGAGATACGCTACCACTTCATAAGAGACTGTAACGAAAAGAAATTAATTCATGTTGAGAAAATCCACACTGACAATCAGCTTGCTGACCTTCTCACAAAGGCATTTGATGTGGGAAGAGTCACATTCTTGATTACAAGTATTGGAATGATCAACATGGATTGATATCATCTTCTTTTATCTCTTAGTATTTCTATTTTAAAGTCCATTCGAGAAGCAGTAGTAACCTTAACATAAGCAACAAGTGCCTTACTTTTTAGTATTGTACTATGTTACTACTGCAACAGTAATAGTTGAAATTTTTTTTAACCAAAGATTTATTAGTACGGCCAAATTTTCAGTATTAAGGGAAGGTTTAACTACTACTGCCCTTAATCTAATAATACGGACGGAATGATTAATACTGCGTAGTATTGTTGTTACTACGGACCTCTGGTTAATACTGCCAGTAATTCAGATTACTACGGTCAGTCCAGTTAATACGACTCATGTACCATTACTACGGTCATTAATCAACTTACTACGGTTATTATTTGTTAATACTGCAATTCACCGTATTAAAAGGTTTCTTAATCAATAAGTATTCCTTAATTAATGGTGATTTGACATGTCAAAATACAACTTGTAACTAACTTTTACACGTGGCGTTTGGTTATTGGACCTAATTTTTAAAATTCAGGCGCGAGGTAGAGCTACAATTGACACGTGGCAATCTCCAATTGCACCGTTACTTTTAATCATCACCCGCGTCAAATCCTAGTCACCAAGTTGTTACATTTTCACCGTATTAATAGGGATCTTTTTAACCGTTTGAGTACTTAGCTTTCTTAAAGAACCCTAAATCTTCTAAAAAGTTACCGTTACAATCAAAATTTCTAATTTTCTTTCAATCTTTGCTAAATCCTGTTTCTAATTGCTTGTTATAATCTAAATCGTTTATACATTCTTAACAATGGATGAATTATAGTTTCATCTGACACACAACATGGTGGCATTCTTGGTTAAACTTGATGAAAATACCGATTTCCATCCCATTATCGACTTCTTGCAGCAGTCCCACATTAAACTGGCGTTACCTGAAATCCATGAATCACACATAAGGGATTTCTGGACCTCCGCAGAACTTAATACTGATGGGGATGTACCTGTCATCAATGCCACAGTGGATGGCAAAGCAATAACCGTTTTAAAGGCAACATTGCGCACACATCTACAACTCCGTGATGCAGCAGGTAGAACACATCTCTCTAATGAAACTCTTATTGAAAATTTTGAAAGAATGGGATATGAGGGGGACTTAAACATTTCAAGTTTTCAAAAAGCTAATTTGTCCCCCCAATGGAAATTCTTGTTGCATACTTTGCAACAATGTTTATCTCAAAAGAGAACGGGTTGGCATGAAGGTAGCTCTTCTTTAGCTACTGCCATGGTGTGTTTGGCTACAAACCAAACATACATTTTTTCAAATTTAATTTTTGAAGGAATGAAATGGAACTTGGTAAATACTAAACATAAATTTCTAATGTATCCATGATTCCTCCAACATATTTTCAACTGTGAATTTCAAGATCTGAAAATGTTTTCTCTTCTCATCCACATACAAGAAAAGTTTTTACAAGCATGAGAAAAATTAAAAAAGGTAGTTCTTCTAATGTGACACCATTGTTCTCAACAATGATGGTGGTCACAAGTTCACAAGATGAGGGACAAGTGACTGCACCTCTGTCTCAACCACCATCTACTGTCGTATCAACCAGAAGCACCACTGCAATTTCTGTTGCAAGTGCTGAGGTTATAACCCCTGAGGTTACAACTACAGTTTCTACTGCAAGTGTACCTCAAGTTGATACTATGATTTTTAGTCCAGTTGATACTGCCACAGTCACCACTTTTGTGACTTCACCCACAGTTTCTACACCTCACTTACCATCCACAGTTGCTTTCACCAGAAGAACCAAGGGGTTCCTCAGCCTCTTGTGTCTCAAACTACCCCACTCTATCACATTCAAAAGTCTTTACCTGAATCATCTTCAGGAAAGACACAATCAGGGGAACACATTGAGCATACCCCCTTGCTCACTGAGGTGGTCCATCAGGAGGGGGGTGACCATTTGGGGAGGGCTAATACTACTGCAGCAATCACTTCTCACATTGATGCTCAGGACAGTATTAACATATGTAAGACCCAAGCCAAGGCAACACTATCCTTGTATGATGACTGGTTCTCATCTTGGGAAGGTGTTCCCTGGCGCCAAGAAACCATAGGGGAGATACCTGTTTCTACTAGGCAGGAAAGTATCTTTACATCCTATGATCAACCACCTGTTGGTACCCAACATGCAAGGGGTGAGGGTACCTCTAATCAACAAAATGAATTGATGGATTTGTACAAAGTTGTCATAGTTAAGATGGATAAACAAGAGAAAACTCTTGCCACTCTAACAGGTTTGGTGCAACAGTTACTGGCTCAACAAGCTCTATTATCAGCTCAACTCTTGCCCAAAATAACCACCACAAGGAGCATTGGAACATCTCCAAGGCCATCAAACTCTTCTTCCTCTGATGATACTCCTCCAGCTGACAAAAAGGGGGAGAAAGAAAAAGAGATACAAATTTTATCATCTGAAGAGAGCAAGGGGGAAGAAAGACAAAGTGATGAAACAGTTATCACTGCAACCTCTGAACAAACTGAAGACATGGAGGTTGAAACAGAGGATGTGGACATGGAGATTGATAGTACTCCTAAGGGGGAGACAGAAAAAGAAGGAGAAGGTATGTTAGTTGATGAAGAAGGTGAGAGGATGGTGATGGATGAAACCACTAAGAAGGAACACGTTGTTGAGGGGGAGCAAATTATGGCTGAAACAGTTGAGGGGGAGCATGAAATGGAAATAGAGATTGAAGAAGTAGTAATTTCTACGGAGGAATTCATTACTACGGACCCCCTTGTTACTACTGCTCCTCAGATAGCTTCCATTACTACGGATATCCCAGTTTCTACGGAGATGGTTACTACTGATGCTGAGATGGTTTCTACGGACACCATTACTACTGCCAGCATTTCAGTTACTACGGAGAGCCCCATAGATACACAACCACAGTTGCTTACATTTCAAGCCATTCTTTCTGAAGCCACAACAATAACCACCACATCATCTACATTTTCTGCTCCTACTGTTGATGAACAAGTTGCTGTTGATGAACAAGTTGCTGCGGATGATCTAATACAACAAGATGCTTGAAAGAGATGAACTCCTGCTACAAAAGAAAGCCAAAGCCAAGCCTGAGAAGAAGAAAGTACTTAGGAAGAAGGAGTCAACAAAAGCTAAGCTTGCTGAAGATAGGCAGGAATTTGTCACCTATCTAAAGACAAAGGGTTATAGTGGTAGGTCTTTAGGACCTATGAAGATGGCAAGTTTGTTGGAATTAGTAGAGAAGGAAAAGAAGAAAGATGTTCGAAGAGAAGCTGCACTTGCCAAGATTCAAGAGAAGTAAAAGCAAGATATGGAGAAAGCTATGAAGATTGCTCTTGAAACTGGCAGAAGGATTCTTAATGAACAAGGAAAGAAACCTGTTAGTACTGCTCCAGCCGTGTCAAACCCTCCTGAGAAGCCAAAGAGGAAGAAGATAGCAACTAAAAGAATTCCTCTTGCAAAGAAAAGAAGAGTAGAAACTGCTACTGCTCCAACTACTTCTCAAGGAAGTCCTATCATTCCACTTGTGCAAGTAAAGCAAGAACATGTTAATGTGGATGAAGAAGATGATGATCCTAAAGTCACTAAAGAATATTGTTCAGCCTTGATCATCAATCTAGAAGGACTAAGGTTTACACCTTTAGCTGTGAAGCCTCCTATAATCATCGATTGGGAATTTATTGGTGGACAAATGGTGTGACGTCCCGTCTATTTGAGGTATTTGAGTTACCGTCATTATTTATATTTTATTCGCAATTGATTTCGACCCTTGTATTTCGCTTTGTTTTGCTCATGATTTACTGTTATTGAGTATCGGGTTTTCTGTATTTGCAAATTTGTCCCCGAGGCGTAATAATTTTATTTTATCTAAGTGCCAATTAGTTAGTATCCTCATAATTATAAGTTAGAAGGTTTATGCCAAATTTGTCGGTTATCGTATTCTTTATCCTCGAGATATCGTGCTTTTGCTCTTGTTTACTCCTTTACCGAAAAAATAATCGGGAACTTTCGACGAACGAAACTCCTTAACGATCGCGCAACCAAAATAAAAAACGGAAAAATTCTGGAAATGCACGCCGTGCGCCGCACAGACCTGGACAGATTTTTTTGTTGTTTTGTGTGATTCATTTTTGCATGAAAATCTTGTTGGGCACTCCTCCCAAACGTGTAGGACATGTAGAATGGGCAGAGGAGACCTACTAGAGGCCATCATTCACCTCACAAAGTCATTTGTGATCATCACAAAACACCTACAAACCCCTCTCTCTCTCTCTCTCTCTCTCTCTCTCTCTCTCTCTCTCATTTTTCCCATCATTTTCTTTGGTTTTTCTCTCATTTCTCTCTCAAACTCTTATCATTTCCAGAAACTTTGAGCCATAAATCACACATTTGAAGAAGGATTTAAGTCTAAGATCATCAAATAAAAAAGTTTCCTTTGATCTCCATCAACTTTTGGTAAGGTTTTTCATAAGTTTTCTTCACTTTTCTTCCATTTTTCTTCATTTTTCTCTTCTTTTGTTAGAGATTCTAACACATGTTATTGTTCTTTTGCATTCCAAGCTCTTGGTTTCCATTCTACATATCATTTGGAGGAAGATTCTTTTAGTTTCTTGGAAGAAATTTCCTTGATCTTGGTAAGTAATCTTTTGACCGAAATCTCTCCAAAACGTTAATTTTTCTCTTTGCATGCAAGGATCTAGACTAATGGTGTTTTTATTTTGTGTTTTGGAGCTGTGATTTTCCCATCATCTCACCACCAAAAAGTTACTTTCGGGTTTATATTCTCAAGCTAAAGATCTTGCGGTTGTTATTCGGTAAAATCGATAATTTCTCCATATTCATCTTTTTATATAGTTCGTCATTATTTCTTTGTATATTTCGGTTATTAGCCTTAAAAAATGGTTAGGAATAATATATTAGACCAACACTTGTGAATATTTTGGTTATGGACAAAGATTTGGACAAAAATGTGTAAAAATGTATTTATTACCGAAATTAACATATTGTATGTATTAGTATGTAAAAGGGTATATATATATATATATATATATATATATATATATATATATATATATATATATATATAACACTTGGTAAATGTATTTGGAACATAATGTAACTTATTAACAGTAAGCGTTTTAACCAAAAAGTCTTTGAACGAACAACACCTGTGCGCCGTCCTGGATGCCAGGACGACGCATCGGGACTGTTTTCCAGCAAAATACTCGTTTTGCTTGTTTAGCCGTTTTGACGTTTTGTTCCGTATTGTCGTTTTAAAGCCTCCGATTTCATGTTATGTTTCTAACAAACTCTAAACACTTGTATAAACATACTAAAATACATAAAAGTAACATATTTCGATAAAATATCGTCTTTTGACTCAAAGACGCCAACGCAATAAAAAATGCCAAATACTTATTTAAAACGGACATTTTACCTACATTTTGATAAATAAACATTTGTTACATAATGCGATCGTAAGCTAAAGCCGTCCACTATTATTCTTGCGATGAAACTTTATTAAAAACATTTATATAAAGACATTTTACACTATATTTTGATAACTAAAAGTCATTGTAAACTATATTTGTGAAAAGTAAAGACGTACAAACTTCTAAACGTCAAGTTAGACTTTTGCGACAACTTCAATTATCTATGTTTCAACCTAAAATAGTTTCCTTTAACTTTTCAAAACCAACATCCTTGAGATTTGACTTTCATAAGTCAACATCCTTGACAATTGACTTTTATAAGTCAACAATGTTGATATTTGACTTTTCTAAGTCAACTTCTTTAACATTTGACTTTTCTAAGTCAACTTCTTTAACATTTGACTTTTACAAAGTCAACAACTTTAACCTTGGTCAATCTAATAAAACCTTGGTATTCAATTTTCCTTTCGACTCGAAGTAATCATTTGTTTCCAACGACATTGTGGACGTGAAAGACCGATATGTTGCCACTCGCCCTTTTTGACGCGGAACATCGTCTCCCGAATACGTCGTCTTCATTTAAATTATTAAATGTTGGAATATTTTATTAAACTTGAATCTTAACCGACAAGGCTAAACCGAACTATACTTATAGATATACTGAGACTATATTATTTACTGTTTTAGGGCACTAAGACGGTGGAATTGTGGTCCCGTGATTGTATTTACCCGAGATTTGCTGAAGTTGTTTTGTGAGTTATTCGTATCCCTTGTCTTAAATACTTTTGGACTGTAAAACGTATATTAAACTGTCTGTGTATTTTAAATTGTCTGCATGAATGCGGAATGTTATTAATTATCTTGTTTACCAGTGGATATGGTCTGCCTTAGTTTTAAGTGTCTAAGCCATGGTGGCTCCCCTCTAATACACACGTTAAGCTTTTGCCCGTGGTTCATATGTATAGATCTATATTGGGTTATGCACCTAACCCTCATTCCTCTGTAGGATGATACTACGAGCGGATGTTATGACCTTAATTTTAAACTGTATGATTAAACTGTTTGCCTTTGGTTTGACACACCTTAGGATAGGGGATTAAACTGATTGGTTCAGGATCGAGATGTATGACTACTTAGGCATAGTACCTTTCACTTTTGGATGAATACAAGATATATGATTTTAAACTTACATTGTTTGCTGAAATTTATCGATGGGTCACTTTTTACCTAAAATTGCGAATAATTCACCAACATGTTGTTGATGTCGTTTTAACGCTTTGCAGGAAATTGAGGATTTCCGTTGATCATGCCACAGTTTATTTTCGGATCGCTTGCTTTTGGGAAATTTGAATTTGAATTGTTTATTGTAATTTTCATGACTATCCGTTTGTTTATTTATTTTGGAATTGTATTTGTACTTGTCGTCTTATCGCCTTTGACTTAATGATGTATTTTGTAACATTTGGCATGATCTATTTAATTTAATGTTTTGTTTATCGGTTATATTGTTGTAATCTTGACTCTTGATATTATAACTGGAACGCCTCGTGTTTACGCTTTTAGCGGGGTGTGACAAATGGGGACATAATATAAGGTCACAAGGCAAGAAAAATCAAAAACAATTGTTCCATACTTCCACAAAGTTATAAGGGATTTCACAAGAGATGATTTAGAGAGAATGTACGAAGTAGGAAGAGTTAAATACTTTCATCGCAGAGGTGAATATGCAGGTACTGATCATGCTATGGACTGCTTATGTGGTTTGTTTGAGCCAGGGTATGAAAAGACTAGCTCAGTGTTCAAGAAGGGAGGTCCTAAAAATCCGTTTTTGAAGTGGTTTGTCTATGAACGAAGTGGTATCTACTCAATAGTAAGAAAGGAGGGAGCCATGGAGTTTTACTTAGTGGATAAAAGGTATCCACATGACTTGAAAACTTTGGAAGAACTGATTAAAGTCAAGCTATATGGACTTCTTGATTCAAGGGTAGCACATGAATTAGTTTGGAGTATTTTGGCACAAATCACTGAAGAACGAACAAAAGGAAAGGAAGCAGAATGGCAAGACAAAGACGAAAGAAGAAATGTGTAGCTAACTTGAAAGTAGTTAAACTTGTTTTGTAATGAAATAGTTAATACTGTTGAAGCATGGAAACTTGTACTTTTGATTACTTATAAAAGTTCAAGGTTAGGGGGAGATTGTTGGGTTATAACTTAGTCAAATTAGTTTAACTCCTAAACAATACTTCTAACAACAGATAAAGTAACTTACAAGATTAATACGGAAGCTATTTAGAAGTTACTGCTGAAGACAAGTTAATGCGACTGTTCAACAAGTTAATACGGAAGTGTTCATTACTACGGATGGTCCAAGTTACTACGGTTTGACTACAAGTTAATACGGATGAACTCTTGTCATGCAAGTTTTACTTTATTAGATAGAGTTTCAATTGTATTTAAAGTATGTTTTCTTTTCTAAGATAACGATGTAGATTTCTAGTTTATCTAGGCTAGCCTCAAGGTCTATAAATACATAGATCCTTGTAAGATAGAAAACACGTTGTATTGATATCTTGATTAATACAATTGAGGCTTAACATTCGACAATAATATTGTTCATTCTTATTCATATTCTTACGATATTTATTGTTCAACAACTTGTTAATATTAAAGTGTTCATCCGCTGCTGAACTTCTTTAATAGATCAATATCTTAACGAAGATAAACTATAAGTTATATTAGCTTATTCGATCCTGACATATTACATATAACTAATTTTGAAACTTGGTTCTTATCCAAATTTATGAGAGGATACATTATTTCATGAATATTATATGAAGTATGCAAGCATAACTATTATGAAGTATATGAATTATTTTATATACAAATTATGTAGCAAACTAATAAACAAAAATGAATGTCGCTTGAATGGTTTGGATGGCCGATATCTACATAGATTGTTTGTGTTCCAATCTCGTTGCCTACAAAGAGATGTTTAAAGATGTTTTAGTAATGACAGATAAAGAGATGTTTTAGTGATGACAAATAACCTTTACTTTTTATTAAACTTTGAATTTAATTCCTTTCATGTGTTGTACCTCACTTTCTTTTAGTGTTTTCAAATTAATATAGGTTTCTAAACTTTAAAATTTATACACAGTAACACATAAGTTGTTGGAAAATTGGTTTATGGTATCTTGGATAATTCCTTGAATCGTGTATGGAATTCACTTTCTCAATAAAGTATTTCGTCCCAATTCCTTTACCTTTGGGTTACCACGAAATCTTTAAATGGGATAATTCAATAAATGACAATTAGTGTTCAAGGCAATAGAATCACTAACCAAAACATAGAGCAATTTGTTGAATTTGTTTATGTTGTTCATCATATCTTTGTTGAAAGACCAAATGATGTCTATTTATAATAGACAAATGAAATGTGTGTATTTTGGTAAAAGTCACAATCCCTTATAAATGGTTACACACTTTAATAAATAATTACACTATTTAATAAATAGTAACAAGGTTAACATTCAATATACCGAAATCAAATTAATTTATACGAGTGTGCACTCCGCACCTCCTAACTCGTAATAAAGCTTAATTTGAAATCCCTTTGGTCTCGATAAATCCCAATTACACTAAAATTACCAACAATCTTCCCCCATTTTAGTGTAATACTTGATCTACCAAATAATAAACAAATCAAACTCGTGCATAATGAAAATGTCGTGACGATTGAATTTTCACTTAGTATAAATTCAATTCATATAATCGAATATCAAGGGTGTTACTAAGAATTGAACCCTTTCTATCCATAGTGAATATAATGAAGAAAATATACACACAAGTTACTACAACTCTCTAATGTTTATTCTTGACACTATTATAAGCCATGTGTCCCTATCCTTCAATGAGCATATCGAAAGCCAAGTCCAAGCCTTCTTGAAGCGGCAACACTTCATACTCATATAGGTAGTTCTTTTAATCTCGCACCCACGTTTGCAATTTTTCAAAAGAACTATTAAGAAGATAAACTTCAACCTAACATACTCGTAGGTCCGAACACATACTTTGGATGATATATAACATGTGTTCCAATCACTAATTATGGGCTTTCCACATTGAATTCTGCTCCTAGCGTTGTACTAGAAGGGAATTGGGTATCCCATAATTAGGGATCTAAATGGACTTTAATCTCATCCCTTTGACTTCAATCAATTTCCTTAGTAATCCTTTCACAAAGGATCCACTTAGTTCTTACTAGATCGTAAGAGAATACCGGTGATCACCCCTTCTTTAATAAATTAATTGATAAGTCTTTTACTTAAGTCTAATCTTTCAAGACTTACTATTGTACTCTTAATTGTACACCTTTTATATACTTATAATGTTCATAATACGATAATGACTTCGACAATGTGTATCCACAAACCCTTTTGTCACTCACCTTCTATAAGAAGCAAATGCAACAAGTCATAACATCATAGTCCAACATTATTTCTTTGATCCAAGATATACTTCATCCACATCAAGTGTAAAATCTAACAACTTGTAGATGCATTATCTTCTAGATCATTAATAAAACTTACTATTATCATATCCTCCTACATCTTAAGGATATTGGTTGTATTCAAAACCATAATCCATGGTTTTCTCATAGTATTTGTGTACTAAGTTCTAAACGTATGAAACAAATAAATGATATTTCCTTGACCTCTTAATACATAGAGTGTATACACGTTTGTCTTACTTATCAATTCAGACTAAATAGTTGAATTCGATGCAATATTAAGAATAACAATTTGGTTGTTCCATTTTGTTCCCATTAATTTTGACAATTAATTTAACATATGAAAACCAAGCATGATATATAACTAAACCGCACATTTGTTACTACAAACAAATTACGATTATCGGAGTTTAAAACAAATGAAGTTCATCATTTTCTTATTCTAACAGAACTTACTGCCAATTATATTTAATTAGTATATCAACTAAATAGATATTTACAGGATTGGTTCACAAACTAACCCAATATTAAAATAGATCATTCATTATCATATAAACCAGATCCAAACTTTAGAAACCAAAATTTTAATCGCTTGATAATAGATACCATTCAATATGCTATTCTATTATACATATAATAACCGGCATGTCTATAGTTTCCCACCAAAGTATACAAAAGAATTATTATCTTCATTAAATGGACATGCATAATACCATTTCAATTGATTATTTAACGGAAGAAAAGTCCAACTTCCAAATAATCAAAATCAATTACTTAATTCTTTTTAATAGGGTTCTATCATGGGGTTACATGAATATTTAAACATACATTCTTGAGAACTTGTGATTATTACCATCAGAATTATCATTATGATATCATAATCATAATTATCATAAATAAAATAAAATAAAATATATGAACCTCGATAAATTCGTCCCTTTGGCCTTTGAAGATTGTTTTAATAACTCTCACAATCTAAGGATTTCACCGTCAAGAAAAACAGTTTCCGCTAATTTCAATCATCAGAATTTAATCCACCAACTTCCTTATGAAATTAACAAACCGTATTCTTGTCTTTCCTTATGGCTCTTTATTTCAATTTATTTTACATTTTCATCCATTCAAAAACAAGAACAGAAAACTAGTTATTTCGATGTGAAATACATGTAATGTGCTATGCATTAATCAGTGATTCATAAGTATTAATAAATAATACTAATCAAAATAATCCTTAAAAAAAAATATGATATTGACAACACAAAATATTTGCAATGTTGACAACCATCGTTTTGATTTCCCAATGATTTAAGCATTGGTGATTTTTTCGAAATCATTCCAAATGAAAACATATGTCTTACTAAGAAACCAATTTGACTTAACCACTGAAATCGAGAACATAAACAGATTTTAAAAAATTCACGAACTAGTTTCTCAACTTTTAGAAAATTAATAGACATACTTAGATTTCATATTCATTGGAAACTCATAATATGTATATGAACGAGAACATGCAACCCAACACATTATTTATTCATGTTTAAATAATATCACTTTTCATTATTTCAATATAAGTTTCATGCAATTTATATTTGTGTATATAATAATTGAACCAAAATTAAAGATGAAGAGAAATCGTGTACCGATGCGCATCGTTGAATAGATGATTCAGTAAACCCTGTTTATTCCACCATTCAAATCCATTTACTCCGAAGAAACTTTCACCAACCAATTTTGATGTCATTTATCAATAACAAACCGCTTCTAATTTTGAAACCATATTTTCTGAAACTTCTTGAATATCATCCACCGATTTAGCAACCATAATCATGACTAAAATACTTTATTGATTTGTTGAAAAATTGGTTTATGGTATCTTGGATAATTCCTTGAATCGTGTATGGAATTCACTTTCTCAATAAAGTATTTCGTCCCAATTCCTTTGCCTTTGGGTTACCACGAAATCTTTAAATGGGATAATTCAAGAAATGACAATTAGTGTTCAAGGCAATAGAATCACTAACCAAAACATAGAGCAATTTGTTGAATTTGTTTATGTTGTTCATCATATCTTTGTTGAAAGACCAAATGATGTCTATTTATAATAGACAAATGAAATGTGTGTATTTTGGTACAAGTCACAATCCCTTATAAATGGTTACACACTTTAATAAATAATTACACTATTTAATAAATAGTTACAAGGTTAACATTCAATATACCGAAATCAAATTAATTTATACGAGTGTGCACTCCGCACCTCCTAACTCGTAATAAAGCTTAATTTGAAATCCCTTTGGTCTCGATAAATCCCAATTACACTAAAATTACCAACATAAGTTTCAAATATTGATAAATTTATATACTTTTATTTTATAAATTTGAGATAATATATAATAATTATTTCTTTTAAAGTTTACCTATAAAGTTAAATATAACCACTTAATAAAACTAAATATTTTGATACCTATTTGATTAATATGACATTAATCCTTTTTTTTTTTTTTTTTTTTTTTAATTTTTAGATTATTTTAAATCATAATTTACTATAATAAATCTTCTGATATCAATTTTTTATGAACCGTTTAAGACGGTTAGGATCATATCATCAAATAACAGTTTGGTAACCGGGCAACGAAACCTTGGCATCCAGGCAGCGAGTCTCATTGTCGGACCATGTGATCGAGTACGTAAGAGGGCATATTTGCATAGACGAGTAACACGTATCCTGGCACATTTGCTAGTCGGGTACATTTGTGTACTTGGGTACGAGATCGAGTCACTACTCGGGCAACAAATTGCTAGCCTGACAGTTTTACGTGTCCGACTATGAAAGAATCTAGGTAGGCACATTTGTTTTCTATGAACGAATCGCTATCCAGGCATGAGACCGAGTTTCTTCCTAGCAACTTACGTAACCGGGTACATGACCGAGTTCGTAGCCAAGCATCTTTACGTACCCGGGCATTGTGATCGTAGTTGTAGCCGGGCACTTTTACGTACCCGCGTACCGTGACCGAGTTCGTATCCAGACACCTTTTCGTACCCAGGCATCATGATCGTGTCGTATCCGGGAACCTTTGTGTATCCAGGAACCTTTGCCTACCCGGTACCGTGACCGAGTCGCAGTTGGGTACCTTTGCGTACCTCGGTACCATGTCCGAGTCGTAGTTAGGTACCTTTGTGTACCCGAGCCCTTTTGCGTACCTTGGCACCGTGATCGAGTCGTAGACGTGCACGTTTGCGTACCCCCGTAACGTGACCGAGTCGTAGCTCGGTACCTTTGCGTACCCAGACATCGTGACCGAGTCGTAGTCGTGTACCTTTTTCTTACCTGGAAACACTTGTTGTACCTAGGAAACACTTGTCGTACATGGGAAACACCTTGACGGACCTGGTAACACCTGTCGTACCTGGGCAACACTTTCCGTACTCGGGCACAAAGTATTCTAGTTTCCAAATACTTTGGCTATGCAAGAGTATGGAGACGGGCGTTGTTGGCACTCCGTCTAGTGTTTGTATCAAGGTGTTTGGGGTTGATCAAGCTCATTCCCTACTAACATTATCAATAGCAGTTACAGTACTTTTTATTTTTATTTTTGGTTAGTGACTATTTGAGTCGGTAAATGTTGTCAACATGATTCGAACTTGGTACCTCTCACATATACTGAGTGTGTTATCTATTTTCAAATTTTCACCCTAGCAACTCCTCGAGGACAAATTATGAAGATTTACAGTTCATATAATTTAATAATAACAATTACATGACTAAATTTTAAAAGATGTGTCTAAAGCGGCAAAGCCTTTTTAACAGGTCAAAGCATTTATGTAACCCTCGAGAAACTATACACCATTTTTTATTATTATTATTATTATTTACAATATCATTAACCAACTTCAAACAGTGTTACTACTTTCTTACATAATTTATCAATAGTTAAACGTTAACATCATGTTTTATCAAAAGAGTATATTACAGACTTGAGCAGAAGCTCTTACAAAAAAAAAAAAACAAAAAAAAAAACGTTTAACTTATATACTACGGTCCCCCCTTTCCCTCTTCTTTAAGTTTGCCTTGCTTCAATGTTCATGATTACCTACAAAACATACAATTAACATAGTATATTAGCGTTAAGCTAGTGAGTATATCTTTCCTATGTTAATTTAAATCTTACGAGACTAATTAAAGTCTTATCTTTTTTTCCCGACTAACTATAGTCGTATCTTACTCTTTCCCGACTACACAAAGTCGTATCTCACTCTTTCCCGACAAGTAATCGTCGTGTATACACCTTCCCGACATGTAAATGTCATATTTAACTCTTCTATAACTAACCAATAGTTTAGGATACAAGTCATACTCATAAACTCCACTAAAAACCACTTAAAACTGGTCTAGGGTCTTACCGCGGCGCAGTAGCAACAACTGCACCAAAACACCTAAGTTTGGGTCCCCACTGCGGCGCAGTGGTGGTCCGGACTCGGTCCTTTCGTTTCCTTTGTAAAAATATGCACTTCCCGGTTGCAGCATAACACGTCTAGCCCCTCTTTCCGTTAATAACTCAATCATTCATTTCAAAGTTTTTTACCCATCTCTCAAGGATTATAATGCACATAATAATAACATATAAAGCATTATAAACAAGCTTCATATACTCACCTTGATGTCGAATTACGTCTACAAACTCACGTCTCTTTTCCTTTACCCTTATCCTTCAATTCTTTGTTTTATACAACCAAACACAAATTCGTCTTTCAATAAATCTTACATACTTATAAACACATGTATTAACTTTACTATAACTCTTTCTAACTCTAAAACTCTTAATCTAAACATGTTTGGCATTTCTACCCAACTTGCCACCATTTAATATTCTAATGCATAAACAAGCATTTTAACCCTTTACATACATTACACAAATCATAATTAAAACATTGAAAGTAATGTATTCTTCCTTCTAACCATTTCCTACCCATTTTCCATCTTTCCACGGGTCACAAGACCCGTTTGGTAACTAGTGTAGCATACTTAAGATCATTTCACCCAAACACAATTTTAAGTACTGTTAATCTTATCTTTACTATCATATACTTGAAATTAATCATTTATAACATAATTTTTCCATTTTAAAACATTCTAAACAATGATTAACACTTCAAATTAGCATTTCACCTCTTTGTACTAACTTGCTAAAACATCAATTTTTTACAAAATTGCTATAAATAAATCTTTCAGTCTATCAACCTTTAACTTATATTACTAACATCAAAATAACATATAAAAAAATCTTAATTCTAACAATTCTTCAAACTTCATGATTAACCCCAAATAATAACTTACCTAATTTAAACCAAATTAAGCATTTCTACCTTCCAATTAAACATCTAAATGATGCTATGACATAAAATACAAGCTCAATTTTATCAAATAAATCTAAGTATATAATCATACCTTCTTTTTCTTCAATTAGAACCAAAGCTAGGGTTCTTAAACTGTTAATCTTTGTTTAAATTAATGAAATTCACTATTATTGATCTTCAATTTGAGCTAATTGAACCTTTCTCCCTTCTTGCTTTCACTCTAAATCGACACAAACACTTGCAATATTCTGGAAAGGACACAAATCATCCACCTCATAGACAAAATTCCAGAATTACACTTTTAGTCCCTCTTCTTACAAGAATTAACTAACTTACTTACCTAACCAAAATAACTAACAATTAAAGTCCTTTCTAACAAAAGTTAACAACTTTTCTTATCAAGTAAGTCCTTTACAATTATAACTTCTATTATAAACTAAAATATAACATATACTTATACTAAATAAATAAATACTTACAAAAAATTCTTTTTCTGGAACTTGAATGTTACAAATCTTCCCTTCTTCTAAAGATTTCGTCTCGAAAATCTCTCTTCGAACAATTGAGGGTAAAATTTCCTCATTTCACTTTATGGTTCCCAAGTGAAAGTGAAATCTGATCCTTTTCTATGCTTCCAATGAATCTTAACCATATTAATTTGCTTATTCCGGAGTTGCTTCACCTTTCGGTCAAGAATAGCTAGTGGTTCTTCAACATAATTCAACTTTTCGTCAATTTCTATGTCATCTAACGAACAAAAGATGTCTCATATGCAAGACATTTTCTTAAGTGTGACACATGAAAAGTAGGGTGGACCTTACTTAAAATTTCAGGTAATTGTAACCGGTATGCAAGTATTCCTATTCTTTCTAAAATCTTAAACGGTCGAATAAAACTTGGACTTAATTTTCCCCTCTTTCTAAACCGTATTATCCCCTTTCATGGAGAAACCTTCAACATTACTAAATCACCAACACTAAACTCTATCGGTCTCCTTCTTTTATCCGCTTAGCTCTTTTGACGGTCTTGAGCCATTTTAAGCTTTTCTCTTATTTGATCTATCTTTCCGTTGTGATTTGTACAATCTCTTTTTCCCCCATTTCTCGTTGACCAACTTCACCCCAACAAATAGGTGTTCCACACTTCCTTCCATACAACATAGTATAAGGTGCACAATCTATACTTGTTTGATAACTATTGTTGTAGGAAAATTCTACTATTGACAAATGATCATCCCAATTGCCCCCTAAATCTATCACACAAGCACGAAGCAAATCAACCAAAAATGAGAAGTAAATCGAGTATCTCTATCCGACACTATTGAAACTGGAACTCCATGCCTTACCACAATTTTCTTTAAAAACATTTCCACATCTTCTCCGAAGAAATGGCTTCCTTAATTGGTAAGAAATGAGCACTCTTAGTCAATCTATCAACAATTACCCAAATGGCGTCATTTTTCCTTCTACATTTTGGTAACTTCGTCACTAAATCCATAGTGATATTCTCCTATTTCCAAACCGGTATTTCTAACGGTTGCATATTTCCGTAGGGCTTTTGGTGTTCCGCTTTAACTTGCAAACATGTTAGAAATCTTTCTACATACTTTACTATATCGCTTATCATACCCGACCACCAATAATCTTCCTCCAAATCTCTATACATCTTCGTACTACCGGGATGAATAGAATATTCAGACTTATGAGCTCCGTCTAATAAACTCTTCTTACAATCCGATGTATTAGGAATCCAAATTCTACCAAATCAATTCTTTAAACCTCGATTATCATCTACCAAATTTTGTACTTGACCCATGATTCTTTCTTTTTTACAATTTTCTTCTATAATTGTTTCCAGTTGAGCCACCTTTACCGAGCCAACGAAATCCGCTTTAATATATAAAGCCAAAGAATTAAGTTTCATTTCCGGTTGTGAACTGTTCCTATTTAACGCATCCGCAACAACGTTTGCCTTTCCGGTATGATAGCGAATATCGCAATCATAATCTTTCACTAAATCTAACCATCTATGTTGTCTCATACTAAGATTATTTTGAGTGAATAGATATTGTAAGCTCTTATGATCCGTATAAATTGTACATCTTTCACCGTAAAGGTAATGCCTCCAAATCTTTAAAGAAAACACAACTGCTGCTAACTCTAAATCTCGCACTGGGTATTTCTTTTCATTTACTTTCAATTGCCCCGAATCGTAAGCAATAACTCTTCCACGTTGCATTAAAACACAACCTAAACCGGTATAAGAGGCATCACTATAAACCACCAAGTATTTCGTTCCATCCGGTAAAACCAACACCGGAGCTTCACTTAATTTCCTCTTTAAAATGTGAAACGCTTCTTCTTGCTTTTCTTTCCATTCAAGCTTTTTATTTTTTCGAGTCAATTCCGTCAACACCGAAGCTATTTTTGAAAAATCTTGAATAAATCTTTGATAATATCCCGCAAGACCAAGAAAACTACGGATTTCTTTTACACTTTTCGGAGAATTCCAATTCGTAATAGCTTCAATCTTCGTCGGGTCCACCTTTATACCTTCCGCATTAATTACATGACCCAAAAAATTAACTTCTTCAATCCAAAATTCACATTTAGAGAATTTAGCATACAATCTTTCTCGCATAAGAATCTCAAACATTTTTCGCAAATGTTCCACATGTTCTTCTTTACTCTTTGAATATATCAAAATATCGTCGATAAATACTATGACGGATCTATCTAACATCGACTTACAAACTCTATTCATTAGATCCATAAACGCAACATGTGCATTTGTTAGACCAAAAGGCCTAACCAAAAATTCATAATGGCCATACCTAGTACGAAAAGCTGTTTTCGGTACATCTTCCTCTTTCACTTTCAACTGATGGTAACCCGATCTTAAATCTATCTTCGAAAAGCAACTCGCCCCTTGAAATTGATCAACAAATCATCTATTCTAGGTAGAGGGTACCTATTCTTGACTGTCAACTTGTTAAGCTCCCGATAATCTATGCACATACACATACTACCATCTTTCTTTTTTATAAAATCGGTGCACCCCAAGGAGAACTACTAGGGCGAATAAAACCCTTATCCAATAATTCTTGCAATTTACTCATTAATTCTTTCATTTCGGTTGGGGCTAACCTATACGGAGCCTTCACTACAGGTGTAACACATTCTATTTTAAACTCTACTTCTCTTTATGGCGACAGTACTGAAAGGTCTTTAGGAAATACATCCACATATTCATTAACAACACTTACTTCTTTCAAATCTTTCTTATCTTTCTTTCCATCTATCACATATGCAAGATACGACTGACAACCACGGGACAGATACCTCCGTGCTTTCATCAGAGAACAAACTGTCAATTCCCTTTTTCTTTTCTCATCATAGATAATAACTTCTTCTCCTTCTGAATCTGTAACTTTAAAAATATTTATCTTACATAAAGTTATTGCATTATTCTTTTCTAACCAATCCATACCAATTATGGCATCAAACTCTCCCATTACCATAGGAATCAAATCTATCGAAAACTCTCTTGACCCTATCTCAATTTGATTATCACGATAAACATCTGAAACAAGAACAATAATATTTTTTGCTACTTCTACTTCTAAAGGATGTTCTAACTTACTAAGATGGTTTGAAAATTTCTTACAAAAACTACTTGATATAAAAGATCAGCTCGCCCCCGAATCATATAACACGTATGCAGGGTGAGAATTTATGATAAAAATACCGGAAACAACATCATTTGATTCTCTCGCTTCTCCAGAGGTGATTTGAAAGGCACGACCCCAACCTTTAGGCATTTCAGCTTTCTTCCCACTGCTTCCTCTTTCAAGTAACAACGAAGCTTTCGATCCGGTCAAAGCCTTTTGAGTTTGCGGCTCTTTGGGCACTCACTTTGAATATGTCTCGGATCCTTTCAAAAATAATACATCTTGATCGGGTTGGGACATTCACAACTAATATGACCCGACTTTCCGCATGTGTAATAACCCGTTTTCCCAAACTTACACTCACCAAGATGGTTCTTACCACACTTTACACAAGTCACGTATTCATTCTTCTATGACCCCTTCTTATCAAACTTCCTTCCCGAACTCTTACCCTTTTTCTCAAATCTTTGTTTCTTCGACAGTTCTTGTACATACTCTACCTTCCGTTTTTTTTTTCTTCCTCAACACGGTTTAAGATTTCCAATTCCCTTCTTCTTTCCGCCACAACCATATCCTCAAAGGTCCGAGGATTATAAGTTGAAACGTGATCTTTAATGTCTATAAATATATTAAAGGAAGAAGTGGAACATATATTCCAATATATCCAAATTAGGGGTGTTCATTAAACGGTTTGACCTGAAGAACCGACCGATCCAAATGCATTTGGCTTATTCGGGTTTAGCTTATTTGTGTTCGGATTGGTTATGTGGTTGAAATCGAATATAAATATTGGTGTATATTTTGGTTATGGTTATACAAATAATATTTGGGCCCAACCAAAAACCAGATAGAATTTTTAGTATGACTAGATATGGTTTACGTATACGCTTTCTTGCCAATTGACGATGTATAATTATGTTTGTAATTATCTTCGATGTATACCTTGTGTTGGTAATCTGATTGTTTCTAGATAATAACTTATTCATACTTTTTAAGGAATATCTTTTGTGTTATAGTATGTGCTAATTTTAATGATGTTTATAATATCAAAACTAGTACTAGAGTTTATTACATGTCAACGCTTGAATTATGAAATTAGTAAACTAACTGGTCTCTTTTTAATAACATATAACTTCTTGAATGCTTTATAAAAATGATGTGAGTCAAAAATATGCACACATTCACTTGTAAAAGTATACGTGAATTATTTGGTTTAACGGCCCCCAAACTGTTTCACCGGAAACTATATTATGTTCGATTGGTTTGGATTTATCAACTTTCAGTTTGTATTTGGGCGTTTAGATATATTTCTAAAATCGACTAAACCGAACTGAATAAATCCACAGAACCGATGCCCAACCATTTGAACACCACTAATCCAAATGGCTAGTTTAGAGGCATCTCAAATAAACAGAGGCAGATCATATGAATAAAACCATATCAACGGGACAAACATAAATCAACAAGTTGATATACGGTAATGTGAGTGATTCGAAATCATGCAAATAGCTCTTTAAATAGAGAACGATGGGGTCATCCAAAGATCAACACATACACTTATTATGGCTATAAGCATATAATTTGGTCATTATTGTCTCACGCACATTATGTAACTTGATCGTCAGAGCTTAATCTCAGGACAACACCCCCGGATAAGGCTAAAATTTCTTCCCTTTCTTTAGTGATACAGATAAACTAGTCAATTTCAACGGACTTCGGGACTTCTTATTCAAACATGTGAACAAAGGTATCATCAATTGGCTCCATCTTTGGAACCCGCTTTATACGACCCATAAGCTCTACCACAATAGAAGCTATCGTACGAAACAATGGCGGGAGAAGATGGAGATCATGCGACCATTCAAAAAGAGGGGCCAGTGTGACTACCACTTGAAAAGTAAAATGCTCTTGAAGACTCCTTACACTAAGAACATGAGAATGCATTTAAAATCAGGTGTCAACTAAAAAGTTAAGTAAGAGGCCAATGCGACTACCACTTGTTAATAGTGGTTCTCATTAGGATCATGTCCTCCTTAATCTTACTTAAACATCACACTTAAATAGGTGAGCCTATTTGAGAATACTTTGTAAAGTATCTGATATCACATATTTATACATATATTTGTATGCGATATTTGGTCATTTTTGTATTTAATCATGATAGATAGGATAGGATTTTGCATTTAAACGTGCGAAAAGTGTTTTATTTAAGTGACAGGTTGAATATGATCGGAAAGTAGACGTTTGGACGAAGAAATACAAGTAAATGGCTAAAATATCGAGAAAAGGTGGTTTGGGACTTGTATGTGACGCATAGAGCAAGAAAAAGACAAGAACGTTTGAGAAACACCCCACTGTGACGCAGTTGGGGATGACTGTGGTGAAACGGGCTTCAGAATTCGAGTACAATTTGGTCTGGTATGGACTGCGACGGAGTCCATTGCTACTGCGGTGCAACGGCTGTTTTTCAAGATTCCGGATTTTGCCCTATAAATAGAAACGTAAACCTCACAAATTATATAACTTTTGAGAGGTCGACTAAGGGGTTTAGAGATCGAATTTGGAGCTGCAAGAAGGTCTAGGAAGCCAGTTTTGAAGAGATATCTCCAACAACGATCATTCCAAAACTCTTTTCTTTTCTAATTCGATTGGTACTATGTTTAATTACTTATTTTTGTTGATTTCTTCTATGAAGATGAGTAGAAAAATACTTTAAACGCTTGTTTGGTTAGGAATCCTTTGTGATGGTTTAGTTTATGTCTATTGAATGCTTTTAGATGTTACATGTTTAATCTAAGATTTGTTCTTGTTTATATCTTAACAGTATTTTAGTTCGTATACTGTTTTGGTTAATTGAATGTCTAGGTATTCGAGAGGAATCTTGAATTAGGTTAAACAATTGAAAGAAACAATCAATCGGTCTATAATTTATTAGAACATAAGTAATTAGATTTAAACGAGATCGCTAGTTTATAATTACACGAGATTGGATTAGACAACTAGATAAACTATTCGAGAGGAAGTTTAATAGATTAGATCATTAACATCGGCTTAATTTTTAAAGCTTAGGTATTTAGGATACTTACTGTATTCGAGAGGAACGATAGCGTTTAAGATATTTAAAGATAATTAGGTATTCAAGAGGAACTTAATTATACAAAAGAAAATTTAATGAAAAACATTCAATTGCATAAGTTAAATCGGATCATTAGTGAACTACCTGAACAAGTGTTTTTCCCTTAATTGATTTCTTAAAATATTCAATATTTCAATCAACGTTTTCACGTTATAATTTACTTTAAAATTAGTTTAAGAAAAGTGACAATTCGATACACCCAAAACAAATAGAATTATTAATTGTAAGGTTAAAACTAACGTAGTCCCGACGAACGAATCCGACTTACCTGAACTAAACTATACAAGATTAGGTCCACTGCCTATAAGTGTAGTCGAGTGTTAGCGTATTTCTAGTTTTAAATTAAACTAGATTTTACACATCAGTATCTAACACGTTATAAGCAACTCACAACTATAGGGATCTAATACGTAAATAGTTTGCATACAGTATATAATCTAACAACTCAAAAATAAAATATATGAATATATACATATACATACGGTCGAACATATATACATAAATATTAGGGTTTTGAAAATTGTAAGTAAAACATGTTTATGTGGAAGATCTAAGCTTACCGATTTAAAGTTGTTTAGATTCAATCTAACATCAATCAATTAGATGCAAATTAAGATCAGACAAATAATTTAGTAAAATTAGTTTTCTGAAACTCATATGAATATGTATGGAAATCGAAACATAAAACAAAAATAATTTTGGTTTAGACTTACTTTAAAGAAGCTAGAAATCGCTAAACCGAAAAACCTTGAAATCGATTTCCTTGACCTCCTATTGCTGATTGGCTGAGCTCCCAATACCCAATATTATGGTTTTTAATCATGATTTAAGCCTTGTATTTATAGTCCTTGGAAACTTCGAGAAAAAGATAACATTTACGTGTTTGGTCCTTAGCTTTTAAGCAAAATACAATTTTAGACACCCATAATCGATCGGACCTAGAGGGTTCCACACACAAAAACTATTTTATTTTTGTAATTTGTAAAATTCATAAATGATTTGCTAATTATCCGAATTTGGTAATTTTCGGAATCATCCTTTTAGTTATCCAAACTATCAAACTAAATGAAATATATATATATATATATATATATATATATATATATATATATATATATATATATATATATATATATATATATAAATTATATAAAAATATAAAATATGAATTTTATAAAATAGTAAAGTAATGGAACATTATCTCGTGTATTTAATCTGGTTAATTACGTTAATTCATGCTGCAACTAACTTTGACTTAACTGACTATTCTAACTGTCAAGTAAGGGAACTAACTGTTCTATCTCATATGTAGAAATGAAATGTTACAACTAGACCCTTATATTATCTTCACTCGATAGTTGTAGTCCAAATCAGTTTACGTAAGTGATTATGTTTAACAATCATACATCTATGCTAAATACCTTTTAACACATGAATGGAATGAAAACACTTAATCAAAAATGAAAATAAAAGTAATCTACTTAACTAAAAACACATAATATTATATCCTATTGTGACGTGACCATAGGTTGTCTATTGGATTCGAACTTATAAGTTAACTTGTTTAAAGGGGTTCTGACCTCAAAGTTCTCGAATGTCACATTCTCTCCTTGTTAAAGAATTTCGTCCCAAAATTTATTCCATAGAAACATTAGTTTTAGGGTCTGAGAATAAATATGGATACTTCACTCGTATCTGATCCTTGCGTTACCAGTTAAATTCAGGGCCATTTCTTAAATCACTCTACCTTAACGATTGGTATTCGACTTTGTTTCAACCATTTAACCCCACGGTCCATGATTTCTACAGGTTCCTCTACAAACTGAAGTTTATCGTTTAGTTTGATTCCTTCCAATGGTAGGATAAGTGTGTCATCAGACAAACACTTCTTAAGATTTTATACATGAAACGTGTTGTGAACTTTGCTAAGTTCCTCAGGAAGTTGTAGTCGATACGCGACTGGTCCATTCCTCTTCCGGATTTCAAAAGTTCCAATATACGTTGCGTTTAACTTTCCTTTTTTCGCAAAACGAATAACACCTTTCCAAGGTGCTACTTTTAACAAAAATCTATCTCCTACTTGAAATTCTCACGGTTTGTGTCCCACGTCAGCGTAACTCTTTTGACAATCTCGTGCTGTTTTCAATCGCTTGTGAATCTGAACGATCTTTTCATTTGTCTCGTGAATGATTTCAGGTACAGTCAACTGACTGTCTCCAATCTTGGTCCAGCATATCGGTGATCTGCACTTACGTCCATACAATGCTTCAAACGGTGTTGCATCAATGCTAGTGTGATAGCTATTGTTATACGATAATTCACATAATGGAAAATGACTCTCCCAATTAGACACACTCTTAACATATCCTCTAAGGTTTATGTGACAACCATCACTCTCGCTGTCCCTAGTTAGCCTAGTATGTACGTTGTTCATTACTGTTATTTACTGAAAATTTTAAATTTTACTATTAATGTTGTTGTGTATTTAAAATATGTGTTTGTGTGTTATGTGGTGTTATGCTTTAGGTGCACAAGTAGATTTTTCCCCGATAGATGAGCTTCAATATGACTTAACGAATAATCTCGTGTTTTATGTTACTGTCTCACGTGAATAAGTAACCTTATTTAGATTAATTAAGAGAGCCCGTGTCCAACACTAATACATAACATACTTAAATCATAGTTCCGTATTACGTTTACTATACGATCTCCGCATTCGAGTTTCGTCCGTTGCTTGTCCGCGAAGTAAACAATCGGGCTTCGACAATGTCCCACTGCGTCGCAGTAGGCGTGAACTGCGACGCAGCGGGCTCCTCGTCCATCAATTTCGGTTTTCGTGTTGAGACAAGCCTTGAGTCACATTGTATGGTCTTTGTGAGCAGTAAGTTAAACCCTGAATCCTTTAAACCGAGCCCAATCATTCCATACACTCCATCCAACCCTATCATGCACATATATAATCATCATTTTCCCAAAAACCCTAGTTTCTTTCTCCTTGTTCCAAGTCGTCGCCCTTTGTCTATTGTGCAACCTCCATCTAATTTTCTTTTGAATTCCAACAATGATCATCATCATCCTTCATTCCAGTATAATCTATTAATCGGTGTACGTGTACTTATGAGCAATTCCTCTTAGCCGATTCTTTAATCTTTCATGCATAAATTCTTAAGTGATATTGATATTACTCTATAGTTTTATGATCCAAGAATCGAATCCAGCAAACCTGTTGTGTCAAATCCGTGGCTTGGATCAGCTTGGAACCTTGCTTGGAGTTTCGGAATCGATCAATTTGATAATCTTGTCTAACCAAGGGTATAAACCCTAATTTTTGTTTCATCTTTTTAATCTTTCGCTTTGATATCTTAATTGTGATTAAATGAGTTTGTAAATCAGATATTGAATCAATCATAACCTGAATTGGCATCACATGAATCGAACTTATATGTCTCGTGAATAAATTAATGTGAACCCTAATCTAAAAAGCTTATACGTTGATTTGTAAATCTTGTTGATCTGAAATTTAGTCTGTATTGTTCGGTTAATAACTCTTTTATAAATTCAAATTTGAAACTTAAGTCTAAACCAATATTGTATCTCTCAGAATTTACTTTCTGGAAATATAAGCCTTTTCATCTAGTTCTTTGTAGAACTCTCAGAAACTGCAATTTAGTGAACGTTAGTCAAATTTGAAATTCTGAAAATGATATTGTAGGTATTTACAACTAGATAACGTGTAATGATTTAGAAAACTTAATAATATTGTAAAAATGATTATTATGGGTTCATATCAGGTCTTATACATCACCATAAGTGTCTAGATCATTTTTGGACTTGTCGGATGTCTCAAATTTGTGTTAAAACTCAACGTATGAAAATTAGTGTTTTAACAGATTTCATAACCTATTTTGTATCAGTAATATCTATGTCATAATTAACTCAAATTAAGAAAATCTGGATCCCTCAATGTAGCTCTCTAAGTCTACTTTCCGAACATATAAGATTCAGCATCTAACTTCTTTTCAAACTCAAGGGATAACAAATTTAGTAATTGGGGTACTCGCTGAGTTTTAACTTTTTTGTCTAAATCTATCGTGTTGTACAATGTTAGTAAGTATTACGAAACAACTAATTGGACACTTCTAAACAAACACTAAACGGGATTAAAACCTTAATAAGGAAACGTACTCGCAAGTGTTTACTTGCCAATTATAGAAGCTCATCGTATAGTCGGCACTAGCTTGTGACCTACCGTCTTTAGACACATATCTACACTACTTAAGTAGTGACATTCTTTTCGAGTTGAGTTCATCGCCCCACGTCTTACTCGTGTACATGTTTTAAGCAAATCAGGGGAAAGTAAAGCTCAACTAAACTAACTATTTCCAAACTTACTATAAATACACATTCTATTTATGGAAACCTTCTATTTTCGAAAACTTGCTATGTTTGGAAACTTACTATATTTGGAAATTACTATCAATAGATATTTCTATTATAGAAACCTACTGTATTTGGAAAATCATAAAATGTATAACATAAACATAATGCAGTTTTCAAAACTTATACGAGATATGGTTGTGGTATATATCTTATCAAGCTAACTTGGTACTACCAAGCCGTACCAAGGGTAGCGTTCGGACCTGACATAGCCGATGCGTGTCATGCTGAATTGACGTAGGTCGAGGCACGTGAAGGGCAGCGTTCATATTCTATATTGCCGACGGTCGTATCACTTACAGGGCACTGCCGATGCATGTCACTGTCTCGATTGGATATGATTGTTGTTTCGATATACATATGCATTAGTTACACATTGTTTTCATACGCTACTGTTGTATGAAATTTTTGGTACGAATCATTTATTTTACTTATTTCTCGATGAACTCGCTTAACTTTATGTTGACTTTTAAGCTTTACTTTCAGGTAATGAGGAGGCATAAGATTTAGCTTGGGACTGGACTCTAGAAGACTAGGACTTACAATGCATTGTGGCTTTTGTTTAAACATTATTATTCTTGGATTATTTCTGGCTTGCATGCCTAAGTACTTCGTATTTTATTGTTTGGGTTGGTTGAATGTTTTGTTTGTAGTGATTGACGTAGTTGTGTACCAAGGGGTGTTACCTTGGACATGGCTACGTCATGACATACAATCGTTTATTTATCATATAGACTATCTTTATTTACTAATGTGTTATGACGATCGCCAATTGGACACACCCTGCGTTTCCGCCACCAGCGGGGTGTGACAGTTTGAATAGTTCTCTTACTCTAACCATCTATCCGTCGATGATAAGTTGTACTCATGTCCAATTGAGTTCCTAACAATTTTAAAGTGATATCCATAACATATAAGTAAAACGGGCATCTCTTTCAGATATGATCGAGATAGGTACTCCATGACTCGTAACAACCTCCTTCAGATAAATCCTTGCTAACTTATCCATCTTGTCGGTTTCCTTGATCGATAGAAAATGTGTTGACTTAGTCAAATGTCACACCCTGCTAAAGCGAGTGTTGACATAATAAAATGCAACGATTTCAAGTCATAAAAATGGAATTAAAGGTTTATAAGTTCAAAAGAAACATAACCAAGTGTACTTAAATTCAGGACAAACAAATACATAATTAAACTTTTGATAAAAATTCCCAAAATAATAGACAATGAACATGGTCTTCTCCCGATTCATATCTCACGCAACCTGCCTGACCCGTCCACGCTATGCACTTCATCGCTTACACTTGATTTCCTGAAACATGAGATAAAGTGTCAAACTACATAAAGTAGTGAGTGAGTTACAGTTTTCTAATCCACGACTAAAAAGGTTTACGACAAGTATATATTTATAAAAGATTTCTCAAAAGAAAAGAAGCGGAACATGCGCTTAAAATATATATACTTATAAAAGATCACTTGGCAACAAGGTATAGCAATACCTTAAATACTGTACATGGACAAGTAGAACAAATACTTGTGAATAAAATAGTTTCGGAAGTCGTATATGTAAGACATATATACGCGCAATAATATGCGTAATTATAAAGTAACTAATGATTGGAACTATTGTATCAACCTCTTGGCATAATATAACGTAAGTGTTCACACTAAACCGATTAATCTTGATCGTGAACAGCCCCCACCTCGCACTATCAACGAAGTGTATGTCCGAACTTAGTAATATGTACTTAGGCTGCTATCTAAGTAAGGAGCGATCCTCTCCTCAGTATCGATACCCATAAATACTAACGGCTTAAAGCTAATAGTGTGTGTACGAACTGAAAACGGGGCACTTATGCAATTTTGAAAATGATAGTAGTCACTTACGAACCATGTTATACTCTCATCAAGGGTTGGAAGCATATACAACCAATCCGAGTTCCGAACAAGTGCCCATTTGGTGGCAAACCGTAAAGTCAAATAGTGTCGAACAGGTGCAAATAAAAGTTTACGCATATTAGTTCAAAAAACTTTCAAAAGTTCATAAAAAATATAGATCTCATGTTTCCCCCAAAAGATTTATTTAGATACAGTAAATAAGAGGGGATGTAACTCACAGATTGCGAAGAGTCGAGACGAGTGTGCGAGTAGCGGTCGGAATGTGTTGGGTTATAACTTAGTTGATATAGTTTAACCATAAACAATGAAACCTAACAAACGAATGTAAGTAACTTAATCAAACAGTTTGAAGATTAAGAAGTTACTACGGAAGATTACAAGAACAAGTTGGTGCGGCTGTTCAACCTATTACAAATGTTACTACGGTAAATGGAGTTACTACGGACAAAGTCAGAATCAATATAAGGAGAAAGTCAAAGACACGGAAGACACGGAAGACTTACCATATCTTGTAAATATAATCTAAGAGTTATAATTAGATTATATTTCCTTTTGTTAATTAAGTAAAGTTTCCTTATTCAATGTTTAGATAAGGATAGATGTAGATTTCTAGTTTATCTAGAACGAGCCTCAAGGTCTATAAATAGATAGATCCTTGAAGAATAAAAAACACGTTGTATTTGATAATATTAAGATTAATACAATTGAGGCTTATAATTCGGCAATACTTTTGTTTGTTTTCTTATTCATTAGTTATTGTTCGACAACTCGTAATATTGAAGTGTTCATCCGCTGCTGAACTTCTTCAATAGATCACGATCTAACAAAGGCGAACTTATTAGTTTACATAGACTAATACGATCCTGACAAGTGGTATCAGAGCACAGGAGGTGCTTTAGATCCATTGATCAACGAGTTCATAATCCTCACCAGCAAGAATCATTACAACCATCATGACGGAAACTGCCCTTGGAAAAGTTCCCATCTTAAACAGCAACGAATTCGACTTATGGAAGCTACGAATCAAGCAACACATCCTACTGGCCGACTACACAGTATGGGATGTAATCATCAATGGTAACAAACGACCTGCCGCCCAAGGAGCTGATGGAGAACCAGGAGTGAATGCACGCGCACTGGTAAGTGATCTTGAACGCAGGGAGAAACAAACTGAGATCAAGGCTCTTAGTATTCTTATGATTGCAATCCCCAACGAATATCAATCGCAATTCGAAGAATATGAAGATGCGAAATCGCTATGGGAAGCATTGGAGAAAAGATTCAGCGGAACTAAGAATACCAAAAAGAACAAGAAGGCGCTTCTCAAACAGGAGTATGAAAACTTTAATGGCATACCTGGCGAACGAATGACTCAGACGTTTGATAGATATAAAAAGCTCACTGGAGAGATAATAAGCGCAGGAATCAAGTATGAGAAGGACGATCTAAACATAAAGTTTATCCGAGCTCTAGGGAAGGAATGGATTGTGTATACGGTTATCTACAGACAAGGAGACGCTCTGGAAGCACTAGAACTAGATGATCTCTACAACGACCTCAGAGTCTTTGAATCTGAAGTCGAAGCTGAAAAGGTTTCCACCAACAATCCCAGTATTACCAATGTTAATACTGCCCTTGCTACAACATCTGGAGGATCCAAAAATGAAGTCAGCGAAGAGATCTCATTCGAATCTTTTATATGTAAGTGTGCTAATCTCACAGTTGAAGAGGTTAAACAGATGCATCAAGATGATTCTGACGAAATCGATCTCAAGTGGCAATCTGCTATGTTGGCACTACGCGCTAGAAGATTTTTGAATAGAACAGGAAGGAGATTCAATCCACGAAACAACGAACGAATCACTTTCGACAAGAGCAAAGTGAAGTGCTATGACTGCAGTGAACTAGGTCACTTCGCTAGAGATTGTCCAAACAAGTCAAACACCAATAATCCACGAACCACTCAAGAGACAAATCAAAGTGCACTCATGTCACAGGACATCTTTGGATTCGATTGGAGCGACTTGGCTGAAGAAACAAGTCAGAATAGAGCACTAATCTCTGAGGAACAAAATCACGTAGAAAATACTGCGGCTACTATTCACCATGCATGCATAGCCGTAGTAACTGTTGATACAGACATTCTAGGAGAATTAGTTGCTGCGGACAATGATTTTTCTACTGAACTGGAGTATGTTGACGTCGGAATTCCTGCACTCAACAACAACATATTAGGATACGACTGGACAGATGATGATCAAGGAGCACCACATGAGGATGCTCTCATGGCTATTGACTCACCAACTCCAGATTCAACATCTCTCATGGCCGAGGTAATTACCAAACTTTGTACTCCTGAATGTAAAAATATAATCACTAAGTACAAAGATCATAATCAATTAATGAGTGACTCCATTAAAGACTTAGAAGAACAAAGAAGGTCAGCTCTTAGAGTAATTGATAATTTAGAAAACCAGATTAAGTCCCACAAAGTAAATGAACAAAGCTATCAAGAAAAGATCAATCTACTTGAATGGCAACAAGAGGACTTACTTCTCAAACTCAAAGCAGCTAGGGATAAGGTTAAATTTTTAGAACAAGAACACACTAAGATTGAGTTAGATGTAGGGAAGTTAGAATTTGCCTCTAAATCCGTAACTGACCTTTGCCAAAAACAAATTCATAGCAAGGTTAAGGCTGGCCTAGGTTACAAAGAAGTTGCCCCTCCATTTAACCAAAACTATATCCCACCATCTTTAGATGAGCCTAGAATCCCAATCTCTCAGACACCTCCAAAAGAATCATTCAATGTTGATCCAATCAACTATGATGAAGTTCTAATAGAGGACTTAGTGGAAGAAAGTAAAGTTCATGTTGTAAAGAACAAGGATATTCCATTGGAAAATCATCTACTCACAATAGAAGGAATAACTTTACCTTCTACACAAAGTTTAGTGTCTCTGCCCTCCACTAACCCCATTAAGACTGCAAAAACACCTTCAGAAAGCAAAAATAAGCAAACACTTAAGGAAAACAACAAGACTTGGAAACACATAGGCAAGCGAGGAAATCAAAGGAACATGAACCAGGTCAAAACCCAAAAGGGTCAGGTTGTACAAAACACTAGGAAGGGATGTTTTATTTGTGGTAAACTAAATCACTATGCAAAGATCTGTTACCACAATCCACAAAATCAAGTGCAAGTGACTCAAAAACCACATCATGGGGTGGGATACAAGGGAAGGGTTGTCTCTAACACCAACCTTGTTAAACAAATATCTTCAGAAAAGCAAAGTGGTAAAAACAGGAACAAAACTTCCAACAATAGAGTTGGTACTGCTAGACAAACCATAGTTTCTACGGCTAAGGTTAATACGGTCAAAGGTAAAGGTGTTAATACTGCTCGTGTTAATACTGTGAAACCTAACCGTATGAACCAGGCTCGTGTTAATACTGCCAAAAGTAACTTTGTCGCTAAGGCTCCTATTCACACTACGAAACAAAGACATGTCAAACCAGTACCTACTCCAATTGTTAAATCAAAATTGGTTAACACCATTATTGTTCATAAAGATAAATCTTTCAAGAAAGTGTGGCAACCAAAGGTTCAAGTAACTCAACCACCTATCCCCACTGATTTTACAAAACTTGTACAAAGGAAGGTGAGTTACTTCGATGATATGGGCAAACCCAAGTCAACTTTGGCTTGGGTTCCCACCAGAAACTAATCTCTAACGTTAATGTGCAGGTTCAGCCAACAAAAGAAGATGAGAACAGTTGGCATGTAGATAGTGGCTGCCCCAGGCACATGACGGGCAACATGTCCTGCCTACAGGACTTTGAAAAGTTCAACGGAGGATACGTTGCTTTTGGAGGCAATCCAAAGGGAGGAAAGATTACTGGAAAGGGAACAATCAGCAATGGTACACTACACTTCAAGGATGTGTACTATGTGCAACAGCTTCAATATAATTTGTTGAGTGTTTCTCAAGTTTGTGATGAGAAACACACACCGATCTTCACTGCTACTGAATGCATTATAATGAAGCCTGGGTATGTAATCGATGAAAGCATGATACTACTCAGAACACCAAGAAGGGACAATGTTTATTGTCTAGACATGTCCAAGGTTCAAGTAAATTCTACTGAAGCATGCTTTCTCTCAAAAGCAACTTTAGATGAATCAACTCTATGGCATAGGAGGATGTGCCACATGAACCTTAAAAACATCAACAAACTAGTTAAATCTAGCTTGGTTAGAGGACTCCCAAACAAGCAATTCAACCTTGAAGACAATTGCTTAGCTTGCTTAAAGGGGAAGCAACACAAGTCTTCCCACAAGATAAAGGAAGTCAACTCTAACACCACTCCTTTACATTTATTACACATGGATCTCTTTGGTCCTACAAATGTAAAGAGTATTGCAAAGAAGTCATACTGCTTAGTCATCACCGATGATTACACAAGATATACATGGGATATGAGGGGAACTTAAATATTTCCACATTTTTAAAAGCTAAACTTTCCCCTCAATGGAAATACATGTTGCATACTTTGCAACAATGTATGTCCCCCAAGAGAACAGGGTGGCATGAAGGAAGTTCATCATTAGCCAATGCAATGGTATGCTTGGCTACGGGGGGAACTTATAATTTTTCTTACATGATTTTTGATGCAATGAGAAGAAATATTGATAGTTCAAATAAATTTCTTATGTATCCAAGATTTCTTCAACATTGCATAAACTGTGTTCATAAAGATCTCCCCAGATCAGAAAAATGTTTTGTCTCACATGCTCATACAAGAAAAGTTTTTACAAACATGAGACAACCAAACAAGGGTGGACCATCTCGTGTGACACCATTATTCTCAAATATGTTGGTGGTCACAATCCCCACAGCTGCAGGACAAGAAACTCTTCCTCTGTCCCAACCCACAGCTGCCATCCACAGTACTACGGCAATATCTGTTGTCACTAGTGCCATATCTATAGCCAGTACTGCAGGTGGAAACCCAGAGGTTGCTACGGTAGTTGCTACTGCCAAAGTACCTCCAGTTGCTACTGTGAGTTCTACTCCAGTTGCTACTGCTCCAGTCACTACTGCTAAAGTGACTAAACCCAAAGCTTCTGCGCCTCACAAACCACCCACAGTTGCTTCTAAAAGACCAAAGAGGGTTACTCAGCCTCTTGTGTCTAAAACCATCCCCCTCACTACTACTGCAAAAGCAATCCCTGAAACATCTTCAGGATTGTCACACAAATTAGGGGAAAACCTTGAACATACCCCCTTGTTCACTGAGTTGGTCAATAAGGAGAGGGAAGACCATGTGGGGAGGGCTGACACTACTGCAGCCTCTACTTCTTATAGTAGAGCTCAGGACAGTGTCAACATCACTAAGACCTAAACTACGGCAACACCATCCTTTGCTGAGAACTTGTTCTCAAATTGGGAGGGTGGTCCCTGGCGCCAAGAGACCATGGGGGAGATTCATGCTTCTGCTAGGCAGGAGAGTTTCTCTTTTCCCGAGGATCTTCCACCTGTTGGTACCCAACAGGAAAGGGGTGAGGGTAGTGGTGGTAATTACAAGGAATTGATGGGTATGTACCAGAAACTATTGGTGAGGGTTGAAAAGCAAGAAGAGATGCTGTCCTCTTTAACATCTTTGGTGCAGCAGGTTCTGGCACAACAATCGTTATTATCAGTCCAGCTACTGCCCAAAAGAATCACCACACATGATGCTGGCAACTCACCAAAGCCTTCCAGCTCATCTTCTTCAGATAACTCTCCCTCAGATGACAACAAGGGGGAGAAAGAAATAGATGTGTTATCATCTGGTGAAAGCAGGGGAGAAGTCAAATCAAGCACAGACACTGTCATCACTGCCACCTCCAATCATGATGAAGAGATGGAGACAGACAGTGTAATTGAAGGGGAGACAGACTTTGATGTCAACATGGTGATAGATGTAGAGGGTGAAAATATGGAAGTGGATACTCCACTTAAGGGGGAGAAGCAGCAGCAAGAAGACAAGCAAATGGTTGAAGAAATAATAGACGAGATGGAAGATGAAACTTCACCAAAAGTTGCTGCGGATCAAGATGCTGAAATGGTTACTGCGGATCAAGTTGCTACGGATCAAGATACTACGGTGGATCCTATGGTAACTAGCCCAGTTACTACTGAACCAGTTGCTGCGGACCCCATGACAACTAGTCCAGTTGCTACGGACTTAGTTAGTACGGATGAAATGGAGCAAGTTGCTACGGACCCCATGAATATGAGTCCAGCTCCAGAAACAGAGGAGGAAGATCATTCTCAATTATTCACAACCATTCCTCCCACGTTCGATCAAGCTTTCTCACAGCTTCAAGCAATTCAGTCTGAAGCCACAACTCCCTCCACCACTGTCACAGAAGCTCCTTCCACCATTGATCAAGAAGAAGCTGCAAATGTTCTTATAAGAACAGAATTGTCAAGAACTGCTGTAATGGACGATGAATCTACACTATCATCACAGCTGCAGAAGATCAAGGATGAAAAACAGAAACAAGAAAAGAAGAAAGCAGAAGAGGAGGAAAGAAAGAAGTTAGTTGCTATAGCAGTTGCTAGACAAAGAGCAGCAGCTGCTGAGTTAGCTACAATTTCAGCACCCTCTCTAACATTACCTGAACAGGCTGCTAGTTTATCTGTTTCTACAGGGAGAGTTGGATTCATCATGAAGAAGGATCTATGAAGATGGCTACTATCTTGGATCTTGTGAAAGAAGAAAAACAAAAGGAAGTCAGAAGAGAAGCTGCTCTTGCTCAACTTGAAAAGAAGAGAAAGAAGGATGCAGACAAAGCTCTTGAAGCTGCTCTTCAAACTGGAAGAAAAGTGTTTCTACCATCTGATCCATCAATGGTCAAAGAGAAACCTCAAGAGAAGACTAAAAGAAGGAAGTTATCATCAAAGAGGATTCCAGTTCCTCCATCTAAAAGACAAAGATTGAATGATGATGCTACTGCTTCTCAATCAGAAGTTCCATTTATGGATGTCAAAGAAGAACCAGAAGAGATGGAACAAGATCCTCCAACTACTGCTCAAGGGGGAGATGAAGATAAACTCAAATTCAAACCAATGGGATATTCTGAGTATATTCATCATGAAGAAGGATTGAGGTTCACTCCATTGACTGTCAAAGCTCCAATGATTGTTGACTGGAAATATGTTGGTGGAACAGAATATGAAGTCAAAAGGCAAGATGGTTCAAAGAAAAAGATCTCTACCTTCTATGATACCATTAGACTGTTTGACAGAGATGATTTGGAGAGAATGTATCACATAGGCAAGGCAAAGTACTCTAATCAAAAGAAGTCTTTGTCTGGAACTGAACTTGCTATGGATGTTCTCTGTGGACTGTTTGAACCTGGATATGAGAAGAAGAGCTCTGTGTTCAAGAAAGGAGGTCCAGATAATCCTGTCATAAGATGGTTCATATATGATCGTAGTGGTGTCTACTCAATCAGAAGAAGACAAGGAACCATGGAATTCTTCCTAGTTGTTGTGCAATATCCTCATGGGCTGAAGACTTTAAACGAGATGATAGAAGTAAAGCTTAATGGTCTTCATGACTCAACTTTGGCACATGAACTGATTTACAGAATTTTGATGCAAATCATGGAGGAAGAGCACAAAGGTCAAGAAAGTGACTGGCCTACTCAAAGACAATGAAACTGACTTGTAAAAACCGTAGTTGTAATAGTTAATACTGCTCTATGAATAAAGTAGTTAATACGGTTGAAGCATGAAACTTGTACTTTTGATGTGTCATAAAAGTTCAAGGTTAGGGGGAGATTGTTGGGTTATAACTTAGTTGATATAGTTTAACCATAAACAATGAAACCTAACAAACGAATGTAAGTAACTTAATCAAACAGTTTGAAGATTAAGAAGTTACTACGGAAGATTACAAGAACAAGTTGGTGCGGCTGTTCAACCTATTACAAATGTTACTACGGTAAATGGAGTTACTACGGACAAAGTCAGAATCAATATAAGGAGAAAGTCAAAGACACGGAAGACTTACCATATCTTGTAAATATAATCTAAGAGTTATAATTAGATTATATTTCCTTTTGTTAATTAAGTAAAGTTTCCTTATTCAATGTTTAGATAAGGATAGATGTAGATTTCTAGTTTATCTAGAACGAGCCTCAAGGTCTATATTAGTTATTGTTCGACAACTCGTAATATTGAAGTGTTCATCCGCTGCTGAACTTCTTCAATAGATCACGATCTAACAAAGGCGAACTTATTAGTTTACATATACTAATACGATCCTGACAGAATGCTTCGGAATCACGAGAATCCTAAAGTTATACCAAATTATTGAGTAAGTATAGTTGTTCATATGTTCAAGTGTCATTTTAGTATTAGTTAAAGTCATTACAGTTAATTCTCGACCCATACGTGAAAAACTGAGCTTAAGGTTACGTTTTACAGCGAATTTAGTACGGTGTAGGGGTCTGATCACAGTTTCGCTGGGTCAGTTTCGGTTCAAAAATCGTGTTCGGCGTCGTAAACTCATCTTTGAAGGTAAATTTTGATATGTACTTATAGAACCCTCAAAAATACCATAAAATCGTCATTTAATAAACCACGAAAGTTAAGATTTATGAAACGACCCGTTTGTATGTGGATGGGTTGAAAACCTCAAAAATCATAGTTTTAGGTGTTAGATCGTACTTCCAACTGATGAATCAAGAGAAGTATGTAAAAATATTGTTAAACCTCAGTTCCTTACAGTTCTTTAGCCACAAATTTATAGATTTAAATATAAAACCCCTTTTTGTATATAAATCACCTCAAACCTTCATAAAAATGCATTTTTAAGAGTTTGATCGTACATGCAATGAGTTTATTAAACAAAGTAGAAGGTTTAAGATAGTTATACCAAAAGAAAAGTGTCTTGGTGGAGGTTGAATAGATTTCTTGGTGATTTCGGCCCCGGAGTGTAGAAATCGATTAGACAACCCAAATAAAAGAAACCTCCTTCCCTTGTTCTGATTATGGACGATTTTAGTGGTGTTTATTATGGTGATTTTACTGCTAAAATGGCTGTAAAGTGGCTGTAATGAGTTCTAAATTTATGTGTGTTTGTGTTTTTGTGGTAAAAAGAAGAAAATGAGGGAGAGAGATGTATATATAGCCAAGAATCTCGTTTTTCTGTAATTTTTGGGGTCGAATATGGCCTCGACACGTGTGGGGATGTCAAATTTCGTTCACCAATCAAATTTCATGCAAAAATGGGAATCAGCACCACAGTTTCGCTGGCAGCTTCGCCAGCGAAACTATCAGTTTCACTGCGAGTTGAAATCTGTTTTTGTTGTCGTTAAGTATTTTCGTTAGTTGCAAGTTTAAGTTTAGTTTGGAGATGAACTTAGGAAAGTTCATTATGCGTTTTCTTGGTATTATGGTCCATTTATAGATTCCGATATTGATTCCGACACAGACACGTTCGCGGTAGCAGTACAGTTAAGAACAAAAAATATTCTCGAAATTATAGAGTACAAAGTACCACCTGAAATTTAGACGGTTGTCACATTCTTCCGGGGTTGAAAAGAATTTTGTCCCAAAATTGATTCATCTCAGCGGGAGGGAGAGTCCTTGAACAGATGTGGATACTTCTGACGGATTTGGTCTTCACGCTCCCTTGTGAATTCATGACCTCGTCGGGAATTCCACCGAATTTTGACATAGGGATACGACTTTTCCTGAGTTGTTTGACCTCTCGATCTACAACCTCAAGTGGTTCTTCAATGAAGTTGAGCTTGTTGTCGATCTGGACCTCGTCGAGCGGAATGACAATGGTCTCCTCAGATAAGCACTTTTTCAAGTGCGAGACATGACAAACGTTGTGAATGTTGGAGAGAGCCTACGGAAGTTGGATTAGATACGCCACTGGGCCGATTCGCTCTACCACCTCGAATGGTCCGGTATACCTCAGGCTTAGCTTGCCGCGCTTCCCGAAGCGAACTACCCCCTTGCATGGCGATATCTTAAGGAGTACTCTATCACCGGGTTCGGGACGTCTTCAGTCTTTCACAAATAGTGGTGATTTTGTCGATGGTTTCCTGGACGATATCGAGCCTTGTGAGTTGTCGATCGTCGGCTTTTATCCAACAAAGCGGTGACCGACACTTACGTCCGTATAAGGCCTCGAACGGTGCACACTTGATGCTAGCGTGGTAGCTGTTGTTATATGAGAACTCGACCAAGGGAAAGTGAGCATCCCAACTTCCTCCGAAGTCAACTACGCACGCTATTAGCATATCCTCAAGCGTTTGGATCGTCCTTTCACTCTGATCGTCGTTCTGGGAATGGTAGGCGGTGCTGAGGTCTAGTCGCGTCCCGAGAGATTTCTGAAGTGCATTCCAAAATCGGGACGTGAATCGACTATCCCTGTCGAAGATAATGAAGAGAGGCGTTCTATGACGAGAGACAATCTCGTTGATGTAGATCTGAGGGAACTTCTCCATCTAGTGGTTCTCTCGTACCGGTAGGAAGTGTGCAGATTTCGTCAACCGATCCACGATGACCTAAATCATGTCATTACCCCTTTGCGTACGTGGCAGTTTGGTGATGAAATACATGGAGATCTGTTCCCACTTCCACATGGGAATCTCCGGCTGCTACATTAGACATGAAGGTTTCTGGTATTCCACCTTGACCTTCGAGCAAGTAAGACACTTAGCTACGTATAATGCGATATCCTTTTTCATGCCCGGCCACCAGTAGTATTCCCGTATATCCTTGTACAACTTTTCGCATCCCGGATGGATGGAGTATCGGGAACGGTGGCCCTCATCCAAAATAAGCTCACGAAGACTTTCGGATTTCGGAATCCACGCTCGCTTCTTAAAATAGTGGATTCCATCCTGTTTGAGTTTGAATTCCTTCTCGTGGTTGTGCAGAGTTTCGTCCTTAATGTTCTCGGGTTTCAACGCTCCTCGCTGAACACTGGCGATTTGCGTTTGAAGGCTTGTCTGGATCTGTATTCCCAATGCTCTAATTCGAGATGGTCTTACCCTTTACTTCCGACTCAGGTCATCTGCCACTACGTTTGCTTTACTCGGGTGGTATTTGATCTCGCAATCGTAGTCGCTTAAAATTTCAATCCATCTCCGTTGCCTCACGTTGAGCATTTTCTGATCAAGAATGTGTTGGAGGCTTTTGTGATCCGTGAAAACCGTGCACTTAGTTTCGTACAACTAATGTCTCCAGATCTTCAATGCGAACACAACGACTCCCAATTCTAAGTCGTGTGTTGTATAGTTCTGTTCGTGCACCTTCAGTTGCCTCGAAGCGTATGCGATTACTTTGTCCTTTTCCATAAGGACGCACCCAAGACCTTGGTGAGATGCATCGCAATACACTACAAAATTATCTGTACCCTCCGGTAGGGACAAAATCGGTGCGTGGCATAGTTGGTGTTTGAGATTCTGGAAGAATTCGTCCTGATCTTTACCCTAAATAAATTCCTTATCCTTCTGAGTGAGTTTTGTTAGAGGCTTAGCGATCTTCGAGAAATTTTCGATGAACCTACGGTTGTAGCCATCCAACCCTAGGAATTGTCGGATTTCCGTTGGAGTCGTTAGGGCTTGCCATTTATCGATCGCTTCGATCTTTGCATGGTCGACATGAATTCCCACTTGTTCGATCACATGACCAAGGAAGCGTACTTCTCGGAGCCAAAATTCGCACTTCGAGAATTTTGCGTACAGTTTCTGATCTCTAAGGAGTTCTAGGATGAGCTTCAAATGCTTCGCGTGATCTTCCTTGTTCCTTGAGTAAATGAGAATGTCGTCTATGAACACAATCAAAAATTTGTCCAGATATGGTCTACACACCCTGTTCATCAGATCCATGAACACCGCTGGTGCGTTGGTCAGACCAAAGGGCATAACGAGAAATTCGTAGTGCCTGTATCGAGTTCGAAAAGCGGTTTTTGGAATGTCGGTCTCACTGACTCGCACCAGATGATAACCCGAACGGAGATCGATCTTAGAAAAATAAGTTGCGCCTTGCAATTGGTCGAACAGATCATCGATTCTCGGGAGTGGGTATCGGTTTTTGACAGTTAGTTTTTTCAGTTCTCGGAAGTCGATGCACATTCGAAAGGATTCGTCTTTCTTTTTCACGAAGAGGATTGGGGATCCCCACGGGGACGAGCTTGGACGAATCAGACCATGATCTAAAAGTTCCTGAAAATGTTTTGACAGTTCTTGCTTTTCGGGGGGTGCCAGACGATACGGTGTCTTGGTAACCGGTGTTGCGCAAGGAACGAGGTGTATTCGGAATTCCACTTGTCGATGCGGCGGTAGCCCAGGTAAATCCTCTGGAAAGACCTCTGGATGATCCTTGACTACGGGAATGTCTTGTACTCGGTTCTCTTTGGGTTTACGTTCAACGACATGCGCTAGGAATGCATCGTAGTCCATTTTGAGATATTTGCGCATTTTGACAATAGAGACGATACGAAGTTGTTGTACAGGCTTCTCTCTCTGTACAACGAGGGTTTCACCGTTGGGAAGAGGTATTCGAATGAGTTTGTCGAAATAGACGATCTCGGCCCGAACGCGAGATAACCAGTCCATTCTGACGATGACGTCGAAGCTTTTCAGCTCGATAGGAATAAGATCAATGGGGGAAATTTTGTCGGATAAGCACATGGGACATCCTACGATCACATCCTTAGCTTCAAACTCTTGACCGTTAGCGTATTCTACTATAAAGCTATCCTTAAGAACTTTAGAACCTAAATTAATAAGGGGTCTAAATTCTAAGGACACAAAGCTTCTTTCAGCTCCTGAATCGAACAATATGGAGGCAAAATGATTGTTTATCGAGAACGTACCCGTGACTGCATTTGGGTCCTGACGAGCCTCCTCGGTTGTGAGTGCGAAAGCACGTCCTCGACCTTGGCCGCTCTGATTCTGTTGCGCACGTTGCAGTTTGGGGCAGGTGTTCCTGAGGTGTTTGTCACTACCACATTCGAAGCATACCGGCTTCTGACCCTGGTTGCCTGCGCCCTCTGTGAAATATCTAGCAATATGTTCCACCCTCTGGCACTTATGACACATCGAGCAGTTCCCGATGTGGTGGAAGTTGCACCGATTACACTTGGGGTGCGGCCCAGTGTAGGTTCGGGGTCCAGTTGGTGGTGCAGGTGCGGGTGCAGCAGTCACCGCGTAGTTGCAAGTGGTTTTGGCCTTCTTGTTTCGGTCACTTCTCCTCGGTGCCTGATCACTTTTCCTTTTCTCACCTGCCTCTTTCTTGGAGGATGCTGGGGTGGAGAGAAGGTTGCTCGTTAATCGGTGCTCCAGGATGATAGCACTCTGGAGTGTTTGCGGTTCAGCGGAGATAACCATAACACCGGATTTCAGGAACAAGACCGGAGATGTATCGGTCAATCCTATTCTCCTCGGGAGTTACCAGCCTTGGAACTAGTCGGGAGAGCTCATGGAACCGGGTAGTGTACCCCTCGATGTCGTTACCGACCATCGTAGGATCCCAAAGCTCTACCTCTAGCTTCTTGATTTCTCCCTTAGGGCAGTATTCCTCAATCAGGAGGTTCTTGAATTGATCCCAAGTATGGGCATAAGCAGTTTCATGCCCTCGGGTCCGAACTACACTTTTCCACCAGGTTAGGGCTCTTCCGTGGAACACGCAAGAGGCGTACTCCACCTTGTCAGCTTCAGCACATCGGCTGATGTGCAGGACCGATTCGATGCTCTCGAACCAGTATACAAGTCCTACAGCACCAGTGGTGTCGTAAAACTCCTTAGGCTTACACGTCATGAAGCCTTTGTAGTTGCAAATGGGAGGGTTTTGGTTCTGGTGGCCTCCCTGTTGTTGCTGCTGCTGTTGTTGCTGTTGTTGCTGTTGCTGATGCTGGTTGTTATTGACATTAGCGTTTATCCCACTGGTGATTTGGGCGATCATGTTAGGCATAGCTACGCTTAGCTGAGCAGCGACTTGTTCGGCTATCAAGCTAGCATTGGAACGCTTAGGAGCCATGATTCTATAACAGAAAGAAAGATCCAGTTTAGAACGCACGAATAGGATTGTGACAACCGTCAAAACTCAGGTCGAGAACGCTAACTTATAACCTCGATATATATATTAGATACTCGATATAACTAACTTTATGTGTTACGTGGTTACGTAGACATAACTCTTTAAGCTAAGCTCGATGTAACTCACTCAAAACTTTTAACGCGTGTCTCGGAATCGGAATCGATAATCAATATCGGAACCTATAAATGGACCATAATACCAAGAAAACGCGTAATGAACTTTCCTAAGTTCATCCCTAAACTAAACGTGAACTTGCAACTACGAAAATACTTAACGACAACAAAAACGATTTTCGACTCGTAGTGTAACTGACAGTTTCGCTGTGGTACTGATTCCCATTTTTGCATGAAATCTGATTGGTCAACGGTTTCTGACTTTTTCCCATGTGTCAAGCCCCTATTGGACCGCCCAAAACTACAAAAAAAAAAATTTGGGTATAAATTCCCCCTTTTCTCCTCTTTCTCTTCTTTTGTTTCAAAACTCTCTCACACACACACAGACACTTAAAGCTTATTACAACCTAAAACCAGCAAGAAATCACCATCTTTCACCAAAAAAAATCGTCCAAAATCAGTAGAAGGGAAGGAGTTTTCGTTATTTGGGTTATCTAGTCGGTTTTCTACACTTTGGGGGCCGAAATCACGAAGAAATCTCTCCAATCTCTACCAAGACACTTTTCTTTCGGTACAACTCTTTAAACCTTCTGTTTTTATTTAATAAACTCATTGCATGTACGATCAAACTCCTAAAAATGCATTTTTCAAAGGATTGAGGTTTTTAACCCATTTACATACAAACGGGTCGTTCGTAAATCCTAACTTTTGTGGCTTAAAAGTGACTAAAAGTGTCCATTTTATTGTATTTTTGAAAGACCTATCAGTACATATAAAAATTTACCGACAAAAATGAGTTTACGACGCCGAAAACTAGTTTTAAACCGAAACTGCCCGTCAGTTGCATAACTGTCATCAGACCCCGAAACCGTACCGAATTCGCTGAAAAACGTAACTTTAAGCTCGGTTTTTAACGTAATTGTCCAGAACAAATTGTAATGACTTTAACTAATACTAAAATGACATTTGGACATATGAACAACTATACTTACCCGATATCTTGGTATTCCTTTAGGATTTCCGTGATTTCCGACACGATCCGACCGCTCTTTCACATTTGTGCTAATCTTCGAAATCCGTGAGTTACAAACCCCTACTTTTAAACGCTTTTAAAAACATTTTGGGGTAAAATGCGAGTCTTAGGCTTAAACTTTAGGTTAAGCTGAAACATACTTGAATACTATTACGAAAAACGCTTTGATACTTGAATACTAAACGAAAACGCTTTGAATACTTGAATACTATTACGAAAACGCTTTGATACTTGAATATTATAACGAAAACTATTTTTTCCTGCATTGTTGATGGTATTGCCAACAATGTTGAGGATACAAACAATATTTTTGCCAATGACTAAAACATCGATGGCCATGTTGCGGAAGTTGTACAACATGGACGTGAGATACCACTAAATTCCCGATACTACCAAGGACATTGGTTGCTATTAATCCCTTTGGAAAGGACCATTAGTAGATATGGATAGCGCTATTAGGGTAGATTGACCCTCACCACATCGCCAAATCACGATGGTGCATAATACTAAATGGGTAGGCCTTAGGCTTAGCAACGATCATTGGGAAATACATAGGATTGTCACATAGTCACGCTATGTGGTCAACGCCTACGAACACGAATACTAATACTTTACGCATGGTTATGTGACAACTATTTGAATGCTATACTTACGCCATTTTTATGTGCGTCGAAAACTTGTATGCTTTTACTTAAACTTTGTAGCTCACTAACTACTTCTCCCGTAGTTAACACTTGACTCGTATTTTCAGGTAACGAGTAAGCTTTGGGAATGTTGCTTGTATGCTTTTGGTTGACGAATTCAAGAATGGGAAGGGTTCGGGTGGCTTGGTGTTGAACACCTGATTTTGTATTCGGATATGTAAACCATGTTTTAAACTACAATGTAAACTTTGATGTTGTCTTTTATTTAATATAACTTGGCGTTTATCTATACCTTGTTATCGAATGCTATTTCTCTTCACATCCTGTGTTTCCGATTTAGCGGGTGTGACAAGGATGCGATAAGAATTTAATTTAATGAGCAATAATAATGATAACGCAAGAGTAATATGGAAGAAAAATGGCACACACACGACAACGATCAAGGTAATAATAGTATGATTCAACAATAAAGACAAGTACAGATAATAAAGTAGATCTTTTCATTCAATAATAAAGATACTCGGTTACATAGTTCAACAATAAGGAAGGTTCAAATGCAAGTACAGTACAATACAATACGATAATAGCTTTAAGTCGTGTACATGGGAAAAATACGACTTAACCTCACGATACAATACATAAATAAAAGACTAACGACGCCTCTCTAGGAACATCTTCGCCACGATGACCGCAATCAGGGTCCCCATGATCAAGCATGCGCCAACGAGACGCTGCACTGTCCTCGCCGTGGCTTGAGCCAACGCGATTACTCGCATCGACTGCTCCGACAACTGGTGTGCGGCATCGGAGACTTCACAAAGGAGAAGACCCTGCTGTTGGGCCTCTTCCGAGAGTTCCTGAAGTTCTCGATGAAGTTGTAGGAACGCTGCTAGTGGGGGAGACCGCAGAGTAGGCAGCACCATCGGTCTAGACGGTCTGGCGTTCTCGGTACGCTGCATCTGCTCTCTCTGGAATTGCCGCTCCCAAGCATAATGATCCATCATCGGCGTACGCGTAGCTCCTGCGTACGGATCTACGAAGGGCATCGGGGGAGGAGCGGGTCTGGATGGGTCAGGATTCTGTCCGACCATCATGTCCGGCAAACGGCCAGGGAGAATGACCTGCTTACGAGCAGTCATTCTCGTACGGGGTCCATGATGCTGAGGTGGTGCTGAAACGGGCATCGGGGGAGCAGGTAATAGTACGGTCCTCGGACTGGAGGTACCGATACTGCTCGAGAAGGCCATAGAGGTCTCCTCAGTGGGATCAGTAGTCTGATGGCGCTGGCTCTCAGAAGCTCTGCGGTCTTCGGAAGCTTCTCGGGAGGAGACGGCTCGTCAGAGCGAGCGGGACTGTGATCGAGACATGACGGATCTGCGAATAATAAGTCACGTGAGTACAGGGGAAAACTAAAGGAAAGTGTAAATGAAATGCATGCACGGGTCAGTCACGTGAGAATCGGGAATCGATGAGACCGAGAATTTTTCGACTCGAAAACCGTTAACGGTAGCAATTACTTTCCGTTGTTGCATAATTTATTTTGAACTAGGCATAGTTGATCAAGGTATGCACCGTTGAAAACAATCATGTAATTGAGGAATTAATCCCCTACACTTTGAACCCGTAAAAATGATTTTTCGAAAAGCCTTGGTTATTGTTTGGTTTCGAAATTTATTTTTTTTTAAAAATTTTTAAAACCGTTTCCACTATAAACTGTGCTCTGATACCAAGTCTGTCACACCCCGCTAAAGCGGAAACACGAGGTGCGAAGAGCAAGAATATCATTTCACAAGTCATAATAAAATGCAACGGTTTCAAGTCATAAAAATGGAATTAAAGGTTTATAAGTTCAAAAGAAACATATCAAGTGTACTTAAATTCACGACAAACAAATACATAATTAAACTTTTGATAAAAATTCCCAAAATAATAGACAATGAACATGGTCTTCTCCCGATTCATATCTCACGCAACCTGCCTGACCCGTCCACGCTATGCACTTCATCGCTTACACTTGATTTCCTGAAGGATGAGATAAAGTGTCAACCTACATAAAGTAGTGAGTGAGTTACAGTTTTCTAGTCCACGACTAAAAAGGTTTACGAAAAGTATATATTTATAAAAGATTTCTCAAAAGAAAAGAAGCGGAACATGCGCTTAAAATATATATACTTATAAAAGATCACATGGCAACAAGGTATAGCAATACCTAAAAGACTCTACATGGACAAGTAGAACAAATACTTGTAAATAAAATAGTTGCGGAAGTCGTATATCAAAGACATATATATGCGCAACAATATGCGTAATTATAAAGTAACTAATGATTGGAACTATTTTATCAACCTCTTGGCATAATATAACGTAAGTGTTCACACTAAACCGATTAATATTGATCGTGAACAGCCCCCACCTCGCACTATCGACGAAGTGTATGTCTGAACTTAGTAATATGTACATGGGCTTCTATCTAAGTAAGGAGCGATCATCTCCTAAGTATCGATACCCATAAATACTAACGGCTTAAAGCTAATAGTGTGTGTACGAACTGAAAACGGGGCACTTATGCAATTTTGAAAATGATAGTAGTCACTTACAAAGCAAGTTATACTCTCATCAAGGGTTGGAAGCATATACAATCAATCATAGTTCCGATCAAGTGCCGATGCGGTGGCAAACCATAAAGTCAAATAGTGCCGAACAGGGGCAAATAAAAGTTTACGCATATTAGTTCATAACACGTTCAAAAGTTCATAAAACATTTAGATCTCATGTTTCAACCAAAAGATTTATTTAGATACATTAAATAAGAGGGGATATAACTCACGGATTGCGAAGTGTCGAGACGAGTGTGCGAGTAGAGGTCGGAATGCTTCGGAATCACGAGAATCCTAAAGTTATACCAAGTTATTGAGTAAGTATAGTTGTTTATATGTTCAAGTGCCATTTTAGTATTAGTTAAAGTCATTACAGTTAGTTCCGGACCCATACGTGAAAAACCGAGCTTAAGGTTATGTTTTACAGCGAATTTAGTACAGTGTCGGGGTCTGATCACAGTTACGCAGCGAATCGCTGGCAGCGAAACTGACGGGCAGTTTCGGTTCAAAAATCGTTTTCGGCGTCGTAAACTCATCTTTGACAAAATTCTGATATGTACTTATAGAACCCTCAAAATACCATAAAATCGTCAGTTCATAGCCACTTTTAAGCCACGAAAGTTAAGATTTATGAAACGACCCGTTTATATGTGAATGGGTTGAAAACCTCAAAATCATAGTTTTAGGTGTTAGATCGTACTTCTAACTGATGAATCAAGAGGAGTATGTTAAAATATTGTTAAACCTTAGTTTCTTACAGTCCTTTAGCCACAAATTTATAGATTTAAATATAAAACCCGTTTTTGTATATAAATCACCTCAAATCTTCATAAAAATGCATTTTTAAGAGTTTGATCGTACATGCAATGAGTTTATTAAACAAAGCAGAAGGTTTAAGATAGTTAAACCGAAAGAAAAGTGTCTTGGTGGAGGTTGAAGAGATTTCTTGGTGATTTCGGCCCCGAAGTGTAGAAATCGATTAGACAACCTAAATAAAAGAAACCTCCTTCCCTTCTTCTGATTATGGACGATTTTAGTGGTGTTTATTATGGTGATTTTACTGCTAAAATGGCTGTAAAGTGGCTGTAATGAGTTCTAAATGTATGTGTGTTTGTGTTTTTGTGGTAAAAAGAAGAAAATGAGGGAGGGAGAGGTATATATAGCCAAGAATCTCGTTTTTCAATAATTTTGGGGTCCAATAGGGCCTGGACACGTGTGGGGATGTCAGATTCCGTTCACCAATCAAATTTCATGCAAAAATGGGAATCAGCACCACAGTTTCGTTGCAGCTTCGCGAGCGAAACTGTTAGTTTCACCAGCGAAACTGTCAATTTCGTTGCGAGTTGAAATTTGTTTTTGTTGTCGTTAAGTATTTTCGTTAGTTGCAAGTTTACGTTTAGTTTAGAGATGAACTTAGGCAAGTTTATTATGCGTTTTCTTGGTATTATGGTCCATTTATAGATTCCGATATTGATTCCGACACAGACACATTCGCGGTAGCAGTATAGTTAAGAACAAAACATATTCTCGAAGATATAGAGTACAAAGTTTCACCTGAATTTTAGACGGTTGTCACATCAAACGATCTACTATTATCCAAATAGTATCACAACCACTCTTTTCCTTAGGAAATTTGGTTAAAAAGTCGATTGATATCTCTTCCCATTTCCATTGGGGTATCCTCGGTTGTTGTAGTAATCTAGACTGTTTGTGATATTCCACCTTAACTTTGGAACACGTCAAGCACTTACTAACGTGTGTAGCTATCTTAGCTTTCATATTGGGCCACCAATATGATTCCTTGATGCCATGATATATCTTGTCCGATCCAGGATGTATTGAGTACTTCGATTTATGCGCTTCATTCATTAGTAACTCTATTAGATTACCAAACTTCGGTATCGATATACGGTTTGCAAAATATCGCGCTCCATCTTCCTTCACTTCAAATTGTTTGTCCATTCCACGTAAAGCTTCATCTTTTACATTCTCCTCCATGAGTACTTCAAGTTGCGCTTCACGAATTAGAGTAGTAAAATGTGTATGAATAACCATTCCTAATGCTCTCACTCGAAGAGGTTTCAGTCGTTCCTTTCGACTTAAGGCGTCGGCTACGATGTTCGCTTTTCCAAGATGATAATGAATCTCCAATCGTAATCACTAATTAAATTTTATTCTACCCATAGTCGTTGTCTCATATTGAGATTCCTCTGATCAAATATATGTTGTAGAATCTTGTAATCAGTATATATCGTACACTTGATACCATAAAGATAATGTCTCCATTTTTTCAGTGCAAATATAACTGCTCCCAATTCTAAGTCATGAATTGAATAATTCACTTCGTATTTCTTTAGTTGTCGTGACGCGTAAGCGATTACTTTCTCTCGTTACATAAAAACACATCCAAGTCCTTGATGTAAGGCATATTTTCAAACTTTTAGTATTTATTTACTCTATTATTTCAAAGTATATTCCTTTCATTTCTGTGTTAGAAATTGTCTAGATGCATGGTTTTACACATAAACAATTTCACATAAAACAGTTTTGTGACAACCGCGACTTTTGAAGTATTATTCCGACATTTTTTCGTACCGTTTTTTTATTTACATTTTGTTTTGACCCTGCTATGTATTTATTTTGGTTATTTGGCGTTTATCGCGTATTATTTATTCATTTATTATTTGGTTGCGTTTTATGCACGTATGAGTTTATCGAATTCATATTTACTATCGGAGTATTGTATATGTATAAGTTATGTCGGGTTTAGTATCATTTGGTTCTCGTCTTTCGTGACGAAAACCGTATTAGGACCTAAGTGCCTTGTAGAAATAAGTATGCTCGAAAGATAAGTTAGGGTGACTTATGTCTTTGATTATGCGATAATATTAACGTTAAAATGTATTATTATTACTATTATTACTATTAATGAACCAGTATTATTATTATTATTATTCTATCACCATTATAATTATTTTCAAAATTTTCCTTAACGAGATTTTAACGGAAAAGTTTTATGGGTAAGTTCCTTAACGGAATTTGCTAGGTAAAACAACATTCCACCTACTTGACCCTTTGCATTCCTTTCCTTTTCCTTTTATTCCCTTCCCCACTCCCCCCCCCCCCCCCCCCCCCCCCCCCTTTTTCCTTTCATTTTCCCCTTTCACTTTCTCTCTCTAGAAAATACCTACCAAACATCCTCTTCCTTCTCTCTAGAAAATCCTGAGATTTCACTATCAAAATTTATTTTCGAAGCTTGAATATCGATCTACACACTTATCTTCACCATCCTTCCGGTTTTCTCTTCGATTTGGTAAGGTTTTCTCCATTTTCATTTGAAACTTTATTTCTAGATCTAATTGTAAAAACACCTCTTTTCAGCTTTAAAACCCGAGATTTATTAAGTATTTCTACACCTAATCATATCCTAAGAACATAGCGTAACATCAGTGCAACATAGCGTAACATCAGTGCAACATTAGCTTAACATCAGTGCAACATAGCGTAACATCAGTGCAACATCAGTGTAACATAGCGTAACATCAGTGCAACATCAGCGTAACATCAGTGTAACATAGCGTAACATCAGTGCAACATCAGCGTAACATCAGCGCAACAGTTGCGCAACAAGCACCGAAACAACCTATTTTGACCCCTGAAACATGTTGCGTAACACCTTTCTTGCCCGTATCAAACCCTAACGAAACAAAGCCCTAAAGTGGTGCAACAAATTGTATATTTTCATATTATCGCCCGGTTTTCCTTATATAAACCCTAAACTTTATTCAAACCCGATTATACCTACGTAATAGTAAACGTAAAGTATTATACTCATTCACACATACGTTTTGAACTCAAAACGTAATAACAACATGAAAGATGATAATTATTAACACGGTTTTGTTAAAAACGTATAACCTTCGATAAAATACTCTTCCCTCCAAATAGCGAGCGTAATCATGAATTTATTAGAGTAATCGTATATTGGTATCATATGACACTTTATAGAATAGTCCTTGATCTAAAATGCTTTGAAACGTCTTTTTATGACTTATTCTCGTCAAATACTTTGAACGTTGACTTTTTTTATCAACATTGACAAGTATCGTGTATAGTTGAATTTAACTAAAGTCAACTCTCGTTAAACCCTTTAGAAAGTCATTTCAAACTACTCTACTTAAAGATTATTCAAAATGTCGGGCGTTTACTTTTAGTTGACTTTGACTTCTCTCGAGATCGTTGACTTTGACCTAGTCAACTACCGTTGACGTTGACTTCAACCAAATCTTGGTAACTCTATTCTATTCAACCGATACTCCTGTTACTCATCTCCGACTCGGGAAATCATTCATCGTTGATCGTCATTAGTGACTTATGCAAACAATACCCTCCATTAGTCGTTATCGACTCAAGGTACCATTTATCGTCCTCGACCCGAAATATCGTTCACTCTTATTCGTCACGATAAATCGAAATACTTTTATCATACATTCTTTATCTTAACTCGAAATAGACTAACCTTTCGAACACTCTATATGAACTATACAATATAACGACTTTCAATAAAAAGGCAAAACCCTACTAGATTTATCGAGATACTTAGAATTATTTGATATCTTTATGCTAGGGCACTTAGGCAGTGGAGCATATTCTCCTAACTGTGTCTACCCGACATAGTATTGCTGATATGTGAGTTATTCGTTGCCCTTTTTACTATTTTTAAACCTTGGGCATGTTAAGCGTTATTGTAAAATATGTATGTATATATGTATTTTGATTATGTTATGATATTGTGCCTTTAGATGATGCAGACGTATGGCAGTATGAGGCCCTCACACCTGTTAATGTATTTAGCCGACGGGGCATATATATAGATCTATATGGGTTTTACAAACCCTCATTACTCACGTATGTGAGGGGATGTTATCACCGACCACATATTTGGTATTATTATGTAGCATGACACGCGTATTGAGGGTTGTATTGTGTATTATTCTAAGGGTCAGGTGTATTGGAGTATCTATAATATTGAACTATCTAAAGCTGAGCACATATCGTATTATGGTTATTATTCAATTATTACTTGATTGACATTATTTCTATTGGTCTTATGTATTTCAACAGGGTCAAAACTTATTCAACTATCGAGTGTATTTAATGTTTTATAAAATACGAATAATTCACCAACTTTATGTTGACTTCGTATTATTTTTAACGCTTTTCAGAAGATTGAGATTTTACATCGATTATGGAGTACATATTTGATATTGAATTTTGAGGATTTCGAAGAGACTTGACTAGACGTAGTTCGGTTGCTCTATTATTTGTGTGGACTTCGAGGAGACTTCGCTAGAGGTAGTTTAGTTTCTATTTGAGCCACAAACTTGTATTTACATTGTATTTATTGTACTCCTAAACTTTATTAAATGTAAACTTAATGTTGTAGTTTCTATTCGATGTAATATTTGTCGTCTTCTGATACCTATGTTACTGTACACCTCGGGTTTCGCCTGAGCGGGGTGTGACAAATTTTGGGCTACAATTATAGTGTGAAGATAACACAAGGGCTTACATGTAACATTTCCTTTTTTAAATGAGTCAGAACAGTTAGTTAAGTTATTTCACAGTTAAGTGTTAGTTAGTGTCAGACTGCATAAAATACATTTAACCGGATTGTTTACACAAAATTAGTTTTCATTATTTTATTATTATTTATAAAAATCAGATTTAGTTTTCTATACAAACGAAAATATATATATATATATATATATATATATATATATATATATATACATACATAAGGTTTATTGGCGGGGTTTCTCAAACCCGTGTCACTTTTGTAACCGACCGATCCAGCATGCACGAAGTCTTAGTCCCGTGTCACCCACCCTAGTACTAGGTTTCGAACCCGTGACCGCCCACACAAAGGTGACAGATAATAACCATTGAGACAATATATATATATATATATATATATATATATATATATATATATATATATATATAGGGGTAGGTTAAAGTAAAAAGTTTTTAAAATAAAAAGAGTAGGAAGCAATCCTGGCCCTCCATTTGTTTTGATCTTCACGGTGGCATCATTGTAAATAAGTCGAACTTTCGGGGCATTAATATAACATATTAAATATACCATCCCGTCATTTACCTACCCTCATTTCATCCCCAATTTTTTACAGATCTGATTTCAAAACCCTTAAAACCTTCAACACGGTAAAAATCGTCCGAAAACCCTAATCCTTCACCACATACATTTTGTTGAACAAATACTCTTTAAAGCTCGTCAATGGCACCGAAAAAACAACAAGAAGATTCAGCGGAAAATTTAAGAGGTATGATATCTATTTTCTATCATCTGATTTTTAATTTAAATGTTTAATTTTAACTTTTAACTTGTTTATATAGCTAATAGAAGAAGCGGTATACTTGCTAGCCAGTTTAGATCTGAACTTCCTAAAGTTTCATATATTACATTAGACAATTCTGATAGTGAAGCTCCGAAAAACCCAGAAAAAGAAGGTAAAATTTACATTATTTAGTTACTAGATTCTTTGTGCATTAAATTTGTTTTTACATAACGTGTGCACTGATTTTGTGTGTGGATAGGTGTTAATCAACAACGTGTGCATTGATTTATGTCGATAAAAGTTTTTTATACAGTAAAATACATTGTGCATATGTTTAGATATAAAAATATATGTACCTCTGTGTATAAAGTAAAATACATTGTGCATTGGTTTACGTTGATTTTATATGCATTGGTTTTACCTCTGTGTATAAATATTATCATTAACGTTTGCGTTGATTTTATGTAAAAACAATTTTGTATAGGTTTTAGATACTAAAAATATATGTACCTCTGTGTATAAAGTCTTACCTCTGTGTATAAGTACCTCTGATTTTTAGGTGTGCATTAGTTTATTATCATCGTTGTCTACGTTACATAAATTAATGAATATATGTACCTCTGTGTATAAAGTCTTACCTCTGTGTATAAGTCTTACCTCTGTGTATAAGTACCTCTGATTTTTAGGTGTGCATTAGTTTATTATCATCGTTGTCTACGTTACATAAATTAATGATATTACATTATGAAAAGTCTGTGCATAAAAAATAATATAAAAACATTTGTATAAAAAAGTTTTATATCCCTGATTTTAATGTGTTATTCACTTATGCAGCTGATCCAATAAATAATGATGAAAATGACTTTGCTACACCACCACCAATAAATAATGATGAAGATGACTTTGCTACTCCACCACCGTTGCAACAACCGGTTGTTAGTAAAAAACGGGTGAAGTCTACTGCTAAGAAACGTGTGAAGTCTACTGCTAGGAAACCAAAAGAGGATACTAGGTCGAAACCATTACCGGTAAAAAGAATACGCTCAAGAGCTCCAATCATAAATTTGTATCAAGTGATGAATAACCTCACCGAAGAGCAAGAAGTTGCTGTGAAGGAAATGGGATTTGGATGTTTCCTCAAGTTTAAAATAAGTGAAATCCCAACCCAGCTTGGCTATTGGATCATAAAAAACTTTGACATCAACGAAAGTAAGATTAACAGCGTGAATGGATTTGTGAAAGTTACGAAAAAATCAGTCAAAACCACATTAGGTATACCCGATGGCCATATTAAGATAGACTATACGAAAGCTGTAAAAACTAGTGGCAGAATGCTTAAAGAATGGAAATCTCAGTTTGTCGGGATTCAGAAAATCTATGTCAAAGAATTAGTTGACACCATGTTAGACCAAGTCGATGTTGGAAGGTTGTTCAGACTTAATTTTCTGGTTTTATTTGCATCGGTTATGTGTGAGTGCATAAAATGTGGAACAGTCAACACCAGATTCTTATATTACGTCAACAATGATGACGATATAAAAAACATGGATTGGTGTGGCTATCTCTTCGATTGCCTAAGAGAAACAAGAAATAAGTGGAAAAATGGAACTCATTTCAACGGACCATTAGTATTTATGTTGGTAAGTAATTATTGTATTAACAGATTCTTCTTCTATATAAAATAATTATTGTATTAACATATTCTTCTTCTATAGGTACATTTTGGGAATTCAGTAAACGAGACCAAACAATCAATTGATAATTGGGATTCTAAAATGTTGAACATGTTGGAAAAAAAAGAAGTGAGAGGTGGACATTTTGGTAGCAACTTACCAAAAAGTGTAAAATCAAAATTTGTGAAGCGAAAAAGAAGTGAAACTGAAGGGGAATGTTCAAAAAAGAAGCGCACCAAAGTAGTGGTGGATGAATCAAATGCTCCCACATATGACATTCCGGAAGAACGTGAAGAATATGGACTTGAAACTGAAGGGGAATGTTCAAAGAAGAAGCGCACCAAAGTAGTGGTGGATGAATCAAATGCTCCCACAGATGACATTACGGAAGAACGTGAAGAATATGGACTGAAGGCACCGAAAGATTCAGTAATGCAGAATGTTGATAAAGAAAAGACGGCTGAAAAAGTGAATTCTGAACAAGATGAAGATATGACTGCTCAACAAGATAAAGATATGACAGCTGTACAAGATGAAGATATGACAGCTGAACAAGATGAAGAATTGATGGATTTGAATGTAAATTGTGCTTTTGAACCATATGTGCAAGCTGACCACGATGAAGATAATGAAATGAATGACCAGTTTGTGATGGACGAAAAAAATGAAGCTGAAAAAAACAATGAAGAAATTCGTGAACCAGATTGCCCCGCTCAAGAAAACTAGGAGAAAGACAAAAATGCCGATGAAACACTCCCGTTTACCCCGAATATTTTTGTCGGTCTTAATACACCCGATGAATTTGTCAACGTGGAGAAAAATGTTTCACAAGAGAGCATAACACAGGATAAACAGCCACAACGTCTTGAGGTACATAAAATCCTTTTTTTGTTAATTTATCATTAATTTTAGTGCATACCATTTATATAAAAAACTCGATATTATTGTCCGCATTATTTTCAGGAGTTCGAAAATGAAATATCATTAAAACTTCATATGATAGAGTGGTTGAGAGAAGAAGTTGGTGATTTAATAGAAAAGGGAGAAATTAAATTTGGAGATAATAAGATTTTAAAAACGTTGAAGGTAAGAATGGAAAACATCTTCAATGAAAAAAATCAAGAAAAAAGTGAGAATCCCGCTGAGAAGGAATGTGAGCAGGAAAAGAATAACGTGAATAGTTGTGAAGATTCAGGAAGCCCATTTTCTTACCCTTTTGAAGTACTTGAAGCCCTTAGTAACTGGAACAAAAAAATAAAGGAAAATAGTGAAAATTCAGACCTTTCACCAAAAGAAGCCCCATTTGCTGTTTTTAATTCAGTTCCAACTTTTAATAGTGAGAAAATGGACCTTTTAAGAGAAACGCTTAGTAAAATTTGCAATGAGGTGAATGTTATTGCTGCTTTAGATGAATCAAACAGCCAGATGGTGGTGTATCAAGAATTTGGACACCAGTTAGAACAAAAGTTTGTAGATGATAGTTTGATTGGGAAGGTTGAAGGGAATGAAGACGATGCACATATGGATGTTATTTGCAGTCCCGAAACCAGTAACAGAATGGAGCACGAAAATGAAGTTGAACTCCACATGGACCTACCGAAAATAATATATGTTAAAGATGTCAGTGCAGTGGCTGCTTCAGCTCAAAAACCGCCACTCCCACCTGCTCTGAGGCAAACAAAAGAAAAAATACGTGCATTACATGCTGCATCAAACTTAAAGTTGCTGGGAAGTTCACACGATGTAGATCAGAGATTGAAACGCAATTTGAAACTTCCTGCCACAAGCAAATCACCTTATGTGATTAGGGAAGTACTTTTAACAAAACCAACAAGCAATGAAATGCTCATCTCAGAATACGCGTTTCAGGGTTGCTCGAAACAAAGTAAGTAAAAAAAGTATATGTAAACAATTTGTTGAAATTCATAACTTTTATTTAAAATCTCGTGAATAACAACATACTGTCTTTTATTTTCTTACAGTGATATTATATTTGAGCACAATGGCTTCACTGTAGAAAGACGTGTATTCGAGTGTTTTCATCCAGAATTGATGATTCTACCTGAATCAATCGACTTGTGGTCACACATTATGAATGCTGAAGAGAAGAAAAAATCTCCCGATGCTCATACACGATTATTTTGCCATACTTCAATGATGGTATGTTTTTATAAATTTTGCTATAAGATTTTTTTTATTAGGAAAACTAATTTACAAACTGTTAATATTGATTAACTGACAGTTAGTTTCAAACCTGGTAAACAGTAGTGTCCTTTAGCGTCATTACGTTAAGAATATTACTGTATAATTTCTTATTTTTTTTTAAACAGACGGAAGAAATGTTAAGTCAATCAATAGATGATGGGATTTTGTTTGAGATGTTCAGAGAAAACATGGATGGTGTTTTAAAATGCTCAGAATATGGCAACCTGAACAACGTGGATTTGGTAAAAAAAAAAAAAAATTAATAAAATAAGTGTATATTATTTGTAATGGCTTTTTTAAAAACCCGTAACTAATTTTCTTTTGCAAAACAGGTTTTCTTCCCAATAATCCAAGATGTGCGTTTTTATCTCATATGTTATAATCTGTGTACCCAAGAGTGTCATATCATGGATAACAAAGAATACGCTAAGGAAGAGGATGATATAAATAAACAATATGATGGTCTTCCAAAGTTACTTGTAAGTATCATTTCTTTTACATTATAATTGTATGTTAAATTTGAACCTAAACCAAAAATAATGTTTAACTGATAATTTGAAAATATATAATATGTTGGTAATATTTGAATTAAAATATGTGCATCTCTTTTTTTATTTTCTACAGGATGAGTTGTTTTGTGTCTATCTCTCCCTCGCGTCTCATCCATCTTCTGGAAAAATGAATAACAAAGAAGCAAAAGTTGTACGTTTGAGATGGAGAACTAAGCTAAACGGAGTAGACTGTGGGATTTTTACAATGAGGCACATGGAAATGTATCGAGGTGAACTGATTAAGGATTTTGATCCATCTTTGAGGAAAGAAGGTCGATTACAAAAAAACCAGTCGGAAGTCTTGAGAAGGAAATATGTTGCGAAAATGTTGATGTTGAATTTGAATGAAAAAAGGTCTGTTGTTCTCGAGGAAGCTGCGGAATTCAGCAAGTATTCTCCCAGTTACAAGAAATATTTGAAGAAACATGCACGTGAAAAAATTGCACAACGTTTATGAATTTTACTATGAATATGGGTTGTAATAGACATTAGAATCAGAAGAATATTGCTCGTTTATTTTTGGTGGTAGCACTTCAGACTTTGTTGTTTTGCTTTAAATATTAGTTGTTTGCTTTGAAACTTTGTAGGAAAAATGGTTGCTTTGAATGTTAGTTATTTTCGAATGCTCCATTTTAAATGTTAGTTGTTATATATATTTGTCGTTTATTGTTAGTTGTTACAAAAACTATAAACTTATAATTGAATAAAATGTAACATATTTTTTAAAAGTTTAAAAAAGAGTAAACTTTAACAACACTAAGTTTTTGTCACAATTTACACAATTATAATTATGTGCCTTTAAAATAAAAAGGGTTGTCCGAAATAAACATAAAAAGGGTTGTCGCTGCTAGGATTCGAACTCGTGTTGCCTCAAACACAACACACTATCTTACCGTTTGCCAAGTGGGTCTTATTCCGAAATAAACAGGGGACTAAATCTATTTAACCTAATATAAATGATGGTAGGAGTGAAAAATAAAATTAAAAAGGGTTGTCGTTGCTAGGATTCGAACTCGTGACACCTCAAAGACAACACACTATCTTACCGTTTGCCCAGTGGGTCTTATTCCGAAATAAACAGGGAACTAAATCTATTTAACCTAATATAAATGATGGTAGGAGTGAAAAATAAAATTAAAAAGGGTTGTCGCTGCTAGGATTCGAACTCGTGACCCCTCAAACACAACCTACGTGGATTGGGCCAGACCAGTCCATATATGGATCTTTGACTAATTACTTTTGCTGGACCAGTCCATATAAAAACTTATATTTGAAAAAAAGAAATCAAAGGCAGCAGTAAACAACTGAACACATCAAAATCAAAAAAAAAAAATATAAAATCTATTTACATAATCGAAAAAATCTTTACACGAAAAAAAGAAATCCAAAAATGTGGATTTCATTTATTAGAAAAAACATAGAAAAAAATGTTTATTGTTGTGCACGAGAAGCTTCCTTTTCCGCTTGCTTTTTCTTACAATTTCGCGAGTAATGATCGTTCACCATCTTAAAACAAGTCTTACATTCTCTCAATTTCTTTCCAGACTGTTCAATAGCTATCTCGGCTTGTGAAACAATTCTTTTCTTTGAACCGCAACCTTTATTACGAATATCTGTAGGGACCTTAACAATATCCGCATCAGCAACAGGTTCGGAAACTCTAAGCAGTGAACACATCAAATCATTTTTGTTCAATTTAGGTGGAACGGGAACTTCAACAGAAATACTTTCGAGTAGTTCTTTTTGTTTCTCTTGATATAAACGCAGTTTACTAATGTCATTTGCAAGACGATTAACAGATTCTTCAACACTTCTATATATGCCACGAAACGCATCTTCTATGTATTTGCTCAAATTCCCCAACTCAGCAACAACATTTGGACGAACAGGGTTAGGAGAAAGAGCATCTTTTGACCACCTTCGTAGCAAGTATTTGGGTGGTATTTGGTTAATTTTACACATCCTAAAAACGTAGAATATGTGACGACAAAGTAGACCATAAGACTCGAAACGTTTGCAACTGCAGAAAGTTGTTTCATCAGATTGATTAAACGAAACCTACAAAAAATAAAAAGTAACGAATTTATTGCAAAAAAAAAAGTAATAATTCTGAAAATAAACGGTGAAGATACAAGTGTTATCAGTCCTACTCTTGGTTTCAATATCAAAACCATGATCTATCACAAATATATATACTCTCTCTCTTTCTTACTATTTTATTTTCGATAATATTAGGACATCGGGGCATAACTACGGAACTTGGTTTTAGTATTAAGGTATACTCTTAACATATGGGACGTTGGAGGTCAAAAGACTATACGGTCTTACCGGAGAAACTACTTTGAGCAAACTGATGGATTGGTGTGGGTTGTCGACAGTTCGGATCTTAGGAGGCTGGATGATTGTAAATTTGAGCTGGATAATCTATTAAAGGAAATTTAAATGACAAAAAAGTACCTGGAAACAACGACTGTTCCCATTCCATTCATCACCAACTACGTCAACATTGTTGGTGTTGCGATTAGTAACATCAAGAATGTTATAACTTTGGATACCATCACCACAGCTCCTAGAAATTGAATGACACGACATCAATGGAGCATAGATTTCATCTTGAACATCGAAAAAAAGTGTTCGTGTATACTTATCAGCAGCATATTTCTCGATAGGGAGACTTGTTTTAAGATTTGGAGCTGAATAACTCGATTCGTGATCATTCTTATCATGAGTAAACCGTTGACAATCAATAGCACTGTCGAAATGACTAAGAAATTCAACAAGAGTCAACTCTGAGTTAGTCAACTTTCCAAAGAAGTGATTCTCACTCTCCGAACGAGATGTAGTACGCATAAGGCCAGACATTGGTTCGTCACGATAAAATGCAGGAATCCAATCTGCCCGTAAATCAAACATATCAGAAAGCCAATTGTTAGCCTCGAGAGAGAAATCTTGTATGATGGAGCACCACTCTTTCTCGAATACATCCGGTGATATTTTGTCCGTCCACACAATGTTACAAACTCTTTTCTTGAATGTTGTATTACCACTTAGAGTTGGACCTACCTGTGAAAACAAAAACTAAAAACTAAAAAAAAAAACAAAAAAGAAAACCATAAAAAAAGGAAAAACAGAGATGTGCACTCGAAAAAATATACCTTCTTAGTAAACTTCTGCATTATATGCCACATACAAAGACGGTGTCTAGAATCTGGAAAAACAGAAGGAATTGCTTGCTTTATTGCGGGGTCTTGATCTGTTACCAAAATTTTGGGATCTTTACCAAATGCAGTTTTAAAACTATTAAGTAACCACTTGTACGATACAATGTTCTCTTTTGCAAGCAAACCAGCTCCAAATGTCACACAACGATTGTGATTATCAATACCCGTAAAAGGTACAAAAACCATCTTGTATCTAAATAAAAAAATACAAATAAATTAACTAAAAAAACAAAATAATACTCAAAACTTCATAGATACAAAAAAAAAAAGATTTTTACTTGTTTGATCTGAAAGTGGCATCAAACGACACAATATCACCAAATGCATCATAATTCCTCTTTGCTTGACCGTCAGCCCAAAACAAACAACAAAGAGTATTTGTATCATCAGTCAAATAGTCCATAAAAAAACCTGGAAAAAACAAAGAGAAATGACTGAAAAAACAAAACAAAAACTAGTAATAAAAAACATATATTGAAAAAAAAAAAGTTATGCACAGTAGGGAAATGTACCTGGACAAAATTCTTGTTTACTCTTCAACTTCTGAATTAACATCTCTGCATCGCGATCACCAACAAATAAACTGAGTTCACGTTTGAAGTTTTTACAATCATTTGCACTAGCCCCAATGTTTTCGAAACCACCATACAACTCTTTCATCAATTTAAAACCCTTGACTGGTCCATAATTTGCAACAGAAATATGGTACAGAAACTGCTTTTTGGTATACGACAAATCACGATATGCCTTTAAAAACTTCCTATCTTTCTCATTAACCATCTCGTGATTATGCTCTTCAACAAACATATATACCTCGTACATGTTATCTTTTCTTTTTTTGATTCTTACTTGAGCTTTACATCCACAACGAATAGAAGCCCGATTTCTTTTTATTATGTTACTATCTACATTCTCTTTTCCTATATGCCCTATACTATTTTCAAATTTACTCTTCGGTTTAAAACCTTCCCTGCTGCAGTAAAAATACTTCAAATTTGGGTCTGCACAGTTAGGATTATACGCTCCACCCCTTTTACACTCAAACCCAGATTTGTGTGCATAGGATCTGTAGAAATCATACGCCTGGTCAACCGATAGAAAAACAGCACCTTTTAAAGGTTTCGGAGATACATCGGGAATAAAAACTCTAGATGTAGTGATAAACTCAAAACCTAAAACGTTGTCTTCGTCTGTTCAAAAAAACGATCAAAAATTAAAAAATTTTAATTAAGAATAAACATAATAAATGTGCTGCTTGCATATGTTTGAATAAAGAAAATAACATAATAAACAGATAAATAAACTGTGCATCAGTTTCAAAAAAAATAAAAACACAAAAACAGGTGTGAACAGTTTGTAAAACCAAATAAGTAAAATTCATTGCAAAAATTGTTTAAAAAAGGTAGTAAATTCATGTGTGTTATCAAATATTCTTGTGCATATGTCTGTTCATACTAATAATATACATCCAAATAAACACAAATAACACCACAAAAAACATAAACCCTAAAATTAAGCAACACAAAAACAGTATACATATATAAAAAATTGATATCACTATTAAAAATCAATACTTTTTAAAACAGAAAATCTAATTGATAAAATCGATTAGCTAAAATTGTCGTTAATTTAGCAAAATAATTCACTAACATAAAAAACCTAAATTTTTACAAACGATTTAGGAAAAAAAAAACAAAAAATTGAATTTTCGAATAAGAAATACTTACACTCATTAGCAGTTGAAGAACCTGTAGCTACCGAATCCATTACGATTTTCGAAAAATTGAAGAAAATCAGATGAACGATTACAAAAAAAATTGAAGAAAAACGGGTATTCACAATTGAAAAAAAATATGTATTTATAATATAATAAAGAATATCTACCTCTAAAATATGTACAAATCTCGCGCGAAGAAGACGAAGTAAAAAACTCAATTAGGATTCATCCCTGCGAAGAAGACGGTAAAAAAAAAAGAAATCAGCGCGAAATGACCATTTTGCCCTTTCACGGGTTTTTTTGGGTTTTTAATTTCGGGACACGTGTCAGCCCCACAACCCTCCCTATTCTTTTTATTTTCAAAGACTTTTTATTATATCCTATTTCTATATATATATATATATATATATATATATATATTATATATATATATATATATATATATATATATATAATTAACCAACATTATCACCTACAACTTTCTAGAATATTTATGGGTATTATTTTAATAAATAATATTTAATTAGATATACATGCAAATTGATTTATGTAGTTTATTTTATTTATTATTTAATTAAAATTCGGATTAAATATGCATTTGTAAAACACAGTAAATCTTTATTTTGGGCATCCATATCTCATAAAAACTCTCTTAAATAGTATATTAATATGTATAAACCCCTTTTCAATATTTTATTATTAGTTTTGCTAGAAAGTTTTAGATATGTATTTATTTTGTATTTTTGATAAAAAACCAATGACCAAACTATTAAATAGTTTTCTATGAGAGAGAAGTTTCCAACACTATAAATACAAGGCTTTGGCCACTGTTATAAATCACAATTTTTGGGAGAAGCGTAGGAGGCCGGTCGATTAAGGGAAAAGAGGGGAAATCGATTTGCAAGTTTTTTCGGTTTAAAGTTTCTAGTTATTTTTTTTAAGTAATCTGAAACCCTAATTCCTTTTCTTTTGATTTTCGATTTCTATATCTATATGAGTTTTCATAAACCTAATTTTACTAAACTGTATGTTTGATTTTAATTCACATCTAATTGATTGATGTTAGATTAGATCTAAACAACATTAATTCGATAATCTTAGATCCTTAACATGAACATATTTTACAAACAATTTTCAAAACCCTATTTTTTATACATACATATTCGACCGAATATATACATATATATTTATTTTATTTATTTAATATTATTATATGATGTATAAACAATTTATGTATTAAACCCCTATAGATGCGAGTTGGCTAATACGTGTTAGATACTTTATAAACTATTCCCAAATAGGCTCACCTATTTAAATCGATAGTTAGGCTAGATTAAGGAGGACATTATCCTAATGAGAACGACTATTAACAAGTGGTACTCCCACTACCCCTATCACCATCTTACATGGTTCACTTAAGAGCTACCGAAATAGTTTAGCTAAATAAAGTAGGTTAACAAACATGACGGAATAGGTTCAATATATAAATAGAAAATACTACATAATATAGATAGTGTTATTTATAGAAACTTACTATTTTTGATAACTTACTATTTATAGTAACTTATTACCTTTGGGAAAAAAAATACTATTTTCAACAACTACTATGTGACATCCGTCTAAATTTCAGGTGATTTCCGTATTCAGTATCTTCGAGATATATTGTGATTGTTCTTAATTGTACTTTTACCGTAAACGTGTTTGTGTCGGAATCGAATCAGAATCAATAAATGAATCCTAATATCAAGAAAACACATAATGAACTTGCCTAAGTTCATTTCATGACAAATCGTAAACTTTCAACTAACAAAAATACTTAACGATAACGAAAACGAAAAACGAAAAATGCTGAAAAATTACACGGTGCGCAGCCCTACCTACTTAGGGCGGCGCCCTCCCCTGACGAAACTCTTTTTCTTAACTTTGGTGACTCATTTGTGCATGGATTCTCAAAGCCACACCTGTCCTAACTCGTTTAAACCTCCCAAACATCACAGGGATTCAGTCCCCAAGGCTAGTATTACCCCACTCTTTCCTTTTTCTTTTCTCTCATAACTCACAAACAAAACACACACTACAAACACAAACATCCCCTCCTCTCTCTAAAGCTCCCCATTTCCAGTCACATTTTGTAGAAGAAAACACACCAAAACACCTCTGAAAAATCGTCCTAATAATCAAGGTAGCAAGAAGAAGTTCATCCATTCAATTGCATAAACGTTTTTCTCCATTTTGAAGCTAAAATCTCCAACAAATCAACATAAAATCATTTCTCTCGGGTAAAAACTCTTCTAATTACTGTTATTACTCATAAAACTCATTTCATGTTAGATCAATAACCTAAAAACATGTTTTTATGAAGTTTCATAACGATTTATATACAAAAACGGGTTTTTATAAATCATTACATAGATCCTCATTTTTGTGGTTAAAAAGCTTACATAAACTGTTAAATAGATGTATTTTGAAGTTTATAAAAATCTACCATTAAAACGATCATTTTTACCACGAAAACGATTTCGGAAGGATCTGTCAACACGGGTGCCGCCCTCCTTCACCAGGGTTGCGCACCTGGCTGCTAACTGCTCCCGAAAATCGTTTTAACTCGATAATAATCGTCACCTTGAACCTGTCCTTTCGAAACTGAATTTACGAAACTGTAATGAATAAATGCTTGTGTTTACGGTGACTACTTGGACTTATATACATCATATTGTGTTGGTAAATATAAGTAAATATTGCTATGAAAAATGTAAAGTGGGAAAGTGTTGGAAAATTTGGACTTAAAAATTATAGCGTAGAAACGCTGTCCGATTTTCGTTAGACCTTAACAAAACCTTTAAAACTTAAGCATTTAATTTAATAAATTATATCACTTACTCGAAACTTGGTATGTTCTAGGCCTTAATTGATTCTGACGCGTTCGACTTCCTTCCGCACAAGCTTAACTATTCGCAATCCGTGAGTTACATCCCCACTATTATTACTGTTTTTTACAACTCTTTTGGGGGAAACATGAAAATCAAACTTTTTATGAACTTAGATGCGTATGCTTCTTATTTGCGACACTCGACACTCTTATAAACTTATGATTAATTGTATGTTACGAAATCTCCGTTGACTTTTAATGAGAATATAACTGCTCGTAAGTGCTTACTATCAGTTTAAATTAAATTATTGCCCAGTTTTCGTAACACACAGTTTTCGTAACACACTATTAGCTTCTTAAGCCGTTTAGTATATGGGTATCGATACTTAGGAAAGGACCGTTCCTTACTTAGATGGAAATCTAAGTACATATTACTAATTCAGAAATACTCCTCGTAGATAGTGCGGGGTACGGGGCCTCACGGTCGGTTAATCGGTTTAATGTGAACACTTATGGTTATATTATCCCAAGAGGTTGAATTCAATATTCCAATCAATAGTTTTCTTTATACGCATATCTTTTACTCGCATACACATATAGATATATACGGAGGCGCAAAATTATATTCTTTATGCGTATATATATATAGAGATATACGATGCCGTAAACATCTTTACAAGTATTGTTGTACTAGTCCGTGAACATTCTTACAAATATATACACTTTCTAGCACCAAATCGCTTCATTTCTGTTAGGAAATCTTTTATACTTATATACTTGAAGTAAGTCATTTTTAGTCGAGGAATAGAAAACTATAACCCAGTCACTACTTTATGTAGTTGACACTTTTTCTCATGTTTCAGGAAACCAAGTGTAAGGACTTGCAGTGCATAGCTTTTGGACGGGTCAGGCAAGTCACGTGATTCATGAATCGGGAGAAGACCTTGTTTCACATTTTGGGAATTACTTTTGAAATTCATACTTATGTATTTTGTTGTAATGAAATTCTAAACACTTGGTTATTTTCGAACATGTAAACGTTTGACTATTTATTTTAAATGACTTGAAACCGTTTGAATTTATTATACCTCGTGTTATGATATCGACGCTCTTCACATCATGTGTTTCCGCTTTAGCGGGGTGTGACAGACTTGGTATCAGAGCACAATGTTATTGAGAATACGGGTTTTCAAAATTTTCAAAATTTTCGAAACGAAACTATAACCAAGGATTTTTCGAAAAATCATTTCACGAGTTTTAAACGTTAGTAGATTAATTCCGAAATTGCATGATTTGTTTCCAACTATGCGTAACTTGATCAACTACGCCTAGTTCGAAATAAATTATGCAAGAACGGAACGTAATTGCTATCATTAACGGTTTTCGAGTCGAAAATTCCCGGTCCCACTGATTCCCGATTCTCTCATGACTGACCCGTACATGTATTTCATTTACATTTTACTTTTTCCCCGATACTCACGTGTACCGTTTATTCGCAGTTACGACCTGTCTCGCTCGTCACACTCCCGTTCACAGTCGAACTCCCAATCACGAATGGAGTTCTCCAACGAAGTCTCGGACGACTTCACGGCATCTGGAGCTCAGCACCACAGTACCACGGATCCTTCTTAGGAGAGCTCGATGGCATTCACCAACAGCCATGGCACGTCCAGTCCGAGGACGGTTATGCCAGTCGCACCACCGGTTCCGGTTGCAGCCCCACAGCAACGCGGACCGTCAGGTTGACTGCTCGCAAGCAGGTCACCCTTCCCGGTCGTTTGCCGAATCTTATGATGGGTCAGCCAACTCCCGACCCAGCCAGAGCTACCCCTCTTCAGATGTCGCTGCACCCCGACGACCCATACGCAACATCGCGTACGTCGACTATGGATCAGTACACTTGGGAGCAACTCCGCGGCTACTCGATGCAGCGCCTCGACGGTGCGGGACCATCTCGGCCATCCATGATGCCACCGAGTCGGAGGTTCACCCCGTCCGAGTATCATGCACTTCGCCAAGACCTTCAGGGTCTTACGGAGGAGGCTGAGCAGCGGGCTCGTCCGCTGTTCGAGGTCTCTGACGCCGCTCACCGTTTGACTGAGCAGTCTATCCGAGTCATCTCCTCGACTCAATATACTTCGAGGACTGTTCAGCGCCTCGTGACCGCATGCTTGATTATGGGAACCCTCATAGTCGTCATCTTGATGAAGATGTTCCTGGATAGGAGCCGTTAGATTATTTCCTTTATTTCGTATTGTATTCGTATTTGTATTTGTATTTCGGATTAAATTTATTATTATGAACCTTGTAACCAACTATTATAGCTATGGAATGAATTTCTATCTTTATTTCCGTACTTGTCTATTATGTTTGAATTGTATTATCATTCCTTGATCGCTTATCGTGCGTGCACTATCTATCCCTCCTATATACTATTTGTGTTATTGTCGTTATTCATTATTTAAATTTTTATCGCGTATTCCTATTTGTGCGTTCTAAACTGGTTTCCCTTTTCTGTTGTAGAATCATGCCTCCTAAGAGAAGCAATGCAAGTTTGGTAGTTGAGCAGGTTGCTACGCAACTTAATGCTGCCATTCCCCACATGATCGCCCAGATCACTGCTGGGATCAACCAGGGAAACTAGGGAAACAACCAAAACCAGCAAGAAAACAACAACGAACAAGACCAGGACGAAAACCAAAACCAAAAGCAAAATCAACACCAAAACCCTAACCCGAACCAGCAAGGAAACCGCCCTGGCTGCACTTACAAGGGCTTCATGGCATGTAAGCCAAAAGAATTTCACGGCACCTCTGGTGCTGTAGGGCTAGTATCGTGGATCGAGAGTATCGAATCAGTCCTACATATCAGCCTATGTGTTGAATATGAGAAAGTGGAGTATGCCTCTTGTGTACTCCACGGACGGGAATTATCACGGTGGAACCTCGTGGTCCAAACCCGAGACAGAGCCGCCGGCTATGCCCTATCTTGGAAAGAATTCAAGAAGCTAATCTTAGATGAGTATTGCTCCAAGAGCGAGGTATAGAAGCTCGAGGCAGAGCTATGGAACCACAAGATGGTCGGAAACGACATCGACGGTTACACTGCCCGCTTTTACGAGTTGGCACGCTTGGTACCAAAGATGGTAACCCCGGAGGAGAACATGATCGACCGTTACATCTCCGGTCTCTCTCCTGAAATCAGAGGAATGGTCATCTCTTCTGAACCTCTGACAATCCATAATGTTGTTGTCCTAGCGCACCGCCTGACAAAAAACCTCCTCTCCTCACAAGCACCCGTCAAGAAAGAGGAGAGCGACAAAAGGAAAGTCAATCACCCGCCGAGGAGGAGTGATCGAAACAAGAAGTCCAGAACCACCCGTAACTATGCAGTAGTCGTCGCACCTACAACCGGAACCCGAAACTACACTGGGCCACACCCCAAGTGTAACAAGTGCAAATACCACCATATCGGGAACTGGCCGGTGTGCGACAAGTGTAGGTGCATTTTGTTAGTTACTAGATTCATATGTAATTACACGTTTATTCTAACATCAGTCTTTGTATTGTTTGGATATTAATATTACTAATTTGATTTATTATATGCTTGAATGTTTACGTTATTCTGAATTAATCAAATATACGACTTGTGATGTTTAAATGATATTCAGATTACATTCGCACGGATGAGGATGCATCCGTGCGCATGAGAGTTTTATCCGCACAGTTAAGTAAAGTAAACAAGATTGTTTATTAAATCGTTGCATCCGTACGGATGAGATCACATTCATACGGATAGGAAGTGATATTTGGTCATACGTGCGTATGATTGGTCATCCGTACGGATGAATATCTGGGCCTATAAATACCCATAAACTTCCTGCATGACGGGTAAGTTGTTCCGCTAGGGTTTTGTGCGTGTAAACTGCTGCTGCCGTTTTTCTGGTTTTCCAAACTGATTATAAAGTATAATCAATCATCCGAATAGTCTTCCTAAGGTCTAATCTTATCAATAATCATTGGTTTGATTTCGTTTCCGAAGGTTATATATTTGCTAGATAATCGATAGCTTATTTTCGCTAGGTTATTGATACAACGTTGAACTCTTAAGATCTATAAACCCCAACAAAGTGGTATCGGAGCGTTGGTCGTAGAAATCAACGTTCTTCTAGAGTTTTCTTTAAGATTTTTCGTTTTGATTGAAACTTAAGTTTGGAATTTTACGTTTAAAAGGTTGTTTTATTGTTTTAAAACGTTTTTGGGATACTTTGTTTACAATCTGGGCAGTTAGGAAGTGTTTTGGTATAAAAATTCGAGTTGTAGATCGAGTTTTAGAAAAACCCTAAAGTTTCAGCGGCGCATACGGATCAAGTTCTTGAAAAATTCTCATTCGTGCGTATAGGTTCCCATTCGTGCGAATCTAGGTTTGTGATTAAAAAATTTAACTTTCAGTTCATCCGTACGTATAAGTTTTCCTCCGTACGTATAGAATTTTCTTCCGTGCGCGTCAATTCGTTCATCCGTACGAATAACTCATTCGTATAGATTTCAGTTTATCTTTCTTAATTCGTACGTATTACTCTCGTCCGTACGTATCATTCTCTCATCCGTACGTATCAAGTAGTTCATCCGTACAAATCAGTTTAAAATATTTTACAATGGAATACGCTATGTCAAGTAATAATTCTAAAATGTTAGAAATGTTAAGAAATAACGCTGAAACAGGAAGTATAAACAAGGTCCCAAAATTAATTTCAATGGACGATTACCACACTGGAAACCTCGGTTCGAAATCCATATCCAAGGAATGGACTCAAAAATGTGGGATATGATTAAAATTGGATATACTGAACCAACTGGTGAAGATGGAGAGCTCATTCCCATTCACATATATACCGAGGAACAAAGGAAAAGTTATGATATTGAGAAAAAGGCGTACTCTCATTTATGTCAAGCTATTCCTAGATCTGTGTTTCATCAGTACAAGACATACAAGTTATCGAAACAACTGTGGGATGCTTTTGAATTAGACTATGAGGGAAACAACAAATTGAAGACTATGAAGGGAAGAGCATTGAAAAAGGAGTTTGACAATTTTACTTGCTTACATGGCGAATCACTGTTTGACCTTACCAGACGTTTTCAACATCTGATAAGTGAGATGCACAGATATTCAGTGGTTACAACTGGTCCAGAACGAGTAGAATGTTTTGCTGATGCTTTACCAGAAAGCTGGAATGGGTATATTGAGATGTTAAAGGAAAATGGTTATCTTGCCCGTGCAACTTTAAATGATTTATTTATTAAGCTGAGAGAAAAGGAGCAGGATGACAAGTTTCGTGCTCAGAGAAAGGGACACACTCAAGATCCTTCATTATATTACACTGATCCCACTCCAGCCACTCCTACTCATGCTCCATTGAAGACAGCTTTTTCTACTAACACCTCGCGTAACACGCAAAAGTCAAATACAGGAAATTCTGGGTTTTCTAGCTCAAGCTCAAGTCAAGGCACTCCTGTTCAAAAGTCTCAAACTCAAGCTACTTCAGAATCGGTTTCTACAAGTTTGAAGATCGAGCACTTTCATAAAGGAAATGTGGATGGTGTAAAGGAAGATATGGCTATGTTGACTACCTTAGTAGCATCCTATGATAACTTGCTGCATGGTAAAATTGGAAACCATCACTTAACGGGTGAAGATTATGAGCAGATTGATCGTGATGAGATGGAAAGAATCGATATTATGTGGGGCTTCGTTAATCTTGTTAGGAGGGCAAAAGAGTATGTGAAAAGGACCGGTAACCCAATCGGAGCCAACAAGGAAACTAAGTATGGTTTAGATATGTCTGCCATTACTTGTCACAATTGTGGAGAAAAAGGTCACTTTGCTCGTCAATGTGAGAAGCCAAAACGACAAAGGACTGTTCAGAATCCTTTCAGAGATCAGCAAAATAGAAGTGTGAACAGAAATGCTCCTGAGGTGAACAATAATTCCGCTATGGTGACAACTGGTACAAATATCCCTACTGGTACAGAGAATTCAGATGTTAAGGCTCTGGTTTTGCAATCTGACGAAGGTTTGGACTGACAATTTCAAATTGATAACAATCAGTCCGATGATGAAGTCAACATTGTGAGAATTGTGGATCTCAACGAAGAAAGTGACGGGGCGGAGTCTATTACATCTGAAGAATCATCTGAGGAATCTTAAGAAGAATCAGAAGCACCAGAGACAAAAAGGGAGTTTGCAATGATGGCAGGTACTGAAGAGTCATCAAAGGTACATTCTGAAACTAAAATCACTTCCTGTTCTAGGTGTTTCGTTTTAGACGAACGATTAAATGAGCTAAGAAAAGAAAATAATGATCTTGTTGAGGAACTACGTAAAAATAAAATTGTCAAAGGAAATGAAAAACTGTTTTCTGAAAAGAATAAACTTTTGACAAAACAAGTCAGTGATCTGGAAATAGCGTTGTTAAACAAACGGGACTCCATTAACAAATATTTAAAAGATATAGATGCCCTTAAACGTGAAAATGCTTCTATAAAAATCAGTTTTGAAACCTTAAATCAACAGGTTAGAAGTTATTCCACTGCATCATACCTTTTAGATCATATTTTAAAGGAAAAACGTCCTGAAAATGGGGAAGGGAAATCAAGGGTTGATTACAAAGCTTGTCCACCTCCAATTTATAACAAATTGATTAAAGCCCCAAAGGAGGAAGGGGACACTGAATTCATTGTTCAACAACCAGACCCACTTGTCCAAACACCTATTGTCAATCACAAAGAAAATTCAAATGCTAAAAGTACTAAAAACGAAAAATTAAAAGAAAAGGTATTGGTTGAAGGAAATCCACGGGATTGGGTTTCTGACTCAGATGAGGAGGATAATGGTTCGGGTTTGGGTCGTCAGTTAAAGAATAAAAATTCGAATAAACCTAAACAAATTAAAATTTTAAAGAGACCTGAAGTTAAGGGACCAAAATTTGTAAAAGCTGGGGAATCACCAGTGGAGGTTGAGAAAAAGGAAATTGAAAAAGTAAAATTCATACCACCTCACTTGAGAAACACAGACACCAACCCCTAGAAGCCACCAAACGTTCTACAACATAATGGCTTCATGCGTCCAAAGGCTATGTTCTCCAAACCTCATACACATCACCGGAGAATGACTCGAAGTTCTCAAAACATTATGGAATGGAGAACTTGTTTTGATTGTGGGGAGAAAGGCCATGTTAATTATAATTGTCCAAATTTGAAACTAAGGCCTAGGAACAGTTTTGACCAAAATAAAACGTCTACTGGAAATCGTTTTTCTAGTCCAAATCAAAATCGATTTTCAAACAATCGGTCATCATTTCCAAAGCAAAACAGTGAGTTGCTTCCTGCTGGTAAATTCAAACAGCAACCTCCTGTTAAACAAATTAAAAAAAGGTCACCATCACCAACTCATAAATCAACTGGTTATATTAAATGTTGTACTCATGAATCAAAGTCATAGAAGCCTAAGGTTGATACTAAGGGTGTTGGACATTCAAATGTACCTGATGGTTCCACGGGAAAATGGGTGGACTTACAGATTTTAGGTGGTGATGGTAAACCCACAGCCATTAAGGCTTGGGTTTGCATCGCGAACTAATATTTTCAATTTAATGTGCAGGTCGTCTATGATCCTATCAAGAATACCTGGATTGTTGATAGTGGGGGGTCTAGGCACATGACAGGAAATATGTCACTACTTTCAAATGTCAGATCTATTAAAGGAGGATATTTTTCTTTTGTTGGAGATAAGGGAGGTTTTATCACAGCCCAGGGATTGGTTGCAAACAACAAGATTAGCTTTGATAAAGTGAATTTTGTTCAGGCACTGGTCAAAAACTTGTTGTCTGTGTCTCAAGTTTGCGAAAAGAAATTTAAAGTGATTTTTGATGATCATCAATGTTACATTCTGAAGAAAGAATTCAAGATTCCAGAAGAATTGGTTATTATAACTTCACCAAGGGTTGGAGATTTGTACGTGCTCGACATGTCGAAAACTTATGTGAATTTAACTGATCATCAAGCTTTTGTCTCGAAAGCCACTGAACGTGAATCGGTATTGTGGCAAAACGCATGGGACATCTTAGTTTAAGGAAGATGAATCATCTGATGCATAAGGATTTAGTTATCGGAGTAAATGTGAAAAGCTTTCAGTTGCCGGAAGTCTGTATTTCATGCAAAAAGGGAAAGCAATCCAAAAAGTCTCACAAAGCGAAGAAGTTTCACACCATCGACACTCCACTTGAACTTCTACATATGGATCTTTTCGGACCAATCAAATATTCGAGTGTGGCAGGGGTCAAATATTGTTTAGTGGTGACTGATGATTACTCTCGATTCTCTTGGGTCATGTTTTTACAGGAAAAATCTGAAACATTCGAGAATATCAAGCTGTTAGTGATAACGTTGGAAACACTGTATAAATTGAAAGTTCGACGATTTAGAACGGATAACGGTACAGAATTTAAGAAACAGAGGATGGAAGATTTCTGCAAGGACCAAGGAATTCAACAGCAATTCAGTGCAGCCTACACTCCACAAATGAATGGGGTTGCGGAAAGGAAGAACAGAACGTTGATTGAAGCAGCTAGGACTATGTTGGCTGATTCGTCGCTGCCAGTACGATTTTGGAATGAAGTGGTAGCTAATGCATGTTACACTTTAAACCGAGTGCTAGTAGTAAAGCGTCATGAGAAAACCTGTTATGAGTTGTTGCAGAAAAGAAAGCCCAATTTGCAGTACTTGGAACCCTTTGGAGCTCCGTGTAATATGCTCAAACGTAAATCAGAAGGAAAGTTCGATGAAAAGGCAGTAGAAGGGATATTTCTAGGATACAGCACTCCTGACAAGAGAGTTTGGAATCCAACCACTAAATCTATTGAAGAATGGTATGAGGTGGACGTTCAGAAGTACTCTAAACCTATTCCTTCCAAAGTTTATCCGTGGATGTTTGACTATGATTCGTTATTTGAATCATTTAATCTTCCAGAGTTTTCCGATGAAGATATTGCAAGGTATTATTCTCACAGAGAAGATTTGGAAAATCATATTCCTCACGATACAGTAACTCAAACAGCTGCTATTCCTCCTAGTGCACAAGATAATACTGCAGAGTCCCACACAAATGATGATGATTCCGATTCTGATGGCTCAGTTAAGGTTAATGACCAAATTGAGAATGAAGAGGAAATGGAAAATCCTGATATTAATAATTTGGGTCCTAATGTTGCAATTCCTAATACTCCGGCCACACGAACTGAACGTGACCGCCCTGTCTCGAATATAATAGGTGAACACTCGGCAGGAGTTCGCACCAGAAGACAAGTTCAAAGCGATGTTTACATTGACCTGTTTAAATCAGGGGATGTCACCTACTGTGCACATGCATGATTTATTTCCCAGATTGAACCGACAAATATTGACGAAGCTCTTTTGGATGACAACTGGATAAATTCGATGCAAGAGGAACTTCTACAATTTAAGAAGCTGGGTGTCTGGAGGCTTGTCCATAAGCCAAAATGTGCCAAGTCTCTTGGTTGTCGTTGGGTCCATCGTTGCAAAAGGGATGATCAAGGTATAGTTGTTAGGAACAAGTCAAGGCTAGTGGTTCAGGGCTTTCGACAAATACCTGAACTGGATTATAATGAAGTTTTTGCTCCCGTTCCGAGATTGGAGGCAATTCGGATTTTTCTAGCCTTCGCATCATATAAAAGATTCACCGTTTACCAGATGGATGTAAAGAGTGCTTTTATTTACGGGAATATTCGAGAAACAGTGTACGTTAATCAACCGCCAGGTTTTGTAGACCCCTTACATCCGGATAAGGTGTATATTCTCGATAAAGCACTTTACGGTCTGCATCAAGCACCGCGCGCCTGGTATGAGACACTTGCAAATCATCTGCTCGACAATGGTTTCCGTCGAGGTGTTATCGATTGTACGTTGTTTATTAGGGAAAGCGGGGACGATATTTTTTTGGTGCAAGTGTATGTGGACGATATCATCTTTGGTTCTACCAATCAAAATTTGTGTAAAGAATTTGAAACAGTGATGACAAGCAAGTTCGAAATGAGTTCTATGGGTCCGATTAAGTTCTTTTTGGGGCTACAAGTAGATCAAACAGCAGAGGGAATCTTTATACATCAGACTAAATATGTCAACGATATTTTGAAACGGTTTGAGATGTTGGAGATGAAGCCTGCCTCCACTCCCTTATCTGTGAATCACGTGATATCACCAGACACTACGGGGGAGCCAATTGATCAGTCTCTTTATCGCTCCATGATCGGATCTCTTATGTACCTCACCGCCTCTCGTCCAGATATTATGTTTCCTGTGTGCTTGTGTTCTCGATACCAAGCAGCACCAACTGTTGTTCATCTTCAAGCAGTGAAGCGGATTATGCAATATCTGAAGGGTACTCCAGATTTAGGTATTTGGTATTCTCATGATGACAATTTTGAATTATCTGCATTCAGTGATTCAGACTATGGCGGGTGCAAGAAGGATGGCTAAGTCAACTTCAGGAGGATGTCAGTTCCTCGGAACGCGTCTAGTAACGTGGCAGTGCAAGAAACAGACCGCTGTAGCATTGTCCACATGTGAGGCTGAATACGTTGCTGCGGCTAGCTGCTGTTCTCAGGTTATCTGGATTCAGCAACAACTGCGTGATTACGGTTTGTCTATCTCTACTACTCCCATTTATGTTGATAATTCTGCTGCCATAGTTGTAACTAAAAATCCCGTGCATCATCCTAAAACCAAACATATAGGCGTAAAATATCATTTCATTCGTGATTGCTTTGAAAAACATTTAATTGATGTCATTTATATCGAAACAATGTTTCAAAAAGCAGATATCTTTACAAAGGCATTCGATAAGTCTAGGTTTGGATTTTTATTGCTGGAAAATGGTGTAGTCAAAAAGAGTGATGTGATTGAAGAAATTAAGTCGGACAAGTAACCGGAATTACTTTTGTATACTATGTTAAGGTTTTATTATTTTTCTTCTTCATTTTCTTCTTTTTAGTTTTATAAAATTTCAAAAATACACAATGATTTTTATTTTTAGAATTTTAGGGGGAGAAATATAAAAAAAAAAAAAAAAATAAATAAAAAAATTTGAAAATAGCTTTCATCCGATCGGAAAGTGAGGAAATACTGAACTAAACTGAACATGTAATTGTCAAAAAGATATGCTAAATGTAACGTTCACACATGTCAGTTGTAGGATATATTGGTAGGCTTATCTCACTGAAGCTTGACGAAAATAAATCATTTTTAAAAAGGTTGTCGCATATATCAAATTCTAATTTAAATTATTATGGATATGTCTCAAAGACTGTCTAAATGATATCTGGAGATCAATAACATTTGCGAATATTGTAATCAGCACACACCAGTTGAAATTAATTTTTTTTTTAAAATGTTATGATTAGTTTTTGTCTTGTAGTGTTTGTGGCTTTTCGCTTGATCAATTCGTAAAATAGTAAATATTAGGTGTAATATCAGAAAAAGAATACAGTATGTCAGTATATATCGAAGCAATTAAGGGTCATTCCAGTGGTTTTTTGATAACATCTTTGAATGATTTGATCAAGATCAAGAAAATTGAAGAAATGATGTGAAAACCAAAATGGACACAGTCTATTCAAGATCAAATGCAAAGTAAGAGATAAGTAAACAAACTTCAAAAATACCTTGATGGATGAACAGAATTATAAGGTCGAAAGAAGATCATAATTCGAGCATTCCAAATAAAGGGTGAGGAAGTACTTAATAAACAAACTTCAAAAATACCTTGATGGATGAATAGAATTATAAGGTCGAAAGAAGATCATAATTCGAGCATTCCAAATAAAGGGTGACGAAGTGCTTATTCTCTAAGTAATGTAAAGTAAATGTTTCAACGATCAAGAATTGAACGAAGTTCAAAATGGCAATTCAAGACAAGATCAAATCATTCTTAGTGTGTAAGTCCCGCAGAAATGGTCCTTATTGCCTGTGCAGTGGATGCCATACTGACATACGATATAAATATTATGATATTACGTCTGGTATTTATGAAAATAAAATTGAAAAGGCTGAAAATTTAAGAGGAAAAATACTCAAACATACGTACAATTCTAATTATGATATGATTCTGGTGACTGGTAAAATTCAAAAGGTGTGTTGATATCTATGTTCAAAATATTGGGAGATCTTATTGAGATAACCAATTTGAAATAAAAATGTCAAGTGAATGTTTGTTTAAGTTTAAGAGGACAAATATACCAATAATCTTAAATTGAGATGTTAATAGTTACAAAGAAAAATGAATGACAATGTTATGTTTCAGTATCAGTCTGATCCCTTATTTGAAAAGATTCTCACAAAAAGAATGTGAAATTTTCAGTTTGTATAGTTATTATTTGAACTTTCATTATTTTGTCTTAGTTAAAATTTCCTTTGATTTACCAAAAACAGAAAAATACAAAAAGATTTTATTTTTATTGTTTGTTGTGCTATTTTTACGGTTGCTTGTCGTGACTTGAATTCTAAACGTGAAAATGAGATTAATGTTTAATTCTTACAACGTCTCAAGGTCATGATTGTTAGTGAAGCTTTTGGTTAGAATTTTTCGAAATCATGTTTAATTGCGCAAAACGTTTATTCTTTCTGAAATTGATAACTTTATGTGATTAACGTTTACTTTGGTGTTTGAATTTGAAGAAAAGTGAAATTTTAAAGTTGTGAGTTTTACAGCTCATTCGTGCAGATGTATATTACATACGCACGGATCAACTAAGCAACCGCACGAATCGAAGTGAAGGTATCGTATAGTCTGTTATCTCCCATCCGTGCGGATATCAACACATCTGTGCGAATCAAAGGCAATTTAAACTTTACATGTTTGTTGGTTAAACGCACGGACGAAGGCTCATGCGTGCGGATGTCATTCACATCCGTGCGGATGAGAAGTGGGTATATATATCTCATACGTCTGTGCTGTTCATTCACCACACTCATCCGTTTTAGAAAATCTCATCAAACTTTGAAAGTGTAAGAACGAGTTGTTGCATCCGATTTTCTTGTGTAACTTTGCATTGCGAAAATAACCATATAAACCACGTAAGGTATTGTGACCGTTTAATTGTTTAATTTTTGAATTTTAGATCCGAATATTCTTTAAGCAATCGGTTATTTATGTGTGTTTGTAATGGTAAATTGAGTTAGGGGACTAGTTAATCGGTGGATAAGGAACATGTTGGTATAAATTTTGTGACCAAAAACAGGTTTATATAAAAATTTAGGTTTTGGAAAACCAACATGTGACAACCCGCGAAAATCCAGGTTCACACCGACTAAATTCTTTTAACACTATTACTCAACTTGTATATGTTTTGATTTATTTACGACCGGTAGGTCAACCTATACATAAACGATACTCGTTAACTACGTCAAAAACATATACGGATACCGGGATTAGGTATACGGGATCAAATATTCACATAAAATAAACATTTTTACAACAATAATTCTAGTCCAATATTTCATGCATAAAATCATGATTTATGCATCAACTTTGCATGTATGGAACTTTGCATGCATATATATATATATATATATATATATATATATATATATATATATATATATATATATATATATTAATATATATATCAAATACACAACTTACACAAAAGACCCTAAGCATACAAGGACTTCACTTAGGACCCTAGAGTTTGCAAAAATGACAATTTAAATAATCACCTACAAGTTGTTTGTTTCTTGCTTGACTAGTTAAATGAGTTGGTGGTGTCACATGGGTTTAGTCACTTACACACTTGACCATTTCACTATTGAACTCAATAGACCATACCTCCCATGTGCTAGCACTCATGACTCCACTCTCTCCTTTGGCTATAAATACTAGACCCCTTCCATCCATTTCACTTGCTCATTCACCACCAAGTGAAAAACTCTTCTCCCTCCCTCCTTGCTCTTTAAATTTTGGCCAAGAGAAGAACCAAGGAGAATCACCAACACAAAATCCCACTCACACATATTTCATACAAGAACTTAGAATCAAACCTTGGTAGTTTGAAAGTTGCATCAAGATCTTCATACATAACACTTAGGTATGTTATTACTAACCTTTTTACATATTTGATACTTCTTATATCATGTTTTATAGTTCATATATCATATTACATATAGCACATATTCATAAACATGTTACATATAAAGAAGTGTTAAAAAAAAAACAAAACTTGAAAAACCCACTGTATATCCGACTGTTCACCATGACCTCGGGAAAACTATATTTAAAACCAGACTATGAGACCTATATCATCTAAAAGATAACTCAAACACGGTCGTTTCGATATAAAATTCATTAAAAACGGATAAATAACGAATGAGATACGGTATTTTAAAGTTATCATAATTTCTGGAACAACAACAACAGGTCAGTAGACTATTTTGACCATTAAAAACTTTCTGCTTTAAATTAGACCACGATACCAGTGGCATTTGAAAGATATTTTAAACCCGGTCGTTTCGATATAAGATTCGTTAAAAACGGATAAATATCGAGCAAGATATACCATTTTGAAGTTTGACCTAATTCCTTGAACCCCAAACTGCATACCAGCGGACCTTTTATTAAAACTGGGAAAAATGGTTTTGAATTATGACATGAGACCTGTGGCATTTAAAAGATAAATCAAATGTCTACATTTACATAAAAAGAACACTAAAAACGGATAAACGACCAAGGAGTTATGATATTTTCAAGTTAGCATATACTTTGAGAAAACCCTAAAACCTACTGTTAGTATTTATGTTATAAATATCAGTATATTTTCAATCTGGTTTCAAGGCCTAAACCATTTGAAAGGTATTTCAAACGCGGTCGTTTCTATATAAGATTCATTAAAATCGGATAAGAAACGGGCGAGATATGTTACTTTAAAGTTGGGTAAAACTTAAAGACACTTGCTGAGTTTTTATAAACTTTTATAAAAACTAACTTTTAAAACAAACTCGATAATAATAGCGATAACACAATACTAGGGAGCTTTGTATGCAATGATTCCATCTCGATATTTCGTAGTGCCGAGTTTGCTGGATTTACGATTTAAAGTGTCCTAGCTCCGCATGCGATTATAGAATGGTCTTGTATATAATGGCCCGAACGGTGTTAGTTTATTATTATTAAACCCAAACCTTAACCTTACATTATTCATACATATACATACATTTTCATGTGCATTGGACTAGAATATAAAAACCTTAATTCCAAAACTTAATAGGTCAAGGTTAGACCTACCTGATTCTCGGATTTGAGACTCCTACGTGTTGGCTTACACACACTGCCTCATTACTTTTAGCTGGCTTGCTAAGGTGAGTTTATAGCCCCGCTTTTTACTTGTTTTATACTTGGGGTGAGATACATGCTCTTTTACTTATGGACACAAGTACTTAAAACTTTTACTAAGTTGCCTAAGTTACCACTAAGCCAAAGGAAATTCCCCTATCATGAATCGTTAGTTAAGGACTTAAGCGCGATTGTATTGGATAGATCTATTAGGGTTTGACAACCCTCGCCCAACGGCTAGACGATGTAACCCACGTCTACCACAACTAACTCGTGGACTCGAGTAGGGTGCTTTACTTTTGAAACTATATATGTTATTTGGCTATAACATAGGAACACTTATGGGGTAAGGAACTTTGTTACGCTTCGATGTCATGAGCTTAGGTGCAACTGTAAGACTTTACTTAAACGGAAATCTTGTGGTCCACTTTATTACTAAACTAAACCTATGAATTCACCAACTTTATGTTGACTTTAGCATGTATGTCTCAGGTGCTTAGTCGAAAGGGCTTTCGACGGAGGGATTTTGGGATATGACAGAGTCGCATATTTCAAACTCACGCTTTTGGGAGATTTCCCTTGCATTACTTATTTTCTTTTAAGTTATGTAATGTAAATCTTTGTTTTGTGAACTCTGGTAACACTTTTCCTTAATCATGTAAAACTCTGATTTTCAATATTAATGAATGTATGTTTTTCTTTAAAACGACTCATATAGAGGTCGTTCGCCTATATATCATTGCTATCTGGGACCCATGAAGTCAACACCTCGAGTCTCGGGAACACGAGATTTGGGGGTGTGACAGATTGGTATCAGAGCCGGGGCCCGGACCGATGTACACAGCGAGGACGCTGTGTCCTGTAAGGGGGGAGGATTGTAACATCCGTCCCACATCGGTTGGAGAGGAGAACGAATCCTTCTTTATAAGGGGGTTGATACCTCTTCTAGCATGACGCGTTTTGGCACGAGATTCGTGTCAGAAACAAATCCGTGCGCCGGTGAGCAAAGCGGACAATATCACGCTACGGGTGTGCTTGGGCTGTTACAAATACGGGGCCCGGACCGATGTACACAGCGAGGACGCTGTGTCCTGTAAGGGGGGAGGATTGTAACATCCGTCCCACATCGGTTGGAGAGGAGAACGAATCCTTCTTTATAAGGGGGTTGATACCTCTTCTAGCATGACGCGTTTTGGCACGAGATTCGTGTCAGAAACAAATCCGTGCGCCGGTGAGCAAAGCGGACAATATCACGCTACGGGTGTGCTTGGGCTGTTACAGATTGGTATCAGAGCTCTGGTTATAGCGAACCAGGTTGCATTAGTGAATATCCTGGTCTATAACTGAGCTTTAGAACTTACTGCTTCCGCACTACTTACTTATATTTTACATAGAAATGCTTACACTTTTGGACCTTGTCACAGTATGTCGACTCCCTACTACGTTATACTTTCTGATTCTGAGGATGACTATCCTCCACATACACCTACTGCTCCAGATGCCGACTCGAGCGTCGATATGGACATCTCTTCTACCTTAGGATCCCCAGTTATACCATACGACGGATACGATGGCTTCGAGAGCGAGCATACCACCACCATTATCTACCTATCCGACACGGATTCGGACGAAGAGATGTATACCCACACGTCCGTGCTAGGCACGCCTTCTACTCAGTATGACGGATTCATCCCGGAGGACGAACCTTCCGTTCTTACTCCTATTGCCGAGCCTACTATCCATGACACTCCTACTCTCCGAGCTGACTCGGGATACACTCCTACTCCCGAGGGATTTGTCTACCCTGAGACGGAGGAAGAGGAGGAGGAGGAGGAGGAGGATCCCCTTGAGGATGACTCCGACACCGCCTCTTCCGATACTTTCACTACATCTCCTGCCACTATCCCAGCCATGGAGTCCCACCGCTACATTCATGCTCACATCTCCGGGGGAGGAGGAGCCCGCACTCGTTTGACCGCACGGAAGTCAGTTCCCATCCTTCCTACCGCACCTCACAGATACCACCCTCACGTCGTTGCCAGACGGACTCCACCTACTCCCGACAGTACTGTCATCAGAAGGGACTACCATGATGTGGTCGTAGTTACTACTACACCTACCACCACACCCATTCCTACTACTACTACTACTACTACTCCCATCACCACTCCCATACCCACCACCACCACACCTCTGCGAGACTATAGCTCACAGTACCGAGACTGGATGCATACTACCCTCCAGGCTTGGAGGAACGCTGAGAGGATACCCAGCACATACGAGATTGGGGAGTCATCTACTGCCCCCGGTCCAGTCCCGATTTCTTCGGTAGCGAGACTAGCGCGCTTAGAAAGAGATCAGAGGATGCTTGAGCAGGATTTTGGGAGTTATAACTCTCAAAACACTGCTAACATCAGACAGACCTTCGACATGGTTCGAGAGGACGCGTCCCTAGCTGAGCGGGCAGCAGAGGCTACACATGCGCGTGTCATGCATACACGTGAGGACTTAGCCACTCTGACATCTCGTCTTGAGTCATCAGAGAGGCGCATTGCCGAGTTAGAGGAGATGGTTCGGCGACTGAGTGGTGCATCTACCAGCACGAGACCTGGTCATCCACGTAGATAGGATAGTAGCATTTTAAACCTTCCATGACAGGTTGTGTCTGGGTTATTTTCTTTTGTACTTGAACTAAAATGGGTGTTCTATAAACCCATTCTTTTGTTGTATTTCCTTCGAAATCAATGTATTCAAGTTATATAAATGAAATATTGGTTTTAATCTACTTATTCTATTGTATGACTTGTGTTTGGTATGATTGCATATATTTTTTTTACTGCTTATATGTCGTGTATGTGTGGTTGATGATGTGTTTGGTTTATATTATTTGTTTTGAAGAATAATGGCGCCAAAGAGAAACAAAAGGACCACCAGGAACTCACAAAACCCAAACCCTGATGACACGGAAGCTATCATAGCTCAGCGAGTAGCAGACGCAATTGCTGCTTATGTAGCTAACCACGCAAGCACCAATGGTGGGGCGGGAACCAGCAATACAGCTGGAGGAGACGAGAACGCCCACCGTGGATGTTCTTACAAGGAATTCATGAACTGCAAACCCCAGTACTTCAATGGTACAGAGGGAGCTGTCGGACTTCTCCGATGGTTTGAGAAGCTAGAATCCGTATTCCGCATTTGTAACTGCAATGAAGCCAATAAGGTCAAGTATGCTACTTGCACCCTCCAAAACAATTCTCTAACATGGTGGAATGCCTACGCTCAAACTGTAGGGATTGATGCGGCATATTTAGTGCCATGGGAGGACCTGAAGCAAATGATGAAGGAGGAATACTGCCCCAGAAATGAGATCCAAAAATTAGAATCCGAATTTTGGAATTTGTCAGTGAAGGGAGATGACATAACTGGTTATACCACCCGTTTCCAGGAGCTATCCCTACTGTGCCCAGGAATGGTTACCCCGGAATACAAAAAGGTTGAAAGGTACATCTGGGGATTACCACCCCAAATTCAGGGAAATGTTACTTCCTCCGAGCCGGCAAACAGCCAGGGAGCCATCCGCATGGCGCATAGCTTGATGGACCAGTTTGTCCGTCGAGGTTCATCTGAAAAGAAATCTTATGATAACAAACGGAAGTGGGAGGATACTTCCGGGAAAAGCTACAATCAACAACCCACCAAGAAGCCTGAAACAACAAAGGCTTACACGGCTGCCCCTGGTAACTATCAGGGAAACAAACCACTTTGCAACCGATGCAAGCTCCATCATACCGGCCAGTGTTCTGTGGTCTGCAAAAACTGTAACAAGACGGGCCACCAAACCAAAGATTGTAGGAAAGCTGCCCCTGTAGCTAATGTGAAGGTTCCTAACGTCTGCTTTAAATGTGGAGAACCGGGACACTTCAAAAAGGACTGCCCACAACTAGCAAACCAAAACAACAATGGCAGAGCTCAGGGCAGGGCGTTTGTGATTAGAGCCGGAGAAGAACAACCAGGCCCGAACGTCGTGACGGGTACGTTTCTCCTCAATAATCAATACGCCACTGTTTTATTTGATACTGGTGCTGATAGGAGCTTTGTATCTACAAAATTTAAAACTTTGATCAATAATGCCCCAACTACCTTAGAAGCTAAGTACACAATAGAATTAGCAAACGGGAAATTGGTAACAACAAATAGTATCATTCGAGGTTGTACCTTAACCTTAGCTGACCACCCATTCAATATCGACCTAATACCTATTCAACTCGGAAGTTTCGACATAGTAATAGGAATGGATTGGCTATCTCTAAATCACGCCGAAATCATATGTAACGAGAAGATTGTCCGTATTCTCCGCACCGACGGGAAAACTCTCTTGATCAAGGGAGATGGGAGCCGATCAAAGTTAAGCATCATATCCAACTTAAAAACGCTGAAGTACTTACAGAAGGGATGTGACGCCTATTTGGCTTACATGACGGAGACGGAAACGAAGGAGAAACAACTAAACGACGTACCGATTGTTCGAGAATTTCCCGAAGTCTTCCCAGAAGACTTACCCGGACTTCCACCTCAAAGACAAGTCCAATTTCACATCGATTTAGTGCCAGGAGCCGCACCAGTGGCTCGAGCACCATATCGACTCGCTCCATCCGAAATGGAAGAACTATCCAACCAACTCCAAGAGTTACTAGATCGAGGATTCATTCGTCCAAGTTCCTCACCTTGGGGAGCACCAGTTCTTTTTGTCAAAAAGAAGGATGGATCCTTCAGGATGTGTATCGACTACAGAGAACTGAACAAGCTAACCGTTAAGAATCGTTATCCACTTCCAAGGATTGACGATCTTTTCGATCAGCTTCAAGGATCAAGTATCTACTCTAAAATTGACCTACGGTCAGGTTATCATCAACTTAGAGTACGAGAAGAAGATGTTCAGAAAACCGCATTTAGAACTCGCTATGGTCACTACGAATTCCAGGTTATGCCTTTCGGTTTGACCAACGCACCAGCGGTATTCATGGATCTTATGAATCGGGTGTGTAAACCGTACCTGGATAAGTTTGTGATCGTATTCATTGACGACATCTTGATATATTCGAAAAGTAAGAAAGAACATGAGGAGCATTTGAGGTTAATCCTTGAATTACTAAAAAAGGAGGAACTATACGCAAAATTTTCTAAGTGTGAATTTTGGATCGAGAAGGTTCAATTCCTTGGCCACGTTATCGACAGTCAAGGCATCCACGTAGACCCAGCAAAAATTGAATCTATTAAGGATTGGGCTGTCCCTAGAACCGCAACAGAAATACGCCAATTCTTAGGTCTTGCCGGCTATTACCGACGCTTCATCGAAAATTTCTCCAAAATAGCTAAAGCCTTGACGAGGTTGACGCAGAAAACTGAGAAGTTCGTTTGGGGTGAAGAACAAGACTCAGCATTCCAACTATTGAAGCAGAAGCTTTGTAGTGCACCGATTCTATCATTGCCTGAGGGAACAGAAGATTTTGTGGTATATTGCGACGCATCACACAAAGGATTAGGTTGTGTGTTAATGCAAAGGGAAAAGGTTATCGCCTACGCCTCACGACAGCTCAAAACTCACGAAGAAAACTACACAACACATGACTTAGAGTTAGGAGCTGTAGTGTTCGCACTCAAGATCTGGAGACACTATTTATACGGCACTAAGTGTACAGTGTTCACAGATCACAAGAGTCTGCAACACATTCTTGATCAAAAAGAATTGAACATGAGGCAGCGTCGTTGGATCGAACTACTTAGTGATTACGATTGTGACATCCGTTACCATCCTGGAAAAGCCAACGTAGTGGCAGACGCTCTAAGCCGAAAGGAGCGAGCTAAACCATTACGAGTTCGAGCTTTGGTTATGACGATTCAATCGAATCTACCCACACAAATCCGCGATGCTCAAATCGAAGCCCTTAAAGACGAAAACATAAAGAACGAAAACCTGCGAGGTATGGACAAATCATTCAAAACCAAAAGCAATGGAACCAAATGTTTTGAGGACAGAAGTTGGTTACCCCGCTTTGGAGGATTAAGAGAGTTAATCATGAAAGAATCACACAACTCCAAGTACTCCATACATCCCGGATCGGACAAAATGTACCAAGACCTCAAGATGCTGTACTGGTGGCCAAATATGAAATCGGAGATCGCTACTTTTGTGAGCAAATGTTTAACATGCTCAAAAGTAAAGGTTGAATACCAAAAACCTTCTGGATTATTAATACAACCCGAGATACCTCAATGGAAATGGGAAGGAATAGCAATGGACTTCATCACAAAGCTACCCAAAACCCCGGACGGTTGCGACACTATCTGGGTAATAGTTGATCGTCTAACAAAGTCCGCGCATTTTCTACCCATCAAAGAGACAGACAAAATGGAAAAATTAACACGGTTATACCTTAAGGAAGTCGTCTCTAGGCATGGGGTTCCTGTTTCGATCATATCTGATAGAGATAGTCGTTTCACATCTAGATTCTGGCAATCATTGCAAAAGGCTCTAGGAACGCGTCTGGATATGAGCACTGCATATCACCCACAAACCGACGGCCAAAGTGAAAGAACGATCCAAACGTTGGAGGATATGTTAAGAGCATGTGTGATCGATTTTGGAAAGCGATGGGACTTACACTTGCCCTTAGCGGAATTCTCCTACAACAACAGTTATCACACCAGCATCAAGACTGCACCATTTGAGGCACTTTACGGACGAAAGTGCCGATCACCTGTATTTTGGATCGAAGTTGGGGATAGCCAACTTATTGGTCCAGATATTCTTCACGAGACCACAGAAAAGATTGTGAAAATTCAGGAGAGACTCCGAACGGCGCGCAGCCGACAGAAGAGTTACGCAGACCGAAGGCGTAAGCCACTAGAATTCCAAGTTGGAGACAAGGTGATGCTCAAAGTCTCACCATGGAAAGGCACCATTCGCTTCGGAAAGCGAGGAAAACTAAACCCCCGATACATCGGACCCTTCAAAATTCTGGAAAGAATTGGACCGGTAGCTTACCGACTCGACTTACCACAAGTACTAGACGGAGTACATAACACTTTCCACGTCAGTAATCTGAAGAAGTGCTTGTCGGATGAAACTCTAATAATCCCACAAGAGGAACTTCAGATTGACACCAAACTAAACTTCATCGAACAACCCATCGAAATCATGGATCGTGAGATCAAACAACGTCGACAGAGTCGAATACCTATCGTACAGGTTCGATGGAATTCCCGCCGAGGACCTGAATTCACTTGGGAACGAGAGGACCAGATGAAACTCAAGTACCCTCATCTCTTCTCAGACACCAAACCTCCAGAACAAACCAACTAAATTTCGGGACGAAATTTCCATAACAAGGGGAGACTGTGACAACCCGCGAAAATCCAGGTTCACACCGACTAAATTCTTTTAACACTATTACTCAACTTGTATATGTTTTGATTTATTTACGACCGGTAGGTCAACCTATACATAAACGATACTCGTTAACTACGTCAAAAACATATACGGATACCGGGATTAGGTATACGGGATCAAATATTCACATAAAATAAACATTTTTACAACAATAATTCTAGTCCAATATTTCATGCATAAAATCATGATTTATGCATCAACTTTGCATGTATGGAACTTTGCATGCATATATATATATATATATATATATATATATATATATATATATATATATATATATATATATATATATATATATATATATATATATATATTAATATATATATCAAATACACAACTTACACAAAAGACCCTAAGCATACAAGGACTTCACTTAGGACCCTAGAGTTTGCAAAAATGACAATTTAAATAATCACCTACAAGTTGTTTGTTTCTTGCTTGACTAGTTAAATGAGTTGGTGGTGTCACATGGGTTTAGTCACTTACACACTTGACCATTTCACTATTGAACTCAATAGACCATACCTCCCATGTGCTAGCACTCATGACTCCACTCTCTCCTTTGGCTATAAATACTAGACCCCTTCCATCCATTTCACTTGCTCATTCACCACCAAGTGAAAAACTCTTCTCCCTCCCTCCTTGCTCTTTAAATTTTGGCCAAGAGAAGAACCAAGGAGAATCACCAACACAAAATCCCACTCACACATATTTCATACAAGAACTTAGAATCAAACCTTGGTAGTTTGAAAGTTGCATCAAGATCTTCATACATAACACTTAGGTATGTTATTACTAACCTTTTTACATATTTGATACTTCTTATATCATGTTTTATAGTTCATATATCATATTACATATAGCACATATTCATAAACATGTTACATATAAAGAAGTGTTAAAAAAAAAACAAAACTTGAAAAACCCACTGTATATCCGACTGTTCACCATGACCTCGGGAAAACTATATTTAAAACCAGACTATGAGACCTATATCATCTAAAAGATAACTCAAACACGGTCGTTTCGATATAAAATTCATTAAAAACGGATAAATAACGAATGAGATACGGTATTTTAAAGTTATCATAATTTCTGGAACAACAACAACAGGTCAGTAGACTATTTTGACCATTAAAAACTTTCTACTTTAAATTAGACCACGATACCAGTGGCATTTGAAAGATATTTTAAACCCGGTCGTTTCGATATAAGATTCGTTAAAAACGGATAAATATCGAGCAAGATATACCATTTTGAAGTTTGACCTAATTCCTTGAACCCCAAACTGCATACCAGCGGACCTTTTATTAAAACTGGGAAAAATGGTTTTGAATTATGACATGAGACCTGTGGCATTTAAAAGATAAATCAAATGTCTACATTTACATAAAAAGAACACTAAAAACGGATAAACGACCAAGGAGTTATGATATTTTCAAGTTAGCATATACTTTGAGAAAACCCTAAAACCTACTGTTAGTATTTATGTTATAAATATCAGTATATTTTCAATCTGGTTTCAAGGCCTAAACCATTTGAAAGGTATTTCAAACGCGGTCGTTTCTATATAAGATTCATTAAAATCGGATAAGAAACGGGCGAGATATGTTACTTTAAAGTTGGGTAAAACTTAAAGACACTTGCTGAGTTTTTATAAACTTTTATAAAAACTAACTTTTAAAACAAACTCGATAATAATAGCGATAACACAATACTAGGGAGCTTTGTATGCAATGATTCCATCTCGATATTTCGTAGTGCCGAGTTTGCTGGATTTACGATTTAAAGTGTCCTAGCTCCGCATGCGATTATAGAATGGTCTTGTATATAATGGCCCGAACGGTGTTAGTTTATTATTATTAAACCCAAACCTTAACCTTACATTATTCATACATATACATACATTTTCATGTGCATTGGACTAGAATATAAAAACCTTAATTCCAAAACTTAATAGGTCAAGGTTAGACCTACCTGATTCTCGGATTTGAGACTCCTACGTGTTGGCTTACACACACTGCCTCATTACTTTTAGCTGGCTTGCTAAGGTGAGTTTATAGCCCCGCTTTTTACTTGTTTTATACTTGGGGTGAGATACATGCTCTTTTACTTATGGACACAAGTACTTAAAACTTTTACTAAGTTGCCTAAGTTACCACTAAGCCAAAGGAAATTCCCCTATCATGAATCGTTAGTTAAGGACTTAAGCGCGATTGTATTGGATAGATCTATTAGGGTTTGACAACCCTCGCCCAACGGCTAGACGATGTAACCCACGTCTACCACAACTAACTCGTGGACTCGAGTAGGGTGCTTTACTTTTGAAACTATATATGTTATTTGGCTATAACATAGGAACACTTATGGGGTAAGGAACTTTGTTACGCTTCGATGTCATGAGCTTAGGTGCAACTGTAAGACTTTACTTAAACGGAAATCTTGTGGTCCACTTTATTACTAAACTAAACCTATGAATTCACCAACTTTATGTTGACTTTAGCATGTATGTCTCAGGTGCTTAGTCGAAAGGGCTTTCGACGGAGGGATTTTGGGATATGACAGAGTCGCATATTTCAAACTCACGCTTTTGGGAGATTTCCCTTGCATTACTTATTTTCTTTTAAGTTATGTAATGTAAATCTTTGTTTTGTGAACTCTGGTAACACTTTTCCTTAATCATGATTTTCAATATTAATGAATGTATGTTTTTCTTTAAAACGACTCATATAGAGGTCGTTCGCCTATATATCATTGCTATCTGGGACCCATGAAGTCAACACCTCGAGTCTCGGGAACACGAGATTTGGGGGTGTGACACAACAGTTACGATAAACTCTGTCCGCACGAATGTGATTTCATCCGTGCGGATAGGACCTTCATCCGTACGAATGTTTAGGTCATACATATAGTATGTAATCCGCTTGGTTTGAATAGTTTATCCGTACGGATACATATTGATCCTTGCGGATGGAAGTGCTCATACGTGCGGATGGCAAGAACAGAAATATAAAAACGTTTGAATTTTATTCTAACTGTTTTGCACTCGATGTTTATATTTCTGTTTGCAGGAAAATGGCTGAAGTTCCTATCTCTGAAATCCCGGTTTCTAATGTTGACGTAATTGTGGGACAATCTTCGCAACCTCAAAGCATTATCTGGAGCGTTGGATCGAAGAACAACATGTGTGCATATCTAAACGAAGAGACTCGAAATGCTACATGTTTTGCTGGTATCATCAAGTTCTTGAAGCGATCCAGAATCTACAAAGCAATATCTACAGAGTGTGTGCCCTATCTATCTCATGTATCATCTTTCTGGCAGAATGCTCGGGTTGTTTGCGCAGATACAAAGATTCAAATTGACAGTACAGTTCGAGAGGTTATCGGATTTGAAGACAAAGCTGGGATGCTGACTATGCTGAACAAGTATCTCGTGAGAGGGCTATTTTTACGAGTGAAGTATGACGGTGAAATTGAGAAGGGCGTGATTACCAAGTCTGGGTTGAGCATACAATATAAGTATTTGTGTCACGTTTTACAGCATTGTTTGAGCCCACGAAAAGTTGGACATGATGAAATGAGGGAGACAACTCAGAGTGCGTTTGCAGCTTTGGTGTTGAACATTCCTTACAACTTTTCGGGAATGATTTTGCAGCATATGGTAGAGAATCTGGAGACGAAAAAGCTCAAATATCTGATGTATGCTCGCTTTGTACAAATGATACTGGACGTGAAGGTTCCAACTTTGTCCAAAAATGCTGATGATATGATCAAGCTGGAGAAAATGAATGATATGACGATAGGACGTTTGCTTACGTACAAGAACAAGAAGGTGAAACCTGTGGAGAAACGCTTGATTGGTCACCTTGCTGATTCAAAATATGTCTTCCCTGGTGGTAAGAAATGGAAACATGATGATAGTGAATCAGATGTTGAAGATATTGTTGTACCTCAACAGTCTGACTCAGATGAAGATGTTGAGGTTATCCCTGTTGAGTCTCCTGTTGTTGGTGGATCGTCATCTCAAGCTGGTTTACGAGATGAAGATAATGTTGACATGGGTGCTGATGAGATTCCATTAGTCCGGAAAAGAAAAGATCCTCCTGCAACAAAGTCGTTAGGAGATATTCTCAAGAAAAAGGAGAAGGAGAAATCGTCGAAACGTTTTAAGCTGGTAAAACGTTTTGATATTGCTCAAAAGACAAGTGCCAGTACCACAGCTCCAATTACTCCCATTACTGTTCCTCATTTGCAGCAAGGACGTACTAGTGAGCCAATTATGACGACTGCTACTACAACAACCATAACTGCTGAACAATCATCTTCATCAATGCAGATTTCTGATTCTGCTCAGCTTTCCGTCTTGAATGCTATGTTATTGAATGTTTTGGCAAAACAGCATCAACAAGATGAAGAAATTCAGAGACTAAATGTTGCAGTTGCAAAAGGTGAAGCTGAACGAGCTGAAATGTCCGACACAATAAAAGATCAGAATCTTTTGATTGATTTGCAGAAGTTGTTGCTTGAGGATTGCTCAAATAAACTCAAGAAATTGGAGGAAGATTACAATAAGGTGAAAGATAATATGATTGTAGGTGATGATGGGATTTTTAGACTTAAAGACTCAGGCGATGCATCTTCTGAACCGTCTGTCGAAGGAAGTGAAAGCACCGATTCTGATAATGCTGGTAAAGAACCTACAAGTGAATCGCAGCATGATATTACTCCTATCTCGCATGTTAAGTCCAAATTAACTCATATTTTGGATATGCAGGGGGTAATTCAATTTAGTGTCGAGTATGATAAAGAAGAAGGAGAGATAATCCATTGTTTGACAAAAGAACAGATTGCAGAACTGCTGGAAATGAACCCTGATGAAGTTATTACTGAAGAAACTGCATTTGCTTCTGCAGCAAATCCTCCTTATTCTGACGACGATGTTGATGAGATAGTGTTTGAGCAAAACGTTGATTCAGCAAATCCTATCTATCAATCGAATGACTTTCAAGATCTTCCAGATGATGATGCAGCTTTTAACGTCGATGATGGGGATCTTAATCGCAAATTAGAGAAACATCCAGTTGCAGGAAAATCTACTCCAGATCTCGAAGAACTACGTGCCAATAAAGATGAATGGCGTCAGGCAATGCAAGGATGTTTTCGCCCGCCTCGTCAAGTTGTTGAACCTGATTACTCGAAGTTTTATTCTTTGAAAGGTGCGAAGACCGAAGGTCAAATTATCAGTTGGGCATACTTGGATGATTTAAATGTATACGCAATCAAACGAGAGTGTGGCATCGATTATTTTAAATTCGCTCCCGACTTGAAGACCCTACCGTATTTTGATATGATGCGGTTGGCTCGTCTAAAGTTGTTGTATAGTGAGTCGGATTATAAGGCAACTTGGTTGGAAAAGCAACTTCGGTATGAGTTCGGAACATCATGGAAGTACCTGAGGCCACAGTATCCAAAGATTACCTATTCTAAAGATCGGAAGAATCCAAGAACAGGCAAAGCTTTGAAGCATGTAACGTATACAGCGCCAAGGGTGATGAAGAAGATTCTGTTACGCAACATGAAAACCGATTTCCATCGGCGTTTCAAATGGTGGTATTACGATGATCGAACTACCGAAGCTGTGATTGTGTTAGAGAGAAAAGGTGTATGGGAAACACTGAGAATTTTTGATCCAATGTGGATTAGAAATTTAACTGATGATGATATTTATTCTTTGTTTCTATGTCTTATTTTTTGTGATGTCAAAGATATGGATCAGGATATGGATCAGGCGTCGCGTTTCAACAAGGTTGTACGTGTATGTTTTGCTTATAAGATCCACGCATAAGAGGACCGATCGAAGATATGTTTGAGCAGCAGTGAAGATTTTGAAGACTGAATACATAGAATCTAGTTCCTAGGGGGAGTTTGTAGGTGCATTTTGTTAGTTACTAGATTCATATGTAATTACACGTTTATTCTAACATCAGTCTTTGTATTGTTTGGATATTAATATTACTTATTTGATTTATTATATGCTTTAATGTTTACGTTATTCTGAATTAATCAAATATACGACTTGTGATGTTTAAATGATATTCAGATTACATTCGCACGGATGTGGATGCATCCGTGCGCATGAGAGTTTTATCCGCACAGTTAAGTAAAGTAAACAAGATTGTTTATTAAATCGTTGCATCCGTACGGATGAGATCACATTCGTACGGATAGGAAGTGATATTTGGTCATACGTGCGTATGACTGGTCATCCGTACGGATGAATATCTGGGCCTATCAATACCCATAAACTTCCTGCATGACGGGTAAGTTGTTCCGCTAGGGTTTTGTGCGTGTAAACTCCTGCTGCCGTTTTTCTGGTCTTCCTAAGGTCTAATCTTATCAATAATCATTGGTTTGATTTCGTTTCCGAAGGTTATATATTCGCTAGATAATCGATAGCTTAATTTCGCTAGGTTATTGATACAACGTTGAACTCTTAAGATCTATAAACCCCAACAACAAGTACCATAAGGTGGGGCACTTCTCCAAATACTTCTCAGAAGGAACTACCAACCAAGGGAAGAAGCTAGTCTGCTTCGAGTGGGGAAGTGACAAACACTTCTGAAAGTCTTTCCCTAAGCTTCAAAACGCTCAACAAAACCAGGTCGGGCAAGGCCGAGGACGTGCGTTTGTAATCACCGCTGAGGAAGAAAGACATGACCCGAATGCAGTAACGGGTACGTTTTCAGTGAACAACCATTATGCCTCAATAATATTCGATTACGGAGCCGAAAAAAGCTTCGTGTCCTTAGAATTTAGACCCCTTATCAATTTAGGATCTAAAGTTCTTAAGGATAGCTTCACCATAGAATATGCTAATGGTCAAGAGTTTGAAGCTAAGGATGTAACCTTAGGATGTTTAATGTGCTTAGCCAATAAAATTTTCCCCATCGACCTTATTCCAATTGAGCTGAAAAGTTTCGACGTCATCGTCGGAATGGACTGGTTATCTCGTTTCCGAGCCGAGGTCGTCTGTTTCGACAAATTTATCCGAATACCCCTTTCAGACGGCGAAACTCTCGTTGTACAGGGAGACAAACCTGGAAAACAACTCTGTATTGCCTCAATCATGAAAATGCACAAGTACCTCGAGAAGGACTGTGATGCTTTCCTAGTGCACGTTGTCGAACGTAAACCAAAGGAGAAACGCATACAAGACATCCCCGTGGTTAAGGATCATCCCGATGTCTTTCCAGAGGATTTACCCAGGCTACTGCCACCTCGACAAGTGGAATTCCGAATTGACCTCGTTCCAGGCGCAACACCGGTTGCTAAGACACCGTATCGTCTGGCACCACCTGAAATGCAAGAATTATCTGAACAGCTCCAGGAACTCCTAGATCATGGTCTAATTCTTCCTAGTACGTCCCCCTGGGGAGCCCCAATCCTCGTCGTGAAAAAGAAAGATGGATCCTTCCGGATGTGCATTGATTACCGTGAACTTAACAAACTGACCATCAAGAACCGATACCCTCTTCCTAGAACAGATGATCTATTCGACCAGTTGCAGGGTGCAAATTACTTTTCTAAGATCGATCTCCGTTCAAGGTATCATCAGGTTCGAGTCAGTGAACCCGATATTCCGAAGACCGCTTTCCGACCTCGCTACGGACATTACAAATTCCTCGTTATGCCATTCGGTCTGACCAACGCACCAGCAGTGTTCATGGATCTGATGAACAGAGTGTGTAGACCGTACCTAGACAAGTTCGTGATAATATTCATATACGACATCCTCATCTACTCACTGAACAATTAGGATCACGTGAAACACATGAAACTCATCCTAGAACTCCTTAGAGACCAGAAATTGTACGCCAAATTCTCGAAATGTAAATTCTGGCTCCAAGAGGTACACTTTCTTGGTCATGTAATCAACCAAGAGGGAATTCATGTAGACCCAGCCAAGATCGAAACAATTGAGAAATGGAAAGCCCAAACGACTACTACGGAAATCCGTCAATTCCTAGGACTAGCTGGCTACTATTGGAGGTTCATTGAAAATTTCTCAAAGATCGCTAAGCCTTTAACCGAACTCACTCAGAAAGATAAGGATTTCCTTTAGGTCAAAGAACAAGAAGAATCCTTCCAGAAGCTCAAACACAAATTGTGCCACACACCGATCCTGTCCCTACAGGAGGGTACATATAACTTTGTAGTGTATTGCTATGCATATCACCAGGGTCTTGGTTGCGTTCTTATGCAAAAGGACAAGTTATCGCATATGCATCAAGACAACTGAAAGTACATGAGCAGAGCTACACAACACACGACCTAGAGCTGGGAGCGGTCGTGTTCGCTTTTGAAAATTTGGAGGCATTACTTATACGACACTAGGTGCACAGTTTTCACGGACCATAAAATCCTCCAACACATCCTCGATCAGAAAATGCTCAACATGAGGCAACGGAGATGGGTAATGCTACTGAGCGACTACGATTGCTAGATCAAATACCACCCCGGTAAAGCAAACATAGTAGTAGATGCCCTGAGTTGGAAGGAAAAGATAAAGCCATCACTGGTTAGAGCATTGGGGATGCAAGTTCAGACAAGCCTGCAAACACAAATCTCTATAGCCCAACGCGAAGCACTGAAACCCGAAAACCTCAAGGACGAAACCCTGCATAATCATGAGAAGGAATTCGAGTTCAAGTAGGACGGAATCCACTACTTTAAGAACCGAACGTGGATTCCGAGGTCCGAGATCCTTTGGAAACTCATATTGGATGAGGGCCACCGTTCCTGATACTCTATTCACCCCGGATCGGACAAACTATTCAAGGATCTTCGGGAATACTATTGGTGGCCAGGCATGAAGAAGGATATAACCTTGTACGTAGCTAAGTGTCTGACGTGCTCTAAGGTGAAGGCGGAATATCAGAAACCCTCAGGTCTACTGCAACAGCCGGAGATTCCCTTATGGAAGTGGGAACAGATCTCCATGGATTCCATAACCAAGTTGCCCCATACGGCAAAGGGGAACGACACGATTTGGGTTATCGTGGACCGGTTAATGAAATCTACCCACTTTCTACCTGTCCGAGAGAACTACTCGATGGAAAAGTTCGCTCAGGTATACATCAACGAGATCGTCTCTCGTCACGGAACGCCTCTCTCCATCATATCCGACAGGGATAGTCAATTCACTTCCCGATTTTGGAATGCACTTTAGAAATCTCTCGAGACACGACTAGACCTTAGCACAGCCTACCATCCCCAGACCGATGCTCAGAGTGAAAGGACGATTCAAACTCTTGAGGATATGCTAAGAGCGTGTGTAGTTGACTTCTGAGGAAGTTGGGACGCTCACCTACCCTTGGTCAAGTTCTCCTACAATAACAGCTACCATGCTAGCATCAAGTGTGCGCCATTCGAGGCCTTATACAAACGCAAGTGGCGGTCACCGCTTTGTTGGTTAGAAGCCGGCGATCGATAATTAACAAGGCTCGACATCGTCCAGGAAACCATTGACAAAATCACTACCATTCGGGAAAAGCTGAAGACTTCCCGAAGCAGGCAGAAAAGTTATGCTGACAACCGAAGGAAACCCCTCTGACATGTCCTTGAATTTTCTCTAACTCAGTGAATCGAATTTAAACAACAACAGGTCATGATGCGGAATCTCATGACTTGTTTCTTTGGAATCAAAATTGAAGGAAATGTTGAAGTTTGAATTTGTGAAATTGATTAGAACAACATTTGAGCGTAACTGTGTTCATAGATTTTTTTTGATAGTGGTGACAGGTTTTGGAACCGAGCTTGTTACATCGACACTCAAGCTTACAGAACCTCTTTGAGAGTGTTCCGGTTCAAAGAAAACAAACTCGAACTACCTATCACACTATTTATAGACAAAATCTTAGAACAAAGACACTACAAATTAAATATTACAACATTGTCAACATCTTAATTTCACTTCGGGGAGTTCACTTCAGTTCTGAACTAAAGTCTTCATCTTCCGAATTGATTTCTTCAATGCTGAATTTTGTTGACTTAACTTACACTTAAGCTTATTTTCAGTTCGGAGGAGCTTCGGTTAGTTCAGAGTATCCTAAGTAACATGTTCCCCGAACTGAAAATTTCACTTCAGATTATTGTTGATGATTTCAGTTCGGACCCTCCACGAACTGAAATCATCTTTATTCAAATGCACATTCAGACTTCATAGCTTCATCCACTCCATTCCTTGGTCCAACAATCTCCCCCTTGGATGATGCTACGAGTCTTCCACCGTCATACCTTATGCTTCTCCAAGGTAAGCTTCCTCCAATTCATTATTCTTTAATCTTGAAAAGCATCTGGAGGAAAAGCTGCAGAATCACCATTTTATCCTTTTGAACCTATATGCCCAGATTCTCCAAGTAGATCATTTATACCAGTGGCTTATATCAACTTTCTTCCCATCATAAGCCAATTTCAGATCTAAACTAGCAAGCTTTGATCCTTGTCGACCATCTCTTGGCATGAAAGTTGAACAACCACAGTGATTTACCTACCAACCACACCCCTCTCTCAAATTCATTACTCATGTTTTCGTTCTTCATACACCATCTGTCTTTGAATAATTAACGTGTAACATCAACTCCACCATGTACACCTTGAAATCTAAACAGGATCTTCAATTCAGCTCTTCAATTTCACTTCAGACTTCTTCTATTTCACATCGGACTCCTTCAATTCACTAATTGGTTGACCTTGTTAGGATCTGTCGAACTATACTTCTACGAATACAATTGTGTAGATCTAGATCTATCAAAGAAGTTGCAGCGGATCAACACTTTGATATTAACAAGGGTTAACTGATTAACAGTTTATGTATAAATATGATAGTTAATAGACGTGTGTTTACTAATGACACAGGGATCTATTTATATAGACCTTGAGGAAACCCTAATAACGATTAGGTTAAATCTAAAGAAATCTACGAAGATAATTATCAATATATTGTTTACATAATTATCTCCTTACAATACGCTAACAGTGTTTATCATATAAGCAGTATTAACAAGCGTGAATATAGAAACTCTTCTCCATGCATCCCATGCAGCCAGTATAAACTATCCACCAGTCTTATGTTGATAGCAGCGAGTCACCAGTATTAATCTTCAACAGTATTAATATTTGCCAGTATTAAATAACATGACTAGTAATAAAACCTTGTAAACCCAACAGTCTCCCCCTAAACATCTGCATTCACCTAACTGCAAAAGTTTCTTCAATTCAAAAACATGGAGAATGTTGCCAATACATTTACCTGGCTACATTGAGTTTCTATGATCAGTGATTTGACATCTAATCTTCCAAAGTAGTTGAATAGCTTCCTCTGAATCTTGATTGGCTTTCAACTTGATATTCAGCATATTGCTCGTGACGTTCACACCATGCTTGTATTCCTTTTCCACGAGAAAGTAGTCGATTGGTCCATCACTTCTGCTCAAAGAATATACTCCACAACTCTCATAATGAATCCATTCTAAAACTGGGATAAATCTTAACACTTTCTCTAGAACATTCTCATGCTCAAAAATGACTTCAAATACTTCCATTAGCACATCATTATGATCAAGGACAGTACCTTAGCCATTATTGTAATCTCTGCAGCCAATGAGGAACAAATCTACCAAGTCTTTACGACTTATATTCCTGATAATCTCAAGATGACTGTAATATATCCTGAACCTCTTATCTTCTCTGACAATTTTGTACCCATTTTTTCCATTTACCACCACTGCAAACCATTTTACAATAGGCACTTCAGAGAAGGTTGTTGCACAGTTCATGTCTTCAGAATGTATGACCAGAGTTTTCAAGTCATCAAATACTCTGTCAGCAGCCTCATTCACCTGTTCATCTGAGATTTATAGAAAACACCCAAACACATGCTCTCCAGTAATATCTTCTATCTTTACCTTGGCAATCTTTGGTTTCTCTTCCTCCCTATCAGCTTCCTTATCTTGATCAGTGCTCTGAGAATGGGATAAATCTTAACACTTTCTCTGGAACATTCTCAGGCTCAAAAATGACTTCAAGTACTTCCATCATCACATCATTATGATCAAGGACAGTACCTTTGCCATTATTGTAATCTCTGCAGCCAATGAGGAACAAATCTACCAAGTCTTTACGACTTATACTCCTGATAATCTCAAGATGACTGTAATATATCCTGAAGCTCTTATCTTCTCTGACAATTTTGTACCCATTTTTGCCATTTACCACCACTGCAAACCATTTTAAAATAGGCACTTCAGAGAAGGTTGTTGCACATTTCATGTCTTCAGAATGTATGACCAGAGTTTTCATGTCATCAAATACTCTGTCAGCTTCCTCATTCACCTGTTCATCTAAGATTTCTAGAACACACCCAAACACATGCTCTCCAGTAATATCTTCTATCTTTACCTTGGCAATCTTTGGTTTCTCTTCCTCCCTATCAGCTTCCTTATCTTGATCAGTGCTCTGAGAATGTTGACCTGTAGATTTCTTTCTTTGCTCAATTTTAGTTGCACCAGTACCTTCACTTCTTTGAGAGCCAGTATTAACAGTTTCTACTGATGGCCTTGACCTTTTGGCAGTAGGAATGTCACCTAGATATCTTCTTTTCATTGGTACAAACTGAGGTTGAGCTTTCTCCTTTTCCATTCTTGGTCCGGCTTCCTTCTTTTTACCAAAATGGACCACCTTTTATCCTCTGTCTCTAGCATCTTTTAGAGCACGTTCTCTTTCTCTTTCTTCTTGGACAAACTTCAGGATACGTTTTTCCTTGATGTATAATGACAATACATTTTCAAGCTTCATAGGCCCCAACTGCTTTCCACCGTATTTCCCAGTTGATTTCTAGAAATCGGTGTATTTTCTTTTGTCTTCAGCTTTTGTTTTAGTTCTTTTAATAGCACTTTTGCTTCTTTCTTCTTCTCTTTTCTTCTTTTGTAACAAGAGTTCATCTCTTTCAAGAATCTTCTGGGCAAGCTCAGCATCTGCCTTTTCTTGAGCTTTAAGTTTGAGCTCTTCCTGGATTTGTTCATCTGCCATCTTCTGTGCATGAACAGCATCCTCTTCAGCAATCTTCTGCAATCTTTCTCTTTCTGCTTGAGTAGGTTCTTGATTTTGATCTTCCTGCTCAATTTTCTTTAATAGCTCAGCAGAGGTTCTTTCCTGCTCCATTCTGTCTCTTTCCAATTCTGCTAATCTATTTCTTTCATCTCGTTCTACAGCAATCTTTTCTCTCTTTTGTCTTTCTTCTTCCTCCTTCTCTTCCTTGGATTTCTCCACAGCCTTTCCTTTTCCTTTGATTGTATGTTCTGGGTCATCAAGATCAACCTTTTGGATTCTTCCCTTCTTTGTAGTGATGTACCCAAACCTCCTTTTCTTTGCCTCGGGAGGAGCATCTTCTTCAGTACCTGCAGATTCAGAAAAAGTAACAGGTTTTTCTTTTGGTTGCATAGTTGCTGCTTTTCTTTGGCGTGCAACTGCAACAGCTATTTGTTCCTTCCTTAGAGCTTCAGCTTTCTCCTTTTCTTGCTTAGCCTTCTCATCTTTAATCTTGTCCAGCTGAGATGCTAAGGTTGACTCATCATTCATCACTTCACCGGTATTTTCAGCTTGCTCCTCACCAGTATTAACTCGTGGATTCTCACCCGTACTAACTTCTTCTTTCTCACCAGTATTAACTGGGGGAGAAATTGTAGTTGTCTTTTCAGAGGTTTCCTTATCAGCATTCTATTCAATGTATATCTTAGCTATGTCTTCCAAGATTTCATCTACCTTTTCAGGATCCTTTTGAGTATCTTCATGATTACCACCATTTTCTTCCATAAGATCTATAGTTTCAGTCATTGGGACCTCTGTTTCAACATGTGGACCTTTGTTTCAGCATTTGGGACTTCTGTTTCATTGTCAACTTCCTTCTCCACATTCTTCTCCCCCTTAGAGGAAACATTCTCCTCAGTTGTCGTTGCCTTCTTTGTCTCACCTGTCTTTGCAGCTTGTGTTCTAATTTTCTTTTGACCACCCTTCTTCATGACAAGTCTGCAAACTTTCACCTCTTGAACTAGGCGTGACACCTGTTTCTTCAACCGTTTGATTTCTTCCTCCTGTCCCTCCACCTTCACAACAAAAGTTTGGTACATTTCCAGCAAATCAAGTTGAGTATAGTGAAAGCTATCCTCCCCACCCTGTTGTTGAGTACCAATAGTGGGCAGTTCCTCGGAAGTAGAGGGTGCCTCCTGCCTAGCAGTTTCATCACCCTCCCCCTTGGTCTCTTGGCGCCAGGTACCTCTTGAGGATGAATCCGGAGACACGTCCTCATTAAGAGTTGTCGTTGATTGGGTCTTATTGCCTGTCACACTGCCCTGAGCATCACGATGTGATGCAACAGTAGTGTGAGAACTTTCAACATGGTCTCCCCACTCCTTATGGACCACCTTCTTTGCCTGTTTCACCACTGGTTTAAATTATTTAGGTTTAGGTCCAAGAAGTGAAGGCCTTAGGGGCATGCTCCTGCTGAGGTGCACTTTCAGTGGTTGGGAGTGGTGCATTAGAAGCACTCTTTTTGGGTTTAGTAACATGAACAGATGATGAAGTGGATGGTGTGGGTTGGGACTCAAGTGGGATACTTGGTCTTTCACCGGATGAAACTGTGGCACCCACCATATTTGAGAACAGTGGTGTTACCTTCCCCGAAAAAAGTTTAGATGTTCATCTCATATTAGAAAAGGTTTTGGATGTATGACAATCCATGATCAGAACATCTCCATCTTTGGAAAGATTTTTAATATCCTTATTAAATATGACGGTTAGAAACCTTGGATACATTAAAAATTTATTCTCCACGAGTGCAATATTGAACTTTAAATCATTGAAAATCATGTTTGAAAAGTTGAACACGTTGTTGGTTGCAAGAACTTCCATAGCAGTGGCTATGGTAGTATTAAATTCGTTCCAGGTGTATCGTTTCTTGGAGATACATTGTTGTAAAACATGTACCATATATCTCCATTGAGGTGAGAGAATTGCCTTTTGAAAAGTAAATTTTGTAAGACTTCCCTCATACCCCATTCTTTGAAAAATATTAAACAGTTCGTTATTGGGATGGAAGATATACCTGCACCGTCGTTAAGGACTAGATGAGTCCGAATAGACGCCTCTGTAACGACTATCTCCTTCTCGTCAACAACAGCACGAATGCATTCTTGATTATTTCGATTTTCAAGAGTGGTAGTTGCCCAAAATTCTCTAATATGATTTTCATTAACTGGGGGGTTAACCGTTAAAGCATAACGTATGTAGGAGCGCCTGAAGAATCGGATGATTTGATGAAAGTATGCGGCGTCTTTATACAGTGTAAGATCGGCGGCGATGTTATGGACTAATCCGAAGTTAAGTTCTTGTTGCTCTTGTTCATCGTGTGCTGCTTGTTGTTCTTGTTCCGCCATTGATTTTGTGATTAGAGATGATGTATGAGCGATTTAGGGTTTGCGGAAGAAGAGGGTTTGTGATTAGAGGGTTTCCTTTTCTTTTGGGAATTTTCCAATTTGTGAGAGCGAAAATGTTGTTCGAATGGAATTTAATTAGTCATTTAATTTCCCTTTTATACTAATTGCCCCATGCACACAAAACAAAATAACAAACTTCCCACTTGGCAGTATTGAGTTTCCCGCCAAAATTTATCAACTGGCAGTATTAAGAAAACCACCAATGGAAAGGATCAGTAGCAACTGTTCAAATTATAAGTTCCAGTATTAACTGTTGCCAGATTTAACTGTTGCCAGTATTAACTGTTGCCAATATTAAGATGTAACAAGAAGGAATTAACAACAGTCTTAATTCTTAACAGTACTAATGACCAGTATTAACTTAAACACACACAAGATATACTATGAAAAACTTTTAATTCGTCATTTTACAAGAGAAATTTAAGTAGGATTAATCATTCCTATACTGTTCATTAAGAATGTAAATCTGCCTACATCAAATGCTTTGGTGAACAGATCTGCAAACTGATTATCAGTATGAACTTTGACGACTTGAATAAGCTTCTTTTCGTTGCAATCTCTTATAAAATGAAAACGAATTTCGATGTGTTTAGTTTTCGAATGTTTGACTGGATTGTTGACTATACTAATGGTACTTTTGTTATCAATAAAAATAGGAGTATGTAAAAAGTAAATACCATAGTCCATCATTTGATTCTGAATCCAGAGCACCTGTGCACAGCAACTTGAAGCTGCAACATATTCTGCTTCCGTTGAAGATGTGGATACGTTCGTTTGTTTCTTGCATTGCCATGAGATTAAACGTGATCCAAAAAATTGGCATCCTCATGATGTTGATTTTCTGTCGAGGTTTTCTCCTCCATAGTCACTGTCGGTGTATGATATGAGCTCAAATGGAGAATCTTTTGGGTACCACAACCCCAAATTTGGTTTTCCCTTTAGATAACGAAAGATCCTCTTGACAGCAGTGAGATGTGAAATCTTGGGACGAGTCTGATATCGTGCACATACACATACACTATATATAATATCAGGACGAGATGTTGTTAGGTACATTAATGATCCAATCATTGATCTGTAGAGATGTTCATCCACGTCCTCCCCCTCAGAATCGGCCTCAAGATGCTTGTGAGTTTCCACCGGAGTACTAGCAGGTTTTGCATCGTCATATCCAAATTTCTCAAAAATGTCTTTGACATACTTTGCTTGGTGAATAAAAATACCAGCGGGACTTTGCTTGACTTGTAGACCGAGAAAGAAAGTCAGTTCTCCCATTGAACTCATCTTGAATTTCTTATGCATTATCTGTTCAAAGTCTTTACACAAAAGATCATTCGTTGAGCCAAAGATGATGTCATCGACATAAATTTGAACTAGCATAATATCACCACCAACTGTTTTGACGAAAAGTGTTTTGTCGATTGCACCCCTCTGAAAGTCGTATTTGAGAAGATAAACAGATAGAGTGTCATACCAAGCACGAGGTGCTTGATGAAGACCATATAACACCTTGTCTAACCTGTAAACCATGTCGGGATGATCAGGATCCTCAAATCCTGGAGGTTGACATACATATACCTCCTCTTCGACTTTGCCATAGAGAAAGGCACTTTTAAAGTCCATTTGATACACTTTGAATCCTTTGAAGGAGGCAAAATCCAGGAAAATGCGAATGGCTTTGATATGCTTAAAATAATTGACATTTTCTTAATCATATTTCTCATTTATACTCTTTTTTATCGCATTTTGTTATGATTTGGGAAGTGTTTTCGTACACATATGTAGATAAGAGTTAAACTTGGATCGCGGGACAAAAAGGAGTTGAAAACGGTAGAAAACGGAGCTTAAATGAAGAAAATCTATGAAGAATCAAAGTTGATGAACATACGTGAAAAGTGTTTTACGCACCTTCACCGTTTTGATCATAACTTCTTCATACGATGTCAAATTTAGGTGATTCAAATTGGTGAAGAAAGAAGAAAGAGAGATCTACAATTTTCATTTTCGAAGAAAATGCATCAGACAATTTCAGCCGGCGGCTGGAAGGTCGGCCAGGCCCATATTTAAGCAAACTTTCGGGTTACGAATTAGGAATCCCTTTTTCCTCTTTTCCACCATCAAAGTCGACAAACAGCTGCAAGGAAGGCTTTTTGGAGTCCTAGAAGTGTCTAGAAGCCACGATTAACATTGTTTAATCGTGTTTGAAGAATCGTTCATCTTGGTTTGTTATTTTAAGCTTAATCTTACAACAATATGTGTTTATTATTTGTTTGTTTTGCTGAATTCTTTCAAGCCATCATGAACTAATTCCATTAAGTGTTTGCTTGGATTGTTTAGCTTGTTATTATGAATTACTAAGTTCTATGTTTGAAGTAATTGGTTTTTTCCATTATTGTTATCGTTTAATCGTAATCCTTGTTTATTTGAAGTCATTAGGTTAACTACTTAGCGTGATTAATAAACTTATATCATAACTAGCGTTCATATAGGGTTATTAGTAATTTATAATTGTTTAACTTGTTGAATAATTATAGTTTGAGACTTAATTGAGATAGGCTAAGAATAATAGTAACCTAATATATTAAACGAACATGACAATTATATCGTAACTGAATATTTGAGACTTTTGTTAATTCGTAGTCGTCAGATTAAATTATTAACAATAGTGAACTAAATGCACAAATTGGGGTGGATAAATCTAAGATAGCTCTTGATGTACGACGACGATGTTCGTACCATCTTTCCTTAATTTGTAGGATTAGACGACTCTAATAGGAAGTCTAGTTAATAAAGAAATCACAGGTAAACCAATTCATACATAAACTTATAATTCCTAATTCAAGTGAAACATACAATCCGAGTGAACGTTGCTTTTAAATATTTGATTACATCTTAAAACCTTTGCAAACATCTTTTCTTTCACTATTCACCTTAATTAGTTAATTGTTTCGTACTTTGTTTTAATTAATTTCTTTCTTAAAATACGTTCTCACATAACTAAACACCCCCCGTTTTACTTGCTTTAAGTTAGATTAATTATTAGTTTTTAAATTTACATTTATCAATACACCGTTCCCTGTGTTCGATACCGGACTTACTAAAGCTATATTATTATACGATCGGGTATTCTTGCCTGTATTGTGTGATAATCATAACTAAAGGAATAATCCTATTTTTATAAAATAATATAACTCGATTTAGGTGATTCAAATTGGAGAAGAAAGAAGAAAGAGAGATCTACACTTTTCATTTTGGAAGAAAATGCATAAGACAATCTCAGCCGATGGCTGGCCTATTTCAGCCGGCGGCTAGAAGGTCGGTCAGGCCCATATTTAAGCAAACTTTGGGGTTACGAATTAGGGATCCCTTTTTCCACTTTTCCACCACCAAAGTCGACAAAACAGCTGCAAGGAAGGGTTTTTGGAGTCCTAGAAGTGTCTAGAAGCCACGATTAATATCGTTTAATCGTGTTTGAAGAACCATTCATCTTGGTTTGTTATTTTTAGCTTAATCTTACAACAATATGTGTTTATTATTTGTTTGTTTTGCTGAATTCTTTCAATCCATCATGAACTAATTCCATTAAGTGTTTTCTTGGATTGTTTAGCTTGTTATTATGAATTACTAAGTTCTATGTTTGAAGTAATTGGTTTTTTCCATTATTGTTATCGTTTATTCGTAATCCTTGTTTATTTGAAGTCATTAGATTAACTACTTAGCGTGATTAATAAACTTATATCATAACTAGCGTTCATATAGGTTTATTAGTTATATATAATTGTTTAACTTGTTGAATAATTATAGCTTGAGACTTAATTGAGATAGGCTAAGAATAATAGTAACCTATAAAATTAAACGAACATGACAATTATATCGTAACTGAATATTTGAGACTTTTGTTAATCCGTAGTCGTCAGATTAGTTTGTTAACAATAGTGAACTAAATGCACAAATTAGGGTGGATAAATCTAAGATAGCTTTTGATGTACGACGACGATGTTCGTACCATCTTTCCTTAATTTGTAGGATTAGAAGACTCTAATAGGAATTCTAGTTAATGAAGAAATCACAGTTAAACCAATTCATACATAAACTTATAATTCCTAATTCAAGTGAAACGTAAAATCCAAGTGAACGCTGCTTTTAAATATTTGATTACATCTTAAAACCTTTGCAAACATCTTTTCACTCACTACTCACCTTAGTTAATTGTTTCGTACTTTGTTTTAATTAATTTCTTTCTTAAAATACGTTCTCTCATAACTAAAACCCCCCCCGTTTTACCTGCTTTAATTTAGATTAATTATTAGTTTTTTAAATTTACATTTATTAATACACCGTTCCTCGTGTTCGATATCGGACTTACTAAAGTTATATTATTATACGATCGGGTATTCTTGCCTGTATTGTGTGATAATCATAACTAAAGTAATAATCCTATTTTTATAAAATAATATAACTCGATTTAGGTGATTCAAATTGGAGAAGAAAGAAGAAAGAGAGATCTCCAATTTTCATTTTGAAAGAAAATGCATCAGACAGTCTCAGCCGACGGCTGGCCTATTTCAGTCGGCGACTGGAAGGTCGGCCAGGCCCATATTTAAGCAAACTTTCGGGTTACGAATTAGGGATCCCTTTTTCCACTTTTCCACCATCAAAGTCCACAAAACAGCAGCAAGGAAGGGTTTTGGGAGTCCTAGAAGTGTCTAGAAGCCACGATTACCATCGTTTAATCGTGTTTGAAGAACCGTTCATCTTGGTCTGTTATTTTTAGCTTAATCTTACAACAATATGTGTTTATTATTTGTTTGTTTTGCTGAATTGTTTCAATCCATCATGAACTAATTCCATTAAGCGTTTGCTTGGATTGTTTAGCTTGTTATTATGAATTACTAGTGTTTTATGTTTGAAGTAATTGGTTTTTTCCATTATTGTTATCGTTTAATCGTAATCCTATTTGAAGTCATTAGGTTAACTACTCAGCGTGATTAATAAACTTATATCATAACTAGCGTTCATATAGGTTTATTATTTATTTATAATTGTTTAACTTGTTGAATAATTATAGCTTGAGACTTAATTGAGATAGGTTAAGAATAATAGTAACCTAATAAATTAAACGAACATGACAATTATATCGTAACTGAATATTTGAGACTTTTGTTAATTCGTAGTCGTCAGATTAAATTGTTAACAATAGTGAACTAAATGCACAAATTAGGGTGGATAAATGTAAGATAGCTCTTGATGTACGACAACGATGTTCGTACCATCTTTCCTTAATTTGTAGGATTGGACGACTCTAATAGGAAGTCTAGTTAATGAAGAAATCATAGTTAAACCAATTCATACATAAACTTATAATTCCTAATTCAAGTGAAACGTACAATCCAAGTGAACGCTGCTTTTAAATATTTGATTACATCTTAAAACCTTTGCAAACATCTTTGCATTCACTATTCACCTTAGTTAATTGTTTCGTACTTTGTTTTAATTACTTTCTTTCTTAAAATACGTTCTCTCATAACTAAAACGCCCCCCGTTTTACTTGCTTTAATTTAGATTAATTATTAGTTTTTAAATTTACATTTATTAATACACCGATCCCTGTGTTCGATAACGGACTTACTAAAGCTATATTATTATACGATCGGGTATTCTTGCCTGTATTGTGTGATAGTCATAACTAAAGTAATAATCCTATTTTTATAAAATAATATAACTCGATTTTTACACATCATGCTTCAATTCTAGCAACTGGTGCAAAGACTTCATCATAGTCTACGCCCTCCTCTTGTGTGTATCCTTGAGCCACCAAGCGTGCTTTGTTCTTGATTACAATTCCTCGTTCGTCAGTTTTGTTCTTGAATATCCATTTGGTACCAATGACGCGTTTTCCAGTTGGTAGTACAACAAGTGCCCATACTTCCTGTAGTTTGAACTGTAAGAGCTCCTCCTGCATTGCTTCAACCCAGCTTGGATCCTTGATAGCCTGTTTTATCTTCTTTGGAGTCATTTGAGACAGAAAACACACAAATAGACATTCATTAAAGCTTCGATGCAGTTGTTTTCTGGTTTTGACAGTGGACAGAGTGTCTCCAATAACTTGGTTCAAAGGATGTTCTCTGTTGATACGATGGGTTTGAACTGGGTCCACCGATATGTCTTCATCTAGATTGGAATCATTTTTCTCAGGAAGAGTAGTGGAATTCGGAGTTGAGATTACTTCCTCTGCTTGGTCAGTATCAGCTTGAGTAGGACTAATGAATTGATCCTCTTCATCGGTGAGGGAAGCTTCAACATTCTTAGGACTGTCTTCATGATCAGTTTCAGCATTGGGATCCTCAGAGCTTGCAGCTTCAGTGGTGAGGGGCTTGAACATTCCTGGAGGATCAATGCTGAAATTTGGAAAGTAGATGAATTCATCATGTGTAGACGAAGGACCAGTTTTATTATCTGAACCATGTGAAGGGGGGTTACTAGTATGAACTGTTGAACCAGTTGGAACGTGAGAATGTCCAATATTAACTGGGTGAGCATTTTTATCTGAGGGCGCGGTATTAACTGAATGATCAGTATTAACCGAATGATCAGTGTTAACTGAGTGATCAGTGTTAACTGAGTGATCAGTATTAATTGAGACCCCAGGATTATCCGGTTCCACAATATTATCTTCCCCTTCCGTTCCCTTGTCCTGTTGACCTATAAAATGAGCATTCAAAGAACGAGTTAGTTCATCAATATTAAATAACCAATCGGGTCCTTCTCCGGAGGTATTAAGAGTCTTTTCATTGAATGACACATTTGTGCTTTCTTCCACAATTCGAGTTTTGATGTTATAAACCCTGTAATCCTTGCTCTGTGTAGAGTATCCGACACAGAAACCATCGGAGACCTTGCTGTCAAACTTCCTTAAGTATTCCTTTGAATTTAAGATTGTACAGGGACACCCAAATGGTTTCAGGAAGCTTATGAATGGCTTTCTCTCGTTAAAGAGCTCATTTGGTGGTTTTGTTTTGTGATTTGACAATCAATACTCTGTTTTGGACATAGCAGGCAGTGTTCACTGTTTCTGCCCAGAAAGTAACTGGAATTTGGAATCTGCCAACATCGACCTTGCTGCTTCAATAAGTAACCTGTTTCGACGTTCTGCCACCCCGTTTTGTTGAGGAGTGCGTGGAGCACTATACTGCCGTTCAATTCCTTTGATATTGCAAAAAAAAGTCCATCGCTTGGTTCTTGAATTATGTACCATTGTCGCATCGAATGATTTTCACCTTCTTCTCTGTCTTGTTCTCAATGCGTGTTATGAAAGCTCGAAGATGTTCACCTGTTTCATCTTTTGTACCAAGAAAGAACACCCATGTATATCTGGTAAAGTCATTAGTAATAACTAAACAATAATGTTTCTTTCCTAGACTCATGACATGTGTAGGACCAAAAAGATCCATGTGCAATAAGTGTAAACTTGAAAGATTATAATTTGTGTCTTTGATTTTATGAGAAAATTTGTGTTGTTTACCCTTGAGACATGCAACATAGTGATCATTGCATGTAAATTCTTTTTGTGGTAAACCCCTAACCAACCCATTTTTGACCAATTTGTTCATATTTTTAAAATTCATATGACACATTCTACGATGCCATAATGAAGATTCATCATGTGATGCTTTTGAGATAAAACGGTTTTCTTTTCCTTCATTTGGGATTTGGTCCATGTTTAAGCAATACACATTCTCTTTCCTAGGTGTTCTAATGACAATCATACTTCCATTAACAATTTCAAATTTAGGATCAAGAATGATGCATTCTGTTTTTGTAAACAAGACCTTATTTTCTTTGTCGCAGACCTGAGAAACACTAACCAAATTGTAGTTCAATTCTTGAACAAACAGAACATTTACAAAGGTAATGGTACCATTGCTTATCGTTCCTTTCCCAGTTATTCTCCCTCCTCGTGGATTTCCTCCAAACGCAACATATCCCCCATCATATTCAACATAGTCTTTGAGTTGGAGCTTGTTGCTTGTCATGTGCCTAGAGCAGCCACTGTCTACATGCCACGACTCTCCTTTCTGGACACCTGGCTTGCTCTGCACATGAAAAAGAAATTAGTTTCTTTTAGGAACCCAAGCTAAAGTAGTCTTGGGTTTGCCTTCTTCATTAACATAATCAAAACGTTTGAAATGAAATGCAGATTGTTTGTTTTGATAATGCATGGAGTTACTACTGTCAGAGTTACTACTGTTAGAGTTCCTGTAGTTTCTTCTGGCAGACTTACTACTGGTAGCTCTCCAGTAATTTCTCTTGGAAGTAGTAAGTGGATCACTAGATTTTGGTGTTTTTGCATGCACATTCATTTTGTTCACAAATTGTTTTGTTGTTCTACCAAATCTAGGTGTTTCATTCGATTTGTTCTTTCTGAATCCAGTTCCACGAGTTTGATTTCTATTATAGAAACACTCATCAGTCAAATGATTATTCCTTCCACAAATGTCACAACTAAGAAAAGTTTGTTTTCCTCGTTGTTGAGTGATTTTTTGATTTCGATTTCGAACATTTCCTCTTACTCGAGAAGTACAATTAATTTGACACTGACACTGACATGTTTTTCCCTGAGGCATTGGGCCCACCCAATGCCACTTGCGTTCCCTATATACGTCTGGTCGATTGTTGAGATTTTTGTAAACTTTTGGACTCTGACCTTGTTTCAGATTTTGACGTTCACTAGACTCGGAATCGCTAGATACATGTTGGTTCTCAGGTGATTCATTAATTTGTGCATTAGTTTTGGGTCTAGTTAACAAAATTTTATTTTTTATGGGATCAACATTTGCATGAGTATTAACAGCAATTTCTTCATCACTAAGTTCCTCACTTGACTCAGCCTTAGGGGGGATGTAATTGTTGTTAAATGGTGGTGACACATTATTGTACCCAAGCCCTTCTTTGCTATTCCCATGGATTTGAGATCTAAGAATTTGATCAACAGTTTTAGAAGGATTTTCATACTTCTTGATAGTAAGCTTGATTTGATCATTTTCTATTTTGATCTCTTCAACCTGTTCCTCCATCTTAAGAACTTTAGTTAAAGCATTTTCTTTTTCCCATCTAGCAATTGCTAGATCTTCTTGATATTTTGATTCGTGTTTAACATATGCTTTAACCTACTGTTCATAGCTAGCAATAACAATTGCCATTTCTCTTTTTCTCTCTTCTAACTTATGTAACGACTCACACACAAGTTTATTATGATCTCTATATTCCCTAACCTGTTTAATACATGCAGGAGTACAAAGTTCAGAAAGTACCTCAGATGGAATGTCGTCTTTAGGAGTGTCTGCCATAAGAGCTTGATTTGTTGTTTCTTCATTTGCTTGAAAGCTCCAATCAAATCCCATTCCATCTTGAGTAACTAGTGCGTTAGAGTTTGATGACCTTCCTTGTTGATTGTTATTTGATCCAGATGAATTGTGTTGAGTTGCTTGCATTTGTTGTTCATCTTGGTTTTCTGGACATTCTCGTGCAAAATGACCTATCTTCTTGCAACCATAGCATCTTACTTTGCTTTTATCAATTCCAGTTCTGTCACCTTTTCGTACTGCAAAATTGTTTCTTCCTGTTCGTTGCATGAATCTTCTTGTTCGAACGCTTAGCATAGCAAATTGCCATTTTAAGTCCATTTCTTCTAATTCGTCAGCATTTACTTGTTCTAAGTCTTCAATAACTAATCCAGAGTTTCCATGACTAGAAAAGAACGCATCTCTTACACTTTCTTCATTTTTGTTTCCTTTAGAGTCACTTGATATGAATCCGGTTTCAGATGGTGTTGCACCAGTAGTAATGAACGCTGCATTCTGAGTTGTGTGACTACTTGGTCTTTTGATCTAGGATTCAAATACCCTCAGTTCATTGTACAACTCGTCAATCTCCATGGTAGCAAGAGTGCTTCCTTGCCTATAGCTAACTGTGTACATTGCCCATTCTTCTCCTAGTGCTCAAAGAAACTTCCTGTTAATATCATCTTGAGCAGTTTTAACTCCCATCCTTGATAGTTCACCAATCAGTTTGTTGAATCTGTCGAAGGTTTGAGACAGAGTTTCTCCCTTCACACCCATGAAGTTCTCAAACTGTTGTTTCAGTAAGTCCTTTTGATTTCTCCTTGTACTTTCAGTTTCGCCAAATCTTTTCTCCAAAGCCTCCCATAGCAATTTAGCATCAGTATAGTTCCTGAATTGATGTTGATACTCATTAGGGATAGCAATGAGTAGAGTAATTAGTGCTTTACATTCATTATGAGTATCTCTTCTTTCCGATTCAGTCAATGGTTGAACTGAACTTTCAGCAGCTGCTTTGTTCTTGAGATCTGGTCCAGGTAAGGGAGCATGTTTCGCCCCATTCTTCACCACTTGCCACATGTTTGTAACATGTATTGATACATGCGAATTTTCCACATATCATAGTTTGATGATGTGAGAACAGGAACCCTATTTGCTTGAACGCCTTCAGTAAGATCACACATCTTGTTTGTTTTGTGAAACACCTTGTTGATCGTAGATCTAGAGCAACCTTGCGCTCTGATACCACTTGTTAGGATCTGTTGAACTATACTTGTACGAATACAATTGTGTAGATCTAGATCTATCAAAGAAGTTGCAGCGGATCAACACTTCGATATTAACAAGGGTTAATTGATTAACAATTTATGTATAAATATGAATGAACACAAACGTTAATAATTAAGAACACAAGATTTTTCACCAACATCCTCAATCTATTAATAATAATGATAGTTAATAGACGTGTGTTTACTAATGACACAGGGATCTATTTATATAGACCTTGAGGAAACCCTAATAACGATTAGGTTAAATCTAAAGAAATCTACGAAGATAATTATCAATATATTGTTTACATAATTATCTCCTTACAATACGCTAACAGTATTTATCATATAAGCAGTATTAACAAGCGTGAATATAGAAACTCTTCTCCATGCATCCCATGCAGCCAGTATAAACTATCCACCAGTCTTATGTTGATAGCAGCGAGTCACAAGTATTAATCTTCAACAGTATTAATATTTGCCAGTATTAAATAACATGACTAGTAATAAAACCTTGTAAACCCAACAGACCTAATCTTCGAATCAAGTTAAATTGATGAATCGGACTCAATCGAATTCAATCAATTGATTAGTCTGGCTCTGATACCAATTGAAAGGTCCTTGAATTCTCTCTAACTCAACGAATCGAACTGAAACAACAACAGTTCATGATGCGGAATCTCATGACTTGTGTCTTTGGAATCAAAATTAAAGGAAATGTTGAAGTTTGAATTTGTGAAATTTATTAGAACAACATTTGAGCGTAACTGTTTTCATAGATTTTATTTGATAGTGGTTACAGGTTTTGGAACCGAGCTTGTTACATCGACACTCAAGTTCACGGAACCTCTTTGAGAGTGTTCTGGGTTCAAAGACGACAAACTAGAACTACCTATCACACTATTTATAGACAAAATCTAAGAACAGACACACTACGAATTACAACATTGTCAACATCTTAATTTCACTTCGGGGAGTTCACTTCAGTTCTGAACTAAAGTCTTCTTCTTCCGAATTGATTTCTTCAATGCTGAATTTTGTTGACTTAACTTACACTTCAGCTTATTTTCAGTTCGGAGGAGCTTTAGTCAGTTCGGAGTATCCTAACTGACATGTTCCCCGAACTGAAAATTTCACTTCAGATTTTTGTTGATGATTTCAGTTTGGACCCTCCACGAACTAAAATCATCTTTATTCAAACGCGCATTCAGACTTCATATCTTCATCCACTCCATTCCTTGGTCCAACACCCTCGAGTTCCAGGTCGGTGATAGAGTGCTCCTCAAGATATCGCCATGGAAAGGGGTAATTCGTTTCGGGAAGCGTGGCAAGCTAAGCCCGAGGTACACCGGACCATTCGAGGTGATAGAACGAATCGGCCCGGTAGCCTATCAACTCTAACTCCCACAAGAACTCTCTGGAATCCACAACGTTTTCCATGTCTCGCACTTGAAAAAGTGCTTATCTGATGAAACTATCGTGATTCCGCTAGACGAGGTCCAGATCGACAATAAGATCCAATTCATCGAAGAACCACTTGAGGTTGTGGACCGAGAGGTCAAGCAACTCAATCAAATTTGTATTCCTATTGTCAAGATTCGGTGGAATTCCCGACGAGGTCACGAATTCACATGGGAACGTGAAGACCAGATTCGTCAGAAGTATCCACATCTATTCGAAAACTCTTCCTCCCGATGAGGCGAACTAAATTTCGGGACGAAATTCCTTTTAACTCGGGGAGAATGTGACATCCGTCTAAATTTCAGGTAAATTTTGTATTCTATATCTTCGAGATATCTGTGATTGTTCTTAACTGTACTTTTACCGTAAACGTGTTTGTGTCGGAATCGAATCGGAATCAATAAACGAATCCTAATACCAAGAAAACATATAATGAACTTTCCTAAGTTCATTTCATAACAAATCGTAAACTTTCAACTAACGAAATGCTTAACGATAACGAAAACGAAAAACGAAAACTGTTGAAAAATCGCACGGTGCGCAGCCCTAACTACTTAGGGTGGCGCCCTCCCCTCCATAATTTTTTTTTATAACTTTGGTGACTCATTTGTGCATGTATTCTCAAAGACACACCTTTCCTAACTCGTATGGACCTCCCAAACAACACATAGATTCAGTCCCCAAGGCTAGTATTACCCCACTCTTTCCTTTTCTTTTCTCTCATAACTCACAAACAAAACACACACTACAAACACACACATCCACTCTCTAAAGCTCCCCATTTCCAGTCACATTTTGCAGATGAAAACACACCAAAACACCTCTGAAAATCGTCCAAATAATCAAGGTAGCAAGAAGAAGTTCATCCATTCGATTGCATGAACGTTTTACTCCATTTTGAAGCTAAAGTCTCCAACAAATCAACATCAAATCATTTCTCTCCGGTAAAAACTCTTCTAATTACTGTTATTACTCATAAAACTCATTGCATGTTAGATCAATAACCTAAAAACATGTTTTTATGAAGTTTCATAACGATTTATATATAAAAACGGGTTTTTATAAATCATTACATAGATCCTCATTTTTGTGGTTAAAAAGCTTACATAAACTGTTAAATAGATGTATTTTGAAGTTTATACCAGTTGCATGTTAAAAATCTACCATTAAAACGACCATTTTTACCACGAAAACGATTTTCGGAAGGATCTGTCAACAGAGGCGGCGCCCTTCTTCACCAGGGTTGCGCACCTGGCTGCTGACAGCTCCCGAAAATCGTTTTAACTCAATAAAAATCGTCACCTTGAACATGTCCTTTCGAAACTGAATTTACGAAACTATAATGAATAAATTCTTGTGTTTAAGGTGACTAATTAGACTTATATACATCATATTGTGTTGGTAAATATAAGTAAATATTGCTATGAAAATTGTAAAGCGGGAAAGTGTTGGAAAATTTGGACTTAAAAATTATAGCACGGAAGCGCTGCCCAGACCTTAACAAACCCTTAAAACTTAAGCATTTTCGTTGACTAACGACTATATAATTTAATAAATTATATCACTTACTCGAAACTTGGTATGTTCTAGGCCTTAATTGATTCCGACGCGTTCGACTTCCTTCCGCGCAAGCTTAACTATTCGCAATCCGTGAGTTACATCCCCACTATTAATACTATTTTTGTACAATTCTTTTGGGGGAAACATGAGAATCAAACTTTTATAAACTTATATGCGTATGCTTTTTATTTGCCACACTCGGCACTCTTATAAACTTATGATTGATTGTATGTTACGAAATCGCCACACTCGGCACCTCTGTTCACTCTTGATGAGAATATAAATGCTCGTAAGTGCCTACTATCAGTTTAAAATTAAATTAGTGCCCAGTTTTCATAACACACTATTAGCTTGTTAAGTCTTTAGTATATGGTTATCGATATTTAGGAAAGGTCTGTTCCTTACTTAGATGGCAATCTAAGTACATATTACTAGTTCAAAAATACTCCTCATAGATAGTGAGGGGTAAGGGGCCTCACGGTCGGTTAATCCGTTTAGTGTGAACACTTATGGTTATATTATGCCAAAAGGTTGAATACAATATTCCAATCAATAGTTTTCTTTATACGCATATCTTTTACCCGTATATACATATAGAGATATACGGAGGCGCAAAATTATATTTTTTACGCGTATATATAGAGAGATATACGATGCCGTAAACATCTTTACAAGTATTGCTATACTTGTCCGTGAACATTCTTACAAGTATATACACTTATTATCACCAAATCCCTTCATTTCTGTTGAGAAATCTTTTATACTTATATACTTGTCGTAAATCATTTTTAGTCGAGGACTAGAAAACTGTAACTCACTCACTACTTTATTTAGTTGACACTTTTTCTCATGTTTCAGGAAACCAAGTGTAAGGACTTGAAGTGCATAGCTTTTGGACGGGTCATGCAAGTCACGTGATTAATGAATCGGGAGAAGACCTTATTTCACATTTTGAGAATTACTTTTGAAATTCGTACTTATGTATTTTGTTGTAATGAAATGCTAAACACTTGGTTATTTCCGAACATGTAAACGTTTGACTATTTATTTTAAATGATTTGAAACCGTTTGAATTTAATATACCTCGTATTATGATATCGACGCTCTTCACATCCTGTGTTTCCGCTTTAGCGGGATGTGACATACTATTTTTGGAAACTAACTTAAAGCGGAATCTTTCTAATATAGAAATTACTAAAATAAAGTATTTCTAAATCCTAATCTAAACTTACTCGTACTTAAGGTATTCCACCTTTGTCAAGTTTATTTGCTTAATTGCTTTCTACGAGACTAAGATGAGTCTTCATACCCTACTTACATGTTTTCATATGTCAGTAATATAAATCTTCTTTCTACTACTATTTTTGAGGAGGAGATATATTAAATATTTTTATATGTTAGTTTTGTACTTTCATGTATTTAAATGATTTTCATAGACACAAGTACTCAATATGGTTCATTGCATAGATAAAAGTTAAGACTAAATTTGCCTGTATCATGGATAGTTATTTACCGGAAGTAAACGCGGAGCATGTGAATAGATCTATTGAGTTTGGCAGCTCTGTTCAGATGGATAACACCCATTAGTCGGACACATATCGTTTGATCACTTAACGTATATGCTAGTCTTCATATCTACTATATAAGGCACTTTATTTGATATTTAATATATCTCTTTTGCTAAGGTTTCTATTACATGAGTCTATGCGAGGGTTCCTATAGATGTTCAAGTGACTGAGGTTTCTTTTTAAATCTTGTGGTCTACCTACTTAAAATATTGATGTGTGCAATACATTTTCTGAAAAAATGTTTTCAAACTATATGTTCACATTGACGAGATCAATGCAAAGATTTTACTATTTTAATATTTTCAATATGTATATATACATATGTATTTGCAATTGCTTAAATTAATAGATTGGATAATTAAGAAGGGTAATTCCGAATAATTTCCAAACTAGAGATTGATCAAAGCCTCTATATTTGATATACTACAAAATGGATTTATGAAACAATGTTTTCAAAATCATTGGCGTGGTCAATACAACTTTAATACAAACTATTACGATAAAATTCAAACTTATGAACTCACTCAACTTTTTAGTTGACACTTTTTTCTAATATATTGTATTGTAACTAAGTGTTCGATTCTACATCATGAAGCTAGGAGCTTGCCTTTAAGATCCTCATTTGCATGAGACGATTTTCTTTAATTAAAACTACGGTTTTATTTATTACATTATGCATTATGATGTCAAGACAACTTTTTTTTCCAATAAAAGTTTATAAAGTTATTATTTCTTTTCAAAACGTCTCATTAGAGTTGTTTGCCATTTATCTTGACTGTGATCCATGAATGTCAAAACCTCGGTACATTTTGCAACGCCGGGGTGTGACAGGAGTGTGACAGATTGGTATCAAAACTCAAGGTTATAGTGAACTAGGATTTGCATTAGAGACCCTAGACTATAGCATGAACAATTATGTGCATACACTATTTGCTTTTACATTTTCATGCAAACTAAAGGTTGTCTTATTTAGTACATGCTTTTTAGAACAGAATTGTTTATGCTATATATTGTGCCATAGGATGTCTAACTCATCTAGCCCTATCAACATTTCTTCTGACGATAATCATGAGCGGAGTCGGTCTAAAACTCTAGTATCCAAACATTCGATATTCTCGACAAACTGAATGACGAATTTGTGTATTCACCATATCACTATATGCCTAATAACTATTGTGAGTCCGAGGAGCCCGAAGAAGAGTCTGATCCATCTGAGGATGAGTGTGATTCCCCTGACGTCGTAGAGCCTACTCCTACTCCTATTAACTTTTTTTTTTCTTTCACCTAAGCAAGTCGTCAAGAGAGAGTCTTGTTGATTCCAACCGTACGAACCATTTAGGAAGCCCGCTTTTCCAAAGCAACCTATTCCTTCTATGATTAAATCCATATCTAATCACGAAACCAAACATTATACTATTTTAGATCGCTTGACCCGCCTTCAAAACTCGGATCGATAAGTTAGAGTCTGAATCCACAAAACCCATGTCTGGTTAGTTTAACTCTATTGAAAATAGATTTGAGAGCTTGGTAGACGACAACATAAGGATGAAAAGAGAAAACAAACACTACCACAAATATGGTGATTGTTCACGGTTTTTTCTTCGCGGTCTATGAATGTGCGGACCTTTTTTTCACAAAGTTCACATTCATAACCGTTTAAAAACTATTTACATTTATAAGTGTGAAAAAAAAATAAGCTATATATAATTTGACATTTTTAGGTGCGGAATATAATGTTCACACTTATAGATGTGAGTTAACAAATATAAATTATTATCACTCTTTGATGCGTGAAGAAATATGAAAAATTCCCACACTTTTAAACGTGAAGAAAAAATAATATTTTTCGAGGTACATGTATGTGAAAGAAATATATGTCTTCATACTTGTAGCCGTAAAAAACTATATATCTTCGCAGTTCCAACAGTTCTTATTAAGAAAAGACAAAAAAGTTTATTAAACTGTAACCTTTTAGAAAAGGAAAATGATTGATATGCCTAATTACATAAGACTACAACTAGGCCTAAAATCATGATTGGGTGGTTAAATAAATGATTGGTTGTAATGATAAGAGATAAGTAGTGAAAATACATGAGTTATGTTTTATGTGAATTAGACATATTTAGACTTATATAATTTAGGCTTATGTAACACTTTTCTTTAAAAAAAAACCTCACAATTGCTCGACCTTAAAGAAAAACGTAAAGTCTTTCCAAAAAGCCTACAGTTGGCTGAAAAATTAAATAAAAAACTCGCACCATGTTATATCTCATTGATCCTTTTAACTCAAATCCTCAACCTCTCTTCCACATTCCAGTCGACTTAAATCCCCGCTATTTTTCACCAAAGATATTTGAATGAAACCTAGGGTTTCGATTGAAGTTTGTTTGAATGCAACCTAGGGTTTCGATTAACATGGCGATTAATTTGTAATTCTATCTTCATCATCATTCAACTACGAATCCATTGATTTTGACGTTTCCGACTCATCCCTGGCGGCTCATCGATCCTTCCGACTTCCGATGATAATGACATCACGTTAGCCGATGATGACGTGACAGATGTTGATGATCGGCTTTAACATTAGTAAGGTTATCAGGCTCTGAATCTCGATGCAGCCTCTAGTTGATGAAATTACTCTGCATCAGGTAATTAGGGTTTTTTAAGTTTGAGGTTGTAAAATTAATTTCATTTTTGTGAAATTAATTGTTTTTTGTGATCAAAATTGAAGTGATTGTGAGAGTCAAATCACATGAAATCGTCGATTTCGATGAGCTGAATTCAGTCACGTATTTGATACGTCATGTTGATTGAGAATTTGGTTTTCAATTCGTAGATGTACATTGTGAAATCATTTTTTATTCAAAAAACTAGAATCATCTATCAGGATTACGTTTTTCATTCATAGATTAAGTAATTAATTCATACAATTAGGTTCGGTTTGTCAATGTTGATAGAGAAATTCACGGGTCTGGTGATTAATTTGTATGATTGTGAATTACTCTATGTTAACTCGAAATGAGTTTATGATTTTAGGTTTAATAAGTTAGTTGAATTCATGAGAGATGATTTTCTGGAAATAATAGATTATGTTTGATCGAAATGTGCAATTTCCTCGCTGAATTTGTGTTGATCGAGTTTATGTTTGTTATTTGGCAGAAGATAGTGATGTCTCACAACTACTGGATGGGAAGTATGGTGTTACAGGTTCTCCGGTGTCATTCATGGCTTCCGACCACTTCTACTGAAAAGTTTTTAGTGAAGCAACCTGATCAGTTGCAAACTCCAATCAAACCTTTTGAGAAATGGGAGAATGGGTCAGATTCTTCGTCGCTTTCTTCAAACAGGTAATTCATACTAAGACGTGTATCAGTAGTTTGTTTCGTTTCCTGATTTTGTATTTCATATTAGTCAATTGTTTACAGTAGCTCGAAATCTTGTGTCAATGTGCCAGTTTGAAAACTACAGAAAGAACTTATACCAGCTCTTTTGAAGGCTCTGTGGTTGGACATGCTGTTAAAGATGCTCAATCTCTGAGTTCATCTGACTCACACACGCCTATAGTTCCCACCACACAGTTGAAAACCAAATCCGCTAACTTTGAAAACCAGAGTGATGTATTTTCATTATCATCAAGAAGCTCATCATAACCTAGAATTACGAAGGAACCCTTGAATCCGTTTGAACACACCTCTTCCAAGCCATCACCTTACCCAACTCCTTTAAAATTGACTGATGATATGCAAACACCTGGCACTGTTTTCCCTTCATATGTAAATAACGACGAAAGCGTGAAGAATCCAAGGGTTAGATTTCAGTATGTGTATTCGGGGATCAACCCTAACTGCTCATTGTTTGATTCACCAATAGAAGAAGAAGAATTTCTGGAGCAAGCTGACAAAGAAAGCCCTCAGTCACAAGTAAAATTTCAACCAAGTACTAGTGAAAAAGAGTCAAATGTGTGTCCTACTTTATCATCATGGTTACCCCCAAAGTCAAACAACGAAGACTCCAATGACCAAATTTTAGTTCCTATTTCTCAGGGTCTCCTTGACTTTAGTGAAAATCCTGGGGATAAGCCCAAACTGGTTGATGCTAACTGGAATGATGAAGAAGCTTATTTCACACCCCAGTTGTGGGATTTTAATGGTATTCCTAACACAACTACTAAATACAAAGAGGTGAATTTTTATTAACTCGAATCTAATCTTTACTCTGTTCATTTTCTTGAATAATGATCGAGATTTTTAACTCTTTCTTTTTTACTGGATAGGATCAGAAGGTCAATTGGCATGCTACTCCATTTGAGCAGAGATTAGAAAAGGCATTATTGGAGGATAAGGTCATCCCTAAGAGGTTAGTCCAACTTTCTTCCTCTTCGTTTGAGTCGTTTTCTCATAATCCATAATATCACATTTAATCACAATAAACGTTTTACAAACCTTGGTTCTGGTTCCTTAATGATATTTTGGGGTAGGATTGTGTATTTTTAAACAAAAAATACTCATATACCCATGTCCCTGTTGAGGCTTGAAGCTTTGAACCCACAAGCTTTAGTTTTATTGGGTCGAATTATGTTGGTGAAGATGAAAGGTTATGCTTAAAAAATATAGAGTTATGCCAAGTGTTTTGACCACAAGGAGTGAGCCATTGAACTGAATGACAAAATTATTTAATGATATATATTTACCAACATATGAATTCCTTGGTTATTGCATACTGTAAAATACTACGTAATCATGCAAATTATTGCTTTAGTTGTATGAATAGGCTGTAGAGTGTAGAGGTTCAGGCCTTACGAGTCTAAGTCCAAATGGGAATATGAAAGCTGTTTTGTTCCTCATTATACTAACTTTAGAGATCTTAAATATGTGGTTTGAGCATTAAATGAATGCCGTGAGTGGCCTGTTGATCAACCACCTTCAGTTTAGCATCCTACACGAATAAATTATTGAACTAATCTTTTCGAGTTATCTAGCAAAGATTACTCGATGTTTCTAAGCCGATGTTCGTCAACTGCCTTTTCTCAACTTGTCGAGTATCTTTCTGATAAATTGCTTAAAATAAGTAATTTAATAATTCTTATATTTTACATACTTTAAAAATAATTATTTTCACTTTTTAGAACCTTGCATACTTTTCTGATACTTGTAGTTGTATGGATATCGATAATTAAAAAAAATCTTGGCATTTTGGTTAGCAGGAAGCAACTTGAAGATACACCGCCAATCAAGCTTTGATGGGAAAGAGAAGCCTGAGAATGCTGGAGTTGAGATCCAACCTTGAAGGCAAAAAAACTTACATTTGTTTGTGTTTATAGGTTTCTAGGACTGACCAAAGAGATGGCATTAGCAAATTATTTTGAACGAGCTTTATCTAATGGTGTGCTTAGCATTTAAAGGGGGAAAGAATATATATATATACATACATACATATATATATATATATATATATATATATATATATATATATATATATATATATAGAGGTGGGTTCATTTAGGAACCATCAATTATTTAGGAACCATTAGGAACCATTTTTAGGCAAGGTGACAATTTTGTAATTAAGTCAAATCCCCAAATTGGAAATCAATTAAAACCCACTTTAAAATACTAATTAACTTTAAATTAACATATCTAGAGTATAACTAGGTTTTAGGAAAAACTAAATACACCATTAAAACAAGCATTTAATTATCTTTCCAACGAGCACCCACTTGATATACTTTTGACGACTTTTTTTTTTTTTTTTTTTTTTTTAGTGAGTTTCGGTATATACACTAGTGTATATACTAAATATTCACCAGTGTATATACTAATTCACCAAAAACACATCTAAACCATATACACTATACACTAGTGTATACACTATATTCACTAATGTATACGAATCTTTATATTAATTTCCTTTTAATTGTGAATACGCAATATACAAAAGTGAATATACAATATATATATATACACAAGTGAATATACAATATACACCAGTGAATACGCAATATACACAAATGAATATACAATATACACCAGTGAATACCATGTATTCAATAGAGAATACATCTTATACATTAGTGAATATAGTGTATACACTAGTGTATATTGTATAAATACACTAGTGTATAACTATACATTAGTGAATATAGTGTATACACTAGTGTATAAATACACTACTGTATAACTATACATTAGTGAATATAGTGTATACACTAGTGTATAGTATATATGGTTCAGATGTTTTTTTGTGAATTAGTATATACACTGGTGAATATTTAGTATATACACTAGTGTATATACCGAAACTCACTGTAAAAAAAAAAAAAAAAAAAAAGTCGTCAAAAGTATATCAAGTGGGTGCTCGTTGGAAAGATAATTAAATGCTTGTTCTAATGGTGTATTTAGTTTTTCCTAAAACCTAGTTATACTCTAGATATGTTAATTTAAAGTTAATTAGGATTTTAAAGTGGTTTTAATTGATTTCCAATTTGGCTCTCAATTTTGACTTAATTACAAAATTGCCACCTTGAGTTTAATTACAAAATTGCCACATTGGTTCCTAATGGTTCCTAAATAATTACATGGTTCTTAAATGAAACAAACTCTATATATATATATATATATATATATATATATATATATATATATATATATCCAAAATCCTTCACAATTAAAAGTGTGATAAATTATACAAAATTCTCACACTTAAAAATGTGATAAATTTGTCCAAATTCCTCACACATAAAAGTGTGATAATAAATTACAAATCCTCACACTTGGAAGTGTGATAAATTATCCAAAATCCTCACACTTAAAATTGTGATAAATTTATTCCAAGTTCTTCACACTTAAAAGTGTGATAATAAATCACAAATCCTGACACTTGGAAGTGTGATAAATTATCTTAAAATCATCGCACTTAAAAGCATGAAAAATTATATCAAAATAATCACACATAAAAGTGTGAAGAATTTTGTTACACCAATATTCCTCACGCATATACCAAGTGTGAACCATTTAAATCTACACGCTTTTAAGTGCGTATATATGTCCTAAAAGGCGTGAAAAATCAATCATTTTGTTGTAGTGAAAACGTTTGAGGACTGAGATGGACGATATTTTAAACGATAACGGCTCATTATTCCGACGTGTTAAGATACAATATCTGCTATTCAAGGAGCTAAGACAACGACCGACAACTTTGGAGAAGAAGATGGAGCGAGCTGGTGCAATTGGCGAAGCCATTGCCGAGATGTCCAAGATAGTCAACCAAATCAGTCATATACATGAGTAGTTATTTGATTTTCTTTTTATCCTACCTAGGCAGGATTTTCCTACGGGATAAATTCGTTCAATTACTTGGTTTTTCATTTACGAGAGTCTCGTTTAGTTTCATTATGAACAATAAAACGCAAGTAATTTATTTAGAATTTGTTCCTTGGTTAATGATCATAACTTTTGTGATGATGATAGATCGGTGTGAGTGTTAAATTAGTATACCCAACTTCATAATCAAAAATTTTCTTATGGATTTCAATCATTCCTAATTTTCTATTTCTGATTCCGATCTACTATTTTTAGCACTCAATAATAACAGATTAATTTCTAACCGTTGAATTATTAAAACTCTAGTTGTAAACTCGTGTTTACTTCTCTCTTACATTGAATGGATTTTCAAAACAACAGTACCGTTTAAAGAAGCGAGTGTCCTATAAATAGTCGTTTCTCTTTAATAGATGAACTTTTCGATTCACAATTACTATTACTATCCTTATTAAATGTTGATGGTGCCTATGGGTTTGTGCCATTTATTATTATTATATTCAGAAAAGTTTGTCTTTAAGTACAGTTGTTATCGTTTTATTTACAAAAAAACTTGGTTGCCGGAGTGGTAAGCGCGCGGTAGTGTATTTGGTACGTAATCTTGTCTATCAAACAAAACAAAGGTTAATACATATTTAAACTTGTAATCATTTGCTGAGGTTACATGAAAATTAAATAATTTAAACATTTTGCAAACACTATGTAATGTATATAACCAACAACAACCGTGCACTGTTTATAAAAAGCACCATCGCCCACGTTTTGTAAAAAATGTCAACGACTTCGAACTCGTGCAACGCACGACAGTTACCTAGCTATTATTAAATATGAATGTTAAATTATTAAAATTAAAAGGGTTAAAATAAATTATTAATGATAATATTATAAAAATAATCTAGTGGCCAAAATTGAAGTTACAAACTTATGTAATGGTTACCACTTTACCGAGTAACATTTTAAGTATTTCTTTTATTATATGTTAATTAATTTAATTTATATTCAAAATTGTCTATCTTTAATAAAGAATTTAGATACAAGTTTATTTACAGAATTTTTGTCCCATGTATTTCAAATATCTTAAATGAGAAGAGAATATATAACTATGATATGTAAGTTTTTAGACAATATCGTTTATCTTAGATTGTTCTAAATGAGATATATAAGCCATATGAAAAGATAAAAGATGGTAATATAAGTAACATGAAAAACGAAACAAAATACACGTGATGTGGGCCTCGAGCTTATCGGGCCTATTTGGGTAGTATTAAGTTTCTCCTCCAAGGGTTTTTGGCTATTTATTTTCTTGATTACGTACGTGGTTAATATTTTTGATTCAGGTATCTCACTACCAATCGTCTTCTTACTTTTGCGTTAACTATCAACTTTATTATTATTATTATTATTCTTTTTTTTCAAGTTTGATGAAAACTATTTTTGTTTGTGTGTTATATTGTTGGTGCATAATTGATGTATATTTATTATGTAGGTTAAAAAATGGAACAAGTAAAATCATTCAAAGAAGTAGGAGTAATTGATGAGCTTGTTGAGGCTTGTGATAGTTTGGGATGGAAATTTCCTTCCAAGATACAAACAGAGGCCATTCCTCATGCAATTCAAGGGAAGGACTTGATAGGGGTAGCACAAACTGGTTCTGGTAAAACAGGAGCTTTTGCTCTCCCAATTCTCCAAGCCCTTTTGGAAGCCCCACAACCTTTTTTCGCATGTGTTCTTTCTCCCACGAGGTTCCGTTTGTTTTTTGCTTATGTGCTTGCTTAACATATAATAATATTATTCTGTTTAGGGAACTTGCAATTCAGATCGCTGACCAGTTTGTTGCCTTGGGATCGAGCATTGGTGTAAGGTCTGCAGTGGTGAGCATTTCATTACACATAACTTATATATGCTTTTGGGATTTATTAACTTTAATTTTGCAGCTTGTTGGAGGGGTGGACCAAGTACAACAGAGCATTGCGCTTGGAAAGCGACCACATATTATTGTAAGCTTCATTAAATTAAGATACCGCCTAAAATGATTAATAATCACTTTATGTAAACTCCAGGTTGCAACACCTGGACGCCTCATGGACCATTTATCTAATACCAAAGGTTTTTCTCTTCGCACAATCAACTACTTGGTAAGAAACGTTTTCATTCTTATAACTTAATAACTATACTACTTCTATAAATATTGTATATTTCTGATTATGGTATGTTTGACAGGTTTTGGATGAGGCCGATATGCTTTTAAATGAAGAATTTGAGAAGTCGATTGATGAAATATTAGACGTTATTCCGCGTAAGCGTATCACATACTTATTCTCTGCCACTATGACTAGAAAGGTTTTAAAATTTCTTTTTTTCAACTCCATCTTGTTATGATCTGCATCTTTTCAATCATCGCTACTCTTTTATTCATGTTGCAGGTGCAAAAGCTGCAGAGAGCTTGTCTAAGGAATCCCGTCAAGGTAACATAATGAACCTTTTACCTTTCACAAGTCGCGTTCCTCTGAATGTAACACATTTGTTTATTTAGATTGAATCAGCATCAAAATATTCAACCGTTGAAACATTGAAGCAGGAGTTTTGTTTTCTTGGTAGCAAGTACAGGGTATGTATGGAACCAAACCTGGTACTATCTAGAATACTACAATCGTATTTCAACTAATATAAAATATAAATCATTTGGTATCTGCAGGACTGTTATCTTGTATATGTCTTAATCGAAAAGTGTGCAAGTAAATCAATGGTTTTCACTCGTACATGTAAAGATACCCGCCGTTTAGCTTTGATGCTTCGGAACCTTGGGATAAGGGCAATCCCGATTTCTGGTCAAATGATCCAGGTTTCAATTTCATGACTTTTCATAAAGTTTTTTTGTTTTTGTTTTTTGATTTGTTACTCTTTTCAGTTCTCGTAACTCTTTTTATAGGCAAAAAGGCTTGGTGCCTTGAATATGTTCAAGGCCGGAGAGTGTAATATTCTTGTCTGCACCGATGTTGCTAGTAGAGGACTCGATATTCCTTCTGTTGATATGGTTATAAATTATAATATCCCAGCAAACCCAAAGGTAAAATATTGTATAGTTGTGACATGTTTTTATTTGGAATCGATCTTTTTATGGATGATTCTCTCTTGACACACACAGATTTTATTTCAGGATTATATTCATCGGGTAGGAAGAACTGCTCGTGCAGGCCGATCTGGGTTTGCAATCTCGTTAGTGGATCAGTACGAAGTTAAGTGGTATACCGAGATAGAGGAACATATTGGTAAGACTAGTATTACTACATGGATTTATGATAACTTGAAGCTGATATCTATATGTTAACTACTTTTCACGCCGGTGTGGGGCAGGCAAAAAGCTGCCCAAGTTTCATTGTCAAAAGGAGGAAGTTTTACTACTTGCTGAACGTGTAAAAGAGGCCAACCGATTAGCACAGAAGGTAAGAGATTCCTTGAATTTTCCAAATTTAGATTCTGTCAAAGGGTTTGAGCTAAAATATTTGTTGGGTGTATTCAAACCAAACTTTGAACAAATTTCAACCCAATTGACTCATTTCCCTTCCAGTTATTTTGTATTTGATATGAAGACATGAGAATAAACGAAACTAAAATCGACCCATTCATAAGTGAACATGTCGAAATTGTCACCTATTCGTCTTTTTAATGTTTTTTTTTTTTTGAAATTCAAGGAAATGGAAGACAACCACAAAAGGAAAGGTGAATGGAAAGAGAAGACTGAAAGGTTGAACCGAAAGAACAAAAAGTATAAACGACGTTAGACGCGAAATTATCTTTGATCTCACGGTTTTGGTTTGATTCTTTAAACAACTTTCTATTCAATTTTGACTCATTCCCCTAACTTAGTCATTGTTTTGGAAATTGAATGTTTAACGTAGCTCAATAGTAATTGTTTATGATTTTGGTTAACTACTTATTTTGCGAATTGTTTGATTTTTGATGACAATACACAATATATCTCATTTGTCGAAATCATGATTATTTTGAATGCATCATTTTCTTTTCTTGGTCCATATAACATTTACTATGGAATTTGTTGAAACTGATTTTTGCTTATAAGCATGTTTTCTCTATTTTATATGTATTAAATTTTTAATCAGTAAGTGCAATTCTTTTATATTTATAACAATCTACTCAATATTATTAGAAAGGGAATAAGCAAATCGACGCCGTTTGGTTTAAAGCATAATTAAACACACTTGAATGTATGTTATAATGTTCTTTTTTATAAATTGGGAGTAAATAATTAAACACACTTGAATGTATGTTATAATGTTCTTTTTTATAAATTGGGAGTAATTTCAGAAACCGTTTCCTATTGAATAAAGTGAACGCGTCATGTATTTTGTGTATGGATCAGTTCTTTTCGTTTTGAACAATAACTTTAAAATCACCAAAGTCCTTTGGTTGTTGTGCCACCAATTTTGACCAGTGGTGCATATGTTCATTTCAAACTCTTGAATGTTTATAAGCGTAGTAGCGTACCATATATCTTTGAACTGAAAATAGAGCTATATTGCTCTCGATACCTGCTGGTGGTATGCCATCACTTCCGAGCATTCGATTTCTCGAGTTTTCGTATGTTGCTAGAAATTCAACTTTTTGATTGCAGGTTTTGGGTGTTGATTACTAGTTAGAAAATTGGTAGCTGATGTGTGCCGACTTGATAGCTGCTGGGTATGCATACAGAGATACATCCTGCTTTTATGTTGATACACCATTCATGTTGAGGTGTGCAGAATGTGCTATGCTTTTCATGCCGATGTTTAGTTATGTTTAGTTTGGCCCTTTAAGGTGGAGAAGAAAAGATGCCTTGCATTTCATCATTTTATTTGGTGACCGAAAGGCCAATGGGAGATAGACATTGTCTCTCTGGTCCTTATTAAATCTTGATGGTATCTATGGGTTTGTGCCCTTTATTATTATTATATTCTAAAAAGTTTGTCTTTAATTACAATTGTTATCGTTTTATTTACAAAAAGACTTGGTTGCTGGAGTGGTAAGCGCGCGACAAAAATATCAATTAGTGTAGTGTATTTGGTACGTAATCTTGTCTATCAAACAAAACAAAGTTTAATCAACACATATTTAAACTTGTAATCATTTGCTGAGATTACATGAAAATTAAATAATTTAAACATTTTGCAAACACTATGTAATGTATATAACCAACAACAACCGTGCACCGTTTATAAAAAACATTGTCGCCCACATTTTGTAAAAAATGTCAAACGACTTTGAACTCGTGCAACGCACGACAGTTACCTGGTTTTCATTAATTTCATAACAAATCATTCTCGCAAATCCGTATGAAGTTCTACGAATTCAAACAAGACGGGTGAAGGTCTCAAGTGCCGCTATATTTCAATGCTCTACGCATAACCTTCCAACATTTGTACATTCCGATCACTTTGATTATCATACTTTTGCGTGTTCAAGTTAATTCTTTTACCCAATTACTTTTTCAGCTTTTCCAGAAACCTCCAAGCAAAGACCATTGCAACAAGATACCGAAAAAAAAAAAAAAAAAAAAAAAAAAACAAACAGAATTCCGTGTCTCGTAATCATTTCTTGTCTATAGATTCAGTTGACTTTTCAAGCCTTTCGTTTTTCTTCGTAGCCAAGAAAGAAATTCTCATTGTGAGACGATCCAAGAAATTTCAAATCATTTTGTTACCTTTTAGTAATTCGTTAACAAAGTCCTTAGTAATACGATTTCATTTTCGCTAGCGAATCTTTGACAGTTACAATTCTCCGAATCGTTTTTGTGTTTATCCGTAAGCAGATTACATGTGTATTACAAAACTTGTTACGTCATTTTTCATATTAGTTCATTAACAATTTCATCTCAAATCCCCATGCGTTTGGTGACAATTGGATCTCTTAATTTTGTTTCGATTCCAGACAACGATTATTTTCTCCATAGTCTAACTTAAGACTTCCGACAACCATCTTTTCTATTGTTTTCATGTCAATGTACTAACCCGAGAATTTCAAGTCATATCACTACCGATGACCATTCAACGAATAACAAAGTTTTTCATGAAGTATTTTATTATATCTCTTATTCATCATCGATGATATATTATTTCCTTTTCACAGTTACCCAAGATAAATTGATTATCCAACGACATTGATTTTCATAACTATTCTAGTTTTGAGGTAAAAGATTGTTATCACTTGCGTGCAATGATAACCTTTTAGTTATGTTTGGCCAACATAATAGAGATCTTATTGTTCAACGAGTGTTAACCTCACTCTTCAACTTCAACCTAAATTCACACCTTTTATGACGACATAATTGTGTTTCTTTCTTTTCATAGGTGTTACGGTAGTGAGGATATACATGTGAGATGTGTTTAGACATGATTATAAATATATCGTAGCACGTATATGCTCAAATTATATACATGTGAGATGTGTTTAGACATGATTATAAATATATCGTAGCACGTATATGCTCAAATATCTAGCCCAAACCCAACAACTCAGCAATGTGCATGAGCCATTACATATGTTAAACCTCAAGATACTCAGCAATGTGCATGAGCCATTACATATGCTAAACCTCAAGATGTGTTTATCACATATTTCATTTGTAATTATGTTCGAAGTAATTAAGTTCAACGACAACCTAAAACTTCAAAGGTAACCAATCTAGATCTCGGATCAAGAAACCCAGAAACTCAAATATATTCATTTGTCAGAAGTATCCACATTTATTCTCTAGCCCCGCAGGAACAGTTACCAACACCCTAATTTCAGGACGAAATTTTTTAACTGTGGAAAAATGTGACAACCGGAAAATTATGATTTTTAAAAACCTTTAGCATCCGTCGATAGAAAAAAGATATAGATATTATATGGCATATTTTTAAACTTTAAATATTTATTTACTTCATTATTTCAAAGTTTTTTCATTTCATTTCTGTAGTAGAAGTTGTCTATCATAGATGCATGGTTTTAAACATAAACACTTTCACGCAAAACATTTTTGGGCTATAATTATCAAGTGAAGATAATATAAGGGCCTGCATATAATATTTCATTTCTTTAAATGAGTCGAACAGTTACTTAAGTTATTTGACAGTTAAGTGTCAGTTAGTGTCAAACTACATAAAATATATTTAACCGGATTTTTTTAAGAAAAATTAGTTTCCATTATTTTGTTATTATTTATAAAAATCAGATTTATTATTTTTATACAAATGAAATTTTATATATATATATATATATGAGAATACACAAAAACGAGCTCGGTCAATGGAACAAATTTTTAATGAGATTGAAGATTCAAACTTTACCTGTGAAGAGGCCTTCATGTCCCAAGATGCTGATGGGAAAATGGAAGATTTCGTTTCCACCTTAATTGGTAGTCCGAATAGTCAGTCTTGGTTTTTTATTGTAGTTTGTGGTGCGTGTCTTGACGGTTTAGTCGAGTTGGCTTATCTTTCCCCCCGAGCATGTTCTTTGGTTGTATGTGTTTGTAATGGTTGGTTTTAAACCATTGTTTCATGTAACATTTCTATATTTTCAATGAAATTACCAAGGCTACGGCCTTTTTTAATAGGGTTAATTGTTTGGAAATGCATCGAACTTTACATCAAAAACTATTGTATACATCCATTTTTAAATTGGTCTATTGTATGTATCTAACTTTCAAAAATCTCTATTGTATGTATCCAATTTCAAAAATCTGCTATTGTATGTATTCAACAATATGTGTCATCCATATAATGTGACACGTAAGTTGCCACATCATCGGTTTGCTAAGATTTCATTGGTTGGATATATACAATAGAGATTTTTGAAAGTTAGATACATACAATAGACCAATTTAAAGATGGATGCATACAATAGTTTTTGATGTAAAGTTCGATGCATTTCCAAACAATTAGCCTTTTTCAATATATATATATATATATATATATATATATATATATATATATATATATATATATGGTGAGATTCAAAAAGGATCTCCAATTTTTTAGAGATTCAGGGATTCATTTCCTATTCATACATTTTTCCCTTAATATTTTCTTTTTTCTTTCATTTTTTTTTCTTTTTTTAATTCGCTTTTTTTTTTTTGCTATATTTTACTTAACTTTTTTTTTTTTTCAAAATCACAAGTGATTTTTTTGTAAAAAATTGAAATCAAATGTGATTTTCAAAAACCAAAATTTTAAAATTTTAAAATTACACGTGAATTTTTTTTTTGTACATTTGATTTTAAAAAACCAAAATTTATAAATTTTAAAGTCACATTTGAAAAATTTGTTTCTCGAAAATAACATGTGATTTTATAAGCAAAATAGTTTGTAGGTTAAAAATCACATCTAATTTTGGTAAAAAATAATCAATGAGTTTTTAAAATCAAACATGATTTTACCCATAAAAGATTTGTAGATTGAAAATCACATGTGATTTTTAAAAAGTAAGGTTGAAAATCAAATGTGATTTTCGGAAGAAAAAAAAAATAAAAAAATAAAAGTAAATAAAAAGGTAAAAGAAAAAAGTAAAATTTTTTTTAGAAAAAAAGTAAAAAAAAAAGAAAAAAAATATAAGGAAAAATGGGTGGTTAGGAAGGATCATTGGATCTCTAAAGTATTACGGATCCCTTTTGAACCCCAATATATATATATATATATATATATATATATATATATATATATATATATATATATATATATATATATATATATATATATATATATATATATATATATATATATATATATATATATATAGGGTGAGGTTCAAAAGAGATCTCCAATTCTCTAAATATCCAGGGATCCACTTCCTAGCCATACATTTTTCCCTTAATAGTTTTCTTTTTTTCGTTTTTTAATTCGTTTTTTTTTTTTTGTTGCTATTTTTACTTAACTTTTTTTTTCAACATCACATGTTATTTTTTTGTAAAAAATTAAAATCACATGTGATTTTCAAAAACAAAAATTTATAAAATTTAAAATCACAAGTGAATTTTTTTTTTTTTTTTGCCGAAAATCACACGTGATTTTAAAAAACTAAAATTTATAAATTTTAAAGTCACTTGAAAAATTTGTTTCTCGAAAATCATATGTGATTTTATAAGCAAAATAGTTAGTAGGTTAAAATTCAAATGTGATTTTGGTAAAAAATAATCAATAATTTTTTTAAATCAAACCAGATTTTACCCATAAAAAATTTGAAAATTGAAAATCACATGTGATTTTTAAAAAGTAAGGTTGAAAATTAAATTTGATTTTCGGAAGAAAAAAAAAGTACATAAAAAGGTAAAAGAAAAAAGTAAAAACAAAATTTAGAAAAAAAGTAAAAAAAATGAACAAAGATATAAGGAAAAATGGGTGGTTAGGAAGGTGGGAATATGGATCCCTTGTAAATCCCAATATATATATATATATATATATATATATATATATATATATATATATATATATATATATATATATATATATATATATATATATCGATTCCCGGCAGGTGCAGAATGGGACACAAATTTTAATTGTTATTTATATATTTATTTATTGACCACTATAGCTTGTCCAAGTGGTTATAGCATGTTGCCTATCTCTGGGAGGTCTCGGGTTCGAGGCTCTCTCAGTGTAGGTAATTTACAGGCACATGTCCCTTGCATGTATATATATCTTTCAATTTGTTAAAGACTCAGGACAAATTAAAAGATATATATATATATATATATATATATATATATATATATATATATATATATATATATATATATATATATATATCGATTCCCAGCAGGTGCATAATGGGACACAAATTTTAATTGTTATGTATATATTTATTTATTGACCACTATAGCTTGTCCAAGTGGTTATGGCATGTTGCCTATCTGTGGGAGGTCTCGGGTTCGAGACTCTCTCAGTGTAGGTAATTTACAAGCACAGGTCTCTTGCATGTATATATATCTTTCAATTTGTTAAAGACTCGGGACAAATTTAAAGATATATATATATATATATATATATATATATATATATATATATATATATATATATATATATATATATATATATATATATATATATATATATATATATTTGAAAAAGGCCGTGGCCTAGGTAATTTTATCAAAAGTATAGAAAC